>JACEVL010000108.1:770520-1135832 GCA_020284085.1 Aporrectodea caliginosa
GAACTGTTTGTACATGAGAGCAAGAGCACTGGATTCGGACGCCTCCTCTACAGCTGCGGTGCTTCCCTGTATCACTTGTCGAGAGCCAGATGAAGACTCGCTGCAGGCGAATCATGGTAACCACAACAACATCAGTAATTCACCGATGACATCCTCCTCCTCCTCCTCCGTAGCCAATCGAAAGAAACAGACAATGATCGTCTGTACCGTTCGCAACACCCAACGGACATCAACCGTCATTCAAAGCGTCGACAACGAAGCATTTGCCTCCGATGTTAAACGCATAGTTGCCCTTCCATCACAGTTCGTTTCCCAAGCGATGCGAAATTCCATCGATCAAGGAGTAACAACTGTTGAGGAAACGAAAGCAACTGTTGATACACTGGAAAGAGTCAAAATGCATGACGTTGAGTACGAACCAGAGACTTGTTCGCTGTATCCCTACACTGTAGGTTCTCTGCCAATATCTGGAATTGAACAACCGATTTGGGTGACCAGACCCGAAACTTCCAACTTCAACGCTGTCGATCCCGTTAGTTAACCAAGTCTTAATCTCAGCTGATGGACAACTTTTCTTCTGAACAAAGACTTGCAGCTAGACATCAGTGCGGAATTTACGTAAGGTCCTTACCAGCATTAATCTGCATGATGATGATGATGATGATGATGATTATTAGTAATAATAATAGTTACAATAATAATAATAATAATAATAATAATAATAATAATAATAATAATAATAATAATAATAATAATAATAATAATAATAATAATAATAATAATAATAATATTAATAATAATAATAATAATAATAATACAATAATGATATAATAATAGTAATAATAGTAATAATAATAATAATAATAATAATAATAATAATAATAATAATAATAATAATAATAATAATAATAATAATAATAATAATAACAATAATAATAATAATAATAATAATAATTTCTTCGGGGAACCAGAGAGGACAACGAGAAGTCAGGCGATGACCACATCAAACTCTGTCAATCATATTTAGTGACGCAATGCTGACAACGTCGTAGTTGCCAGAAGATGTCGCCAAGCACAAAATGCTAAAATTACGAATCATAACATATATTTTATGTTATGATGCATAACACACCTTTAAAATCGTTTCTTTAAAACGCTATATGTAAAAATAGTCGCTTCATTAATAATAATAACGATGAGACCTTATCTGAATTTGTCAGCAACGGCCTTTGATGTCATAAGACGACGTTAAACTATAAAATAATAATAATTCAATCGATTAAATCCGCCAATGCACGGCGTTCAATGGAGGCTGTTGATGGGAAGATCAGACATCGAGGAAGAAGAATGACCTCGTCAAACGCATCGCTCCCTGTCTACGTTGGCTAGATCTGGGGCAGGTTGTGTTCAGATTTTAACGACATCTTGTGGCTGCCAGGGCATTTACGACGACCTTAACCTTAGATAGAGTAAAATGTATTATTCACTAAGGTATGCGGAATTTTATAAGGCCTGAAAATCCAATAAAAAGGTGTCTAAGTTTAAAGAAATTAATTTTTGTGACTGAGAGGGCCGTTGACGTCACTCTTACATAACGCATTTCAGGAAAGGTAACTGAGCTCGGCTTATCCAATTATGCATAGATAGTTGGTTACCGTTTAACGACTCCGTGACAAAAGAAAGTTGATTAGCGTCGCCCTCTTCTTCGTGTATACTTTGGACTGGCACCACCCGAAAATCACTGTGATGGAGTTACCAATTGTTTGATTATCATCAGTTTAAAGACATCTTATGGCATGAAAGGAGATAAATTATTTTCAAGTAGGCATGCGGAATTATAATATCGCTTTGGAATCTGATAAAAAGGTGTCTAAAATGCACAGTACATTATTTGAAAAGTCGTAAAATGACATCTTGTGTCTGAGAGGGCCGTTGACGTCACTCTTAAATACAGTATTTCAGGAAGGGTATCTGTGCTCGGCTTATCGATTGGGTATGCTTTTGTTGTTTCCGTTAAGCGACCATGCGAAAAACGCCCTCTGCTTCATCTAGGCTTTGGACTGGCACCACCCAATAATGACTGTGATGGAGTTAGACTACTAATTGTTTAGTTACCATCAGTTTACCGAGATCTTATGGCATCTAATGCCGTTTACATCTACTTAGTTCCTAAGGCATAATAGTGATTATGTCTATAATATTAATATGCGCTTGGTTTGTTAGTTGCTGTTTGACGACGACGTGTCGTAGCAAAGATAATGAGCGTCATCATCCTCCCTTCTCAAGGCTTCCCACTGGCACTACCACAGTTAAGACAATAGCGGAGTTAACGTTTGAACGCAATATCTACATTAGGGTGGAGTGAAAAAACCGAAAATTAGAAATTCAAAAAGTAATAGCAACCAAAAGTTGCCTAATGGTATGGGGTCATAAAATGTTGAAAATTTTTTTTAAAAATATTAATGTCTTCCGCCCCCACCAGAGGGCTAAAGTTGCGAAAAATAGCATTTTTTCGAAAAAATTGCAGCTTTCCTTGTAATATTTTTTAATTGAAAGCTAATTAATTTTCATTCAGTATACTGTTGGATAGAGCTTTCAAAACTGAATGAAACGATATATTAATTTTCAGAATATGCCCATATTTGTAGAAGTTATTAACTTTTTACCATTTCCTCTGGTTCGTGACATGTCACGAAGTCTGAAAACGGTTAAACCCTAATAACTTTTTTATCCTTCGAGATATTTCAAGCCATAGTATGTCATTCGATTCAGCTCTGAACCGCCGTTCTAAAGGTATATTGTGATGCGGGATTGTTAACAGTACACATTTGTTTTACATTTTTTTACAGTTTTAGTATAGTATTTTTGCAATTTGTCATTGATTCTGTTGTCATTTCAGCTGAATGCACACTTTATCCGATAAATTGAGCGCTAAGAACATTCCATTTTTATCGGGAATAATTGCGAAATGTCGAAGTATAAAAGCAACATTGCCTACTCCTTCTTAAACATTGTTTTCGAAGTTCGGACACATCATAACAACCATGTCCTCCACAGGCTCTTTACTACTCGGTCTGTTAGTAACTATAATCTACGCCCTAGGCCTCACCCCTTCGAACTTATAACTAAGAACAACAAGATCTTCGTACCACGCATGCTTTTCAAAACGTCTACTAGATGAAAAACTGCCTCTCTCAATAACTCTGACTGTATTCTGTTGCGTTTTGTCGACAGTTTTGTGTTAAATAAACGACTATGCATGATGATGATGATGATGATGATGATGATGATGATGATGATGATGATGATGATGATGATGATGATGATGATGATGATGATGATGATGATGATGATGATGATGATGATGATGATGATGATGATGATGATGATGATGATGATGATGATGATGATGATGATGATGATGATGATGATGATGATGATGATGATGATGATGATGATGATGATGATGATGATGATGATGATGATGATGATGATGATGATGATGATGATGATGGACATTCAGGAACTACGGCAGACTGTTCTACGAATATGATGATGATGATGATGATGATGATGATGATGATGATGATGATGATGATGATGATGATGATGATGATGATGATGATGATGATGATGATGATGATGATGATGATGATGATGATGATGATGGACATAATTGATTCCATGTTGTCATTAAAAGCTAAATGATGATGATGATGATGATGATGATGATGATGATGATGATGATGATGATGATGATGATGATGATGATGATGATGATGATGATGATGATGATGATGATGATGATGGACACGATTCAGGAACTACGGCAGACTGTTCTACCCTCATAATTATGAGAAATGTGTTTCTGTTGAACTGGTCCACTACCATGATTTTCACTCTCTAATGCCTCCTCTTCAGTCTGGATTTAGGAAATTCCACTCGACGGAATCTCATATGGTGAGTCTTCTATAGCAGATATATTTCATGATGTGGACCGTAGCCATATCATTCTACTCTCCCTTTATGACATTAGTGCCGCTTTTGACACTGTTGATTATACCATCCTCTTAAACCTGCTGTCTAGTTAGTCTGGGATGGTAACTCTGCTCTTCTTTGGTTGCATTTGTTCCTCACGGTTCGCACTGTTTCCGTAATTTTCGGTCCTACCCGCTCTCTCTGAGTCAACGTCACTTATGGCTCACCTCAGGGCTCTGTCTGTGTTCCCCTTCTGTTTATTTTGTAAACCTCGGATCTAGCTAGGGTTGTTGGTCCACTCAATGTCCTCCTCCACCAATATGCTAATGACACGTGATCTTGGATTAATTCTCGATCCTGGATCTCTCTGTCACGATCTTAAGGTCTATTGTACTTCAGTTTATGCTCTCCGTGGCCTTTGCTCCCTTTTGTTTTCGGCCTGTGGCCACTTGGCTGTCCCTGGAATGCGTACCTCTATGGCCCAGTACCTCTATGGCGCCCATTATGAATCTTTTCTGGGAGTGGCGCTTAAATAATTTCTAATTGATATTACAATTAATTTGTTTAAAGCACCTTTTTGCCATCAAAAGCCGTTGAAATCGATAGGTAAAATACTTGTCTAAATTGTTAGCCAATTAAAGTCGAAACGTGATTTAGAAACATATACCTCAAATTGATAGCGTTTTCAAGGTGTCTAAATTTAACGTTTTAATTCCATTATCTGATGTTAAAATTATGTTTTCGTGTGTATAACAGCATCCTATGGCTACGGTGGAGTCCGGTCACCAGCACATTTCATAGGGCTGCCGAATTTATTAGTCTTTTCATTGGCGTGGCGCTGCAATGATTTATTAGAGAAAATGTAATTAAAATCAAATCGAACTGTTCCGAATATCTATGACAATAAATAATTTACAAAATAAAAACGGTTGCTGTAACTAGTAGTGGTTTCAGCTCAATGACACTGATCATTAGCATCGCCCTCCTCCTGCTTCATCTGTGCTTGGGACTGGCACTACCTGGCACTAGGGCACTGACAAACAGTGGCGGAGTTTATAACGGTTACTGATACCGTCGACGACAATTTATAGTAGAAAGAAGCATTTTATTAAAGTTGTTCAAATTAAAATCATTTTACAACTAGTAGTTGCTGATGTGTAATGATATCTTGTGGCGTCAACAGCGGCCGTTGACGTGCATAGGATTATAATTTATGTATGGTTTCACATTAGAGCGGCAAATGTTTCCTATACGTTACAACGCTTCTTCCGATCACGATGACTTAACGCGCTTGGCAGCTCAGCTGGGAAGAATAAATAACGTTGAAAAAAGTGTTTTAAAGGTGTTTTGCGAGAGCATTACTATTACGCATAGCAGTAAGTTTGTATCTTCTTCTCGAATACTTTACGTTACACTTTGATTCTCAGACTGCATATTCAAATAGTCCAAACAATGCAGGATGATTTATTCTGTATTCCGCCTTATGGGGAGGGCCCGTGGCGCATTGGATTTGATCTTGCACAGAGACCGAGAGGTACCGAGTTCGAGCCCCCGTTGGGTGGATTTGCTTTGTAGGCTGCTATTAGCGCCGTTGTATTACATGGCTATCTGTTCTGTTAGTAGTTAAGATTTCAATTGCATAACATGTAAATGTACAGCGCAGTGCGTTTGTCAGGCGCTTATTAAAGAAAAGATATTATATTATTATTATTATTATTATTATTATTATTATTATTATTATTATTATTATTATTATCTATTTTCCGAATGAAAATTGACATGCTAGATAGCATAGACGTCACCTCCTAATTAGTCCCTTCCGGTAGTGGCGCTATTACAATTTCCAAGTGAAATTACAGTCAATTGCTTAACAACACTTTTTGGAATCAAACTCGGTTGACGTCGATAGGAAAGCTACTGGTGCATATTATTATTTCTATTCTCTCTGTTACTCCTTAATTAACAAGGACAACGTGATATTGTAAACGAAACGTGATGGAGCTTGATATACCTCAATTTGAGACTGTTTTAAAGGTGTCTAAATTGAATGATTTCATTCTGCAATCTAGTTTTTAACGACATGTGTCCTTGTGCCTTGTTGGAGTTATTACCCACAGATTATGGTTAAACAATTGATTGTAATTTCATTTAGTTTCTAGTAGACGATGGATGGATCCAGAGTTTAACGACATCTTATGGTAACAGAGGCCGTTGACGTCGACTAAAATTATTCTAGCTTAGGCCTAATACAGCTCTTAGTAGACGATGAAACGAGTCAGCTGGTCATAAAGAGTCTAGAATAAAATATTTAATGTCCATAAAACAGCACTAGTCTTGTAGTTTCCACCCGACCTAACAGAAAGATAGTTTTAAAAGTCTACATTTCATGATTCCATAAAATCCTACAATGCATTTATGCATGTCACCTCTCTCTCTCTCTCGGATTAATCAGCTTCAATCTGTTTAAAACTACAGTTCGGTTAATTGTAGGTATCGCCAAGTATGGTCAGTTATCTAACTACACGTACATGCCGAACTAGCTACATTGGTTGTCCATGCGAAGACTCATAGAGTTTAAGATCCATTTGCTGATGAGTAACTGTCTGATCGGTTGTGATCCAAGTTAAGCTCTATATAAAAATGCACTAACAAATTAAGGTACTGCTGATGCAGAGTTTAACGACGTCGTATGTCTGCAATTGCTGTTGATGTCTTTAGATTTAATTTGTATTTTAATATGTCTCTCTTCTAATTTTGCAGCTGGATTACTTCAGTATTTAAAATTAACGACATCTTGAATGCCAAAGAAAAACGTCAGATGATAACTCTAATACCGCTAAGCCGTTGGACTCACAGTTAGACAGAATAAATGTCTGATCTCTGATTCAGCGCATGTGAATAAACAAATTCCTGCTAATTAACTGTGTTTTTGCTGCAGAAGAAATCTGGAGACAAGTAATTGCAATTATAAAGTAAATTATACGATGCGGTAGAGCGCCCTAGGCAAACCAATAATGTCCTTAAGAACATCCATTTTAGACACCTTTAAGATGGTTTCAAATTTTGTATAAATAAATTTTTAGCTTCATTCAATCAGTAACTCGTTCTGAATATTGCCGTTCATGGCGTTAATTGTCAACAGCTCTGGCAGCTGCAAGATGTCGTCAAGGACTGGAAGTTATGCGAACTAAGGAGTGAATCCTTCTTCTTTACCCAGGTGTGGTAGTGCCAGTTCAAAACCTGTAGAAAGTAGGAGGGAGGTGTCATCTCTGGTATGACATATCGTCGTAAAACAGCGACTAACCAGATTAAAAAGAGAAAGAATTAAATACGAAATAAATTTAAAGATGTCAAGAGCAATAGCAGCCATGAGACGTCGTTAAACTCTGCATCGACAGTAATTACGACGACTGTTACCCATATGATCGAGAATCTGGAGACTGAGAAACCTGCTGACGACTCCACTCTTTACTCTGATGATGATGGACACATTCAGGAACTACGGTCATCGAGTGAGTTACGCCTCATATGATGATGATGATGATGATGATGATGATGATGATGATGATGATGATGATGATGATGATGATGATGATGATGATGATGATGATGATGATGATGATGATGATGATGATGATGATGATGATTATAATAGGCTACTGACAATGATCATCAGCACATAATGATGATGATGATGATGATGATGATGATGATGATGATGTGATGATGATGATGATGATGATGATGATGATGATGATGATGATGATGATGATGATGATGATGATGATGGACATTTTCAGACCCATATGGACTGTTCTACCCTGATAATTATGAGAAATGTGTTTCTGTTGAACTGGTCCACCTACCATGATTTTCACTCTCTAATGCCTCTCTTCAGTCTGGATTTAGGAAATTCCACTCGACGGAATCTCATATGGTGAGTCTTCTAGCAGATATATTTCATGATGTGGACCGTAGCCATATCATTCTACTCTCCCTTTATGACATTAGTGCCGCTTTTGACACTGTTGATTATACCATCCTCTTAAACCTGCTGTCTAGTTAGTCTGGGATGGTAACTCTGCTCTTCTTTGGTTGCATTTGTTCCTCACGGTTCGCACTGTTTCCGTAATTTTCGGTCCTACCCGCTCTCTCTGAGTCAACGTCACTTATGGCTCACCTCAGGGCTCTGTCTGTGTTCCCCTTCTGTTTATTTTGTAAACCTCGGATCTAGCTAGGGTTGTTGGTCCACTCAATGTCCTCCTCCACCAATATGCTAATGACACGTGATCTTTGATTAATTCTCGATCCTGGATCTCTCTGTCACGATCTTAAGGTCTATTGTACTTCAGTTTATGCTCTCCGTGGCCTTTGCTCCCTTTTGTTTTCGGCCTGTGGCCACTTGGCTGTCCCTGGAATGCGTACCTCTATGGCCCAGTACCTCTATGGCGCCCATTATGAATCTTTTCTGGGAGTGGCGCTTAAATAATTTCTAATTGATATTACAATTAATTTGTTTAAAGCACCTTTTTGCCATCAAAAGCCGTTGAAATCGATAGGTAAAATACTTGTCTAAATTGTTAGCCAATTAAAGTCGAAACGTGATTTAGAAACATATACCTCAAATTGATAGCGTTTTCAAGGTGTCTAAATTTAACGTTTTAATTCCATTATCTGATGTTAAAATTATGTTTTCGTGTGTATAACAGCATCCTATGGCTACGGTGGAGTCCGGTCACCAGCACATTTCATAGGGCTGCCGAATTTATTAGTCTTTTCATTGGCGTGGCGCTGCAATGATTTATTAGAGAAAATGTAATTAAAATCAAATCGAACTGTTCCGAATATCTATGACAATAAATAATTTACAAAATAAAAACGGTTGCTGTAACTAGTAGTGGTTTCAGCTCAATGACACTGATCATTAGCATCGCCCTCCTCCTGCTTCATCTGTGCTTGGGACTGGCACTACCTGGCACTAGGGCACTGACAAACAGTGGCGGAGTTTATAACGGTTACTGATACCGTCGACGACAATTTATAGTAGAAAGAAGCATTTTATTAAAGTTGTTCAAATTAAAATCATTTTACAACTAGTAGTTGCTGATGTGTAATGATATCTTGTGGCGTCAACAGCGGCCGTTGACGTGCATAGGATTATAATTTATGTATGGTTTCACATTAGAGCGGCAAATGTTTCCTATACGTTACAACGCTTCTTCCGATCACGATGACTTAACGCGCTTGGCAGCTCAGCTGGGAAGAATAAATAACGTTGAAAAAAGTGTTTTAAAGGTGTTTTGCGAGAGCATTACTATTACGCATAGCAGTAAGTTTGTATCTTCTTCTCGAATACTTTACGTTACACTTTGATTCTCAGACTGCATATTCAAATAGTCCAAACAATGCAGGATGATTTATTCTGTATTCCGCCTTATGGGGAGGGGGGCCCGTGGCGCATTGGATTTGATCTTGCACAGAGACCGAGAGGTACCGAGTTCGAGCCCCGTTGGGCGGATTTGCTTTGTAGGCTGCTATTAGCGCCGTTGTATTACATGGCTATCTGTTCTGTTAGTAGTTAAGATTTCAATTGCATAACATGTAAATGTACAGCGCAGTGCGTTTGTCAGGCGCTTATTAAAGAAAAGATATTATATTATTATTATTATTATTATTATTATTATTATTATTATTATTATTATTATTATTATCTATTTTCCGAATGAAAATTGACATGCTAGATAGCATAGACGTCACCTCCTAATTAGTCCCTTCCGGTAGTGGCGCTATTACAATTTCCAAGTGAAATTACAGTCAATTGCTTAACAACACTTTTTGGAATCAAACTCGGTTGACGTCGATAGGAAAGCTACTGGTGCATATTATTATTTCTATTCTCTCTGTTACTCCTTAATTAACAAGGACAACGTGATATTGTAAACGAAACGTGATGGAGCTTGATATACCTCAATTTGAGACTGTTTTAAAGGTGTCTAAATTGAATGATTTCATTCTGCAATCTAGTTTTTAACGACATGTGTCCTTGTGCCTTGTTGGAGTTATTACCCACAGATTATGGTTAAACAATTGATTGTAATTTCATTTAGTTTCTAGTAGACGATGGATGGATCCAGAGTTTAACGACATCTTATGGTAACAGAGGCCGTTGACGTCGACTAAAATTATTCTAGCTTAGGCCTAATACAGCTCTTAGTAGACGATGAAACGAGTCAGCTGGTCATAAAGAGTCTAGAATAAAATATTTAATGTCCATAAACAGCACTAGTCTTGTAGTTTCCACCCGACCTAACAGAAAGATAGTTTTAAAAGTCTACATTTGATGATTCCATAAAATCCTACAATGCATTTATGCATGTCACCCTCTCTCTCGGATTAATCAGCTTCAATATGTTTAAAACTACAGTTCGGTTAATTGTAGGTATCGCCAAGTATGGTCAGTTATCTAACTACACGTACATGCCGAACTAGCTACATTGGTTGTCCATGCGAAGACTCATAGAGTTTAAGATCCATTTGCTGATGAGTAACTGTCTGATCGGTTGTGATCCAAGTTAAGCTCTATATAAAAATGCACTAACAAATTAAGGTACTGCTGATGCAGAGTTTAACGACGTCGTATGTCTGCAATTGCTGTTGATGTCTTTAGATTTAATTTGTATTTTAATATGTCTCTCTTCTAATTTTGCAGCTGGATTACTTCAGTATTTAAAATTAACGACATCTTGAATGCCAAAGAAAAACGTCAGATGATAACTCTAATACCGCTAAGCCGTTGGACTCACAGTTAGACAGAATAAATGTCTGATCTCTGATTCAGCGCATGTGAATAAACAAATTCCTGCTAATTAACTGTGTTTTTGCTGCAGAAGAAATCTGGAGACAAGTAATTGCAATTATAAAGTAAATTATACGATGCGGTAGAGCGCCCTAGGCAAACCAATAATGTCCTTAAGAACATCCATTTTAGACACCTTTAAGATGGTTTCAAATTTTGTATAAATAAATTTTTAGCTTCATTCAATCAGTAACTCGTTCTGAATAATGCCGTTCATGGCATTGTTGTCAACAGCTCTGGCAGCTGCAAGATGTCGTCAAGGACTGGAAGTTATGCGAACTAAGGAGTGAATCCTTCTTCTTTACCCAGGTGTGGTAGTGCCAGTTCAAAACCTGTAGAAAGTAGGAGGGAGGTGTCATCTCTGGTATGACATATCGTCGTAAAACAGCGACTAACCAGATTAAAAAGAGAAAGAATTAAATACGAAATAAATTTAAAGATGTCAAGAGCAATAGCAGCCATGAGACGTCGTTAAACTCTGCATCGACAGTAATTAAACTTGAACGTGCATTTTCATATAGCGCCTATTCTTGAAAACTCATCCCGATCTGGCTACACAAGACCACAAACAGACAGCGAATAAAGGCATAGAAAGAAAGAAAGAAAGAAAGAAAGAAAGAAAGAAAGAAAGAAAGCAAGAAGTTCATGTCACATATTCCATGCATTACGTGTAGGACTCTTCCAGAATTAGGGACCGACCATTCCAGGTTGATCTGTGTCGGTACTCCGCTGGTGATCAACTAGACCTCCTCGTGTTGCCGAACGAAGAGATCTGCGACCAGACAATGATGACACTGGAATACGCAGCTCTAAGGCACGGTTTGAATTGTCAAATTTAAACTGGGAGGGTTGAAAAATTCTTACATGACCAGAATTTCTTACGTACCTAAAACCTATGTACGTGAGAAACTGTGAACGATGTGGGTGTACTCGATCATTTGCGGTGTCACAAAGAATCGAAAAATAAAGAATAGTTAGTTATCAGAAAACTTTTGAGTTTTATTTTCAGAAGACTTATAGCTCTAAGCAAAACAGTTGTTAGTTTACAAGGACAAAAATGGTATGAATGCAAAATGAGAAAGAATAAGGAATAGTTTTTATTAATAAAGCAACATAAGATACACTGATCCATTGAAAGCTGTGTTGGGGATTAGCGTCGCCCTCTTCATCATCCAGGCTT
This sequence comes from Aporrectodea caliginosa, assembly GCA_020284085.1. Lineage (NCBI taxonomy): Eukaryota > Metazoa > Annelida > Clitellata > Crassiclitellata > Lumbricidae > Aporrectodea > Aporrectodea caliginosa. The sequence continues at coordinate 782,535 of JACEVL010000108.1, forward strand.
CGGATCTTTACTGCGGGTGGCTCGGTCGCATTATAAACGTGGAGTACAATACAACACACAACACAACACAATATACTGGGGCGCGGTGGTTTGGGGGTATGTTCGGTGCCTTGCAGCTGGAGGGTTACGGGTTCGAATCCACCTCAAAGCCGGTGCGTAGGGACCCTGGGCAAGTCCTTCACTCGCAATTGCTCATGCGCTTCGGCGTGAAACTCCGACTACAGCAGTAGTCGGGAGCGCCTCTGAATGGGAAATCTGGTTGAGGCGCTATAACAAGTGTTCGAATACAATACAATACAATACTGGTACCACCCGAAAAAGACTGTGGCGTAGTTACCACTTGTTGGTTACCATCGTTTGAACATCTTATGGGACCGTTCTAATGGCATAGGCTCACACAAATTCACAATAATATATAGTGGAGAGAAGTATTTAATTAAAGGTGTACAAATTCAAAATCGTATTTCATTTGGTAATTTCTGCTGTTTAATTATATCCTGTGGCATCAAGAGTGGGCGTTGACGTCGATTGGATTATAATTTTTGTATAGTTTTACCGTAGAACGGAAAATTTTTCCAATATGCGATGCCAATTAGGCGGTTACAAATGACCTGACACCTGAAATTAATATTTTAGGTAGCTGTGGGAAATATAAATAACGTCATGGGATGTGTTTTAAAGGTGTGTAATTATGGCATTTGCGACATTTGCGACGGTAACTGTTTGAACATAACTTTATGCTCGAACACTTGATATAACATTTTTATGATTTTAGTGGCTGTATATCATCAACTCTCGTTTAAAACATTTATTTGTATTGTATTTGTTAATTTATATAGCGCCGCTCACAGCATACACCATTCAGTAGCGCTCCTGGTGCGAGATCCCCTGGAGAAGAAGAAGGTTTTGAGAAGGGAGTAGGCCATAGGAATACACACAGAAAGAATGGTAACACGCCAATAATGTCCATTTATCCATGATGTCCATTTACATGTAGTTCCCATTAGAGCAATCATTCAAAGCTTGTAACTGGAAGAACTTTAATGTATAAATTATTTAACTTGTAAACGGGATTCAATCAATGGTCATGAATAAACTCATTGTCAATGGTTCTGGCAGCCGAAAGATGTCGTTAAATACTGAAAAAATCCAGAATTTGTCGCCTCTGCATGTACTCTGTTAGTGCCAGTCTTAATCCTGGAGGAAAAAGAAGGGCGACGCAAATCATCCTTATTATGACGCAATGTCGTTAGTCAGCAGCTAGCCAGATTTAGAAGATGGTAAAGAGAACATAGAAATAATATCAAAGGACACTAACAGCAACAGCAGACATAAGACGTCGTTAAACTCTGCAGCACCAGTAATTAGTTTTGCAAGTTAATATCTATATAGCACCTCTTCGAGAAAACTCAATAAAGGTAATCGCGACCTGCGACTATACTAGACAACAAGCGAACAGAATGGTGTTCAACCGTTTGTGAAATAGAGACATGGAAAGAAAGAAGGATGAAGTTTATGTTGCAGATTGCATGGGTGCCTGCTCCAGTATGCTTACGTCGGCAAAAATAGTTTAGCACAATACAGCCTTAAATTCCGTAGTACATCAGTTGAAAATCAAGTGTTTAACCCTCGGGCTACCAAGCTTTTTTGTGACGTTGGCTACTAGGGGGAGCGGGTTACCACCCCCTGGATTTCTGGTTTGGTTTCACATATCATTTCCTGTAATAATTATACCAAAGGATTCAGCATTCAATTCTGTACAGAATGGTATATTTAGTTGTACATTATGTGAATGCACCTCGAAATTACATCATTTTTAACATAGGAACCGATTATTAGCGATATTTTATTATATTGCGTACATTTTGTACTTTTTGGATAAACAAATATACGATTAAGTGTGTTTTGAAACTGATCTATGTATCCAAAATACACAAATACATACCTACACATGTTCATTATACGTATAAATATGCATCCACACATATATACATGTACATGTATGCATGCATAGCCTACATGTACAATGCTGCATTCAGCCATTTTCACACAGATTACGCATTATTATTATTACTTATTTTGATCACTTCCGGTTTTCAAAAGACAGTCGAAAAACTAGGGGGTGGTATCCACCCCCCCTGGTGCCTCGGGTATATCGGGTATAACTTTTGAATGGCGTGGGCTACCACCATGATGTTTACCTCAAAATGTGCGCCAATGAATCTGCTACAGCTACCTAAATTGCTGATTTATTGTTGCCTGGCCCGTTAAGTGTGCGATCTATGGACCGCGTACGACATCTTTTGTCTGTTGTAGGATCGACGTTGGTCTAAGTAGACACCCAAAAACGTTTCAACCAATGTTATAAGTATGCGCAGTTAAGTTTGACGTTGTATTCCTTTTCATTTACCGCCTTCTGCCAGTTAATTCCATCACTGCCGTTTTCGGGTGATGACAGTTCCAAGTCTAGATGAAGAAGAGGGGCGACGTCAACGTCCCTGGCAGCCGTAAGATGTCGCTAAACACTGGAAACTAATACAAGGATGATAGATGTCGTAACGTTACCATAACTACTTATTGTTTCATGTTGCATAAACTGGTGACGTCGTCCGTCTTTTTGTAGTTGACAGTATTATATAAAGAGTGTATGAAATGTAAGGAGGGAGAGCTGTAATATGCCAAAACTAATCTTTGTCGGCGGCAACGGCCTATGATGTCATAAGCTGCCGTTAAACTGAGGATCCTCTAAGGAGGGAGAGGGAAGGGAGAAGGGAAGAAGAGGGAAGTTGGCGGCGATGGAATTATAGGGAATGTTCATCATCACTTCATGGGAAAAAGTTACGTCCTTGCTTAAATGATTATTTGCTGATCTATTGTTGCCTGGCCCGTTAAGTGTGCGATCTATGGACCGCGTACGACATCTTTTGTCTGTTGTAGGATCGACGTTGGTCTAAGTAGACACCCTTAAAACGTTTCAACCGATGTTATAAGTATGCGCAGTTAAGTTTGACGTTGTATTTCATTTTCATTTACCTCCTTCTGCCAGTTAATTTCATCACTGCCGTTTTCGGGTGGTGACAGTTCCAAGTCTAGACCGCTTACGACATCTTTTGTCTGTTGTAGGATCGACGTTGGTCTTTGGAGTGACCTCGACCGATAGCTATCGCTGAAGCTTCGATTTACCGAAAGGTAGGAGATGAATGTCTGTTCAACGTGCACCCGGTGGCACGAGGGATAGCCGAAACGTGGCACACACAACTAATGAGGGACTTCTTGGCGGTGGTTGCGTCTGCCGCGGACGCCACCATCTGTCGTCGTCGCTCCAACACCATCGTCGCTGCTTGGTCCATGTAGACTTTGAACTTGACGCTATCTGTCAGTTATAGACGGGAATCCATTTGTTGAATACACGTTTGTGCGTGGACCCACCACCGGTGACTCCTTTAGTTTTCTATTCATAGTTGGACCATTGATCAGTTTATTTTGGTAATGAAATTTAGCGTGCAGACTAGCGCAGACATACCCTCGTTATTGATTCTGTAAGAGCTGCATTATGCCAAAATAATTTCGGTCGTCGGCAAAGGCCTCAGTCTGTTGTCATAAGCCGTCGTTAAACTCAGGATCCATCCATCCATCTGTAAAATAATAACTCCGCCACTGCTCGAACTCCGGCAGTGCCAGTAACAAGCCTGGATAAAGGTGTAGAGAACTACAGTAAACTACTACCCTGTAAAATAAGGTATGGTCGATTTGATCTGCCCTTGCAACCGTCAGATGTCGTTAAGCTAGACAGTTAGGCCGTACTCTCGACTACGGCTATTGGCACCAGAGTAGCCGATAGTTGTCGTGTATCACGACTTTAGTTTTAAAAGTGGGAACCGGGTGTTTTTGACACCTTGTAAAAGCGGCCAACAGTGCCAGTCACAAACCCGATGAAAGGAGGAGGGCAACGCTAATCACCTTTGTTTGACCTTCGACCTATGACTTGAGTATTATTGTAGTGGCGCTACAAAAATCCGTGGATAATTATTGTTATCTCCTTAAAAATAAACTTTTCAATTGGATCGTTATAATTATATCGCTCAAACAGAAACATGGTTTCGAGACTACATGACGAGCGAACGAAACTTAACTTTAAATAATCTTCCAGTACCAGATATAAAGGTGTCTAAATAAATTAAACATTTGTGTAAGTATCTGTTTACTTTGTTGTTAACAGACCCGCCAACTTTGACTTTACCTTACTTGACATTGTAACGCAAAGGGTATTTGCGACTGTGTAGGATTGTAGGTAGATTAAATTGCTGTTTAACCTTTATTTTCCCACTATGCCTTTTAGGTGGAATTTTTAGATGGCCTTTAGATATGTGTTGTATGTTGATGGTATTAAAACAGAAATGACAAGCTTTTAGTGATATTTCACATTTAAGGTCATTTTTGGGATGTTCCAAAAATGGAACGTTGGGTCATTCCCACTAGCATTTTTTTTACAATGGCAGTTCAACATGAATATACGATACAATATTGGCTTATGCACAATTTATTGAAAACCAGTTTATTTAAAGGTATGAAAACTTTCAAAAGAGTTCACTTGAAGTATCTTGAGGCACCTGACACATTCTTTGGTAGTGTTTTTCTTCAAAAATGAAGAAAAAACAATGAGCCTGACTAATTAAAGATGTGTATTGCTCGATTCCATCGCAATGTGTCATTACAACCTTTGATGTGCCTGAGCACTTTTTCACAGGATTTACAGTATTGATACTGCTGGAACATGCTACTACATTGTTATCTGACTACCTAACGACAACAATTTTGGCATGACATGTGTAATCAAATGTACCTCTTTCTTGATTTGCCCAAAATTTTCTTGTCATTCAGAGGTGCTGTTCCGGTTTCGACCATCACGGACGTCATGTCCGTGATGGTCGAACTGGAATAGCACCTCTGAATGACTGCTGCCCAACATCTCAGCTTAGACAGAAGACTGTAACTAGTAAAAAGATTGGCAAATAATAGCATGTGATATGGTTTCCTGTGATGAGTTAGGCAAAATTCATGGCAATGCGCTCACCAAAAGTGGTTTATGTGGGTCGCCTACTCCTGCCACAGTAAATTGTTGATTGATATGAATGAACTTCCTATTCATGAATAGGACATCCAGATCTTATAACTAAATCTGATTGGCTTTTCCTCTTATAAACATCTCTAACCCATGATGTTCATAGTTAGGCACCGACCGACTCATAAATGCTAAGTTTGAAATGAACAATTCCAAATTGCAAAGATTTGTGTTACTGATCATAGTGCACACTCTGCCATTTTAGAGAGATCTCTTGTCAGCTGCATGCTTGGCAGTATACATCCTCCTTTCATGGATTTAGACATTGCAGTTGCTATTAGACTGCATCAGGTACTCAACTGTGTTGCCGTTATTGCGTTATTTTCTAAAACTCCAATTTAAAATATGTACTAATTATTACAAAATCAGTGTTAAAACATAGGCATATATAAGTGGTTTTACGGGGTGGGGTCACCCTAAATAAATTGCCGACATTTTATTCTATGCAATTAAATGCGAAATTTAAAAAAATGAACTTTTCGACCATTTCCAATAGAAACCCCAGAAAACTTACCCCCTTCCGAAATTTTTTCCTGGCTACGCCCCTGGTTAAAAATAAATTAAATGAAACATAATATTAAAAACAAATTAATTATACATGCAACAATCCAACAGCATATATACTGGCAAATTATTAACAAGGAACACAATCACCTCATATTGGAATTATGCTAATGAGAGTGCACCAACGTTCCAAAAATGGAACATGCTTCAAAACTGGGTTTTTTCTTCTAGAGTTTTGCTTCTTTTTCGGTAATTTTGATTTTTATCACTGACTTTAGATATCAATCAACAAAATACAACGTGTCTCACATGTAAAATTATGACACAAATATTTATTTCAACTTCCTAAAAGATTTTTTTCAAAAATCACAAAATTCGTCAAAATTACGCATCTGTAGCACAAAAATAAATAAAGTCAATCATAAAATTACCACTGTTTTACATTCTCCATTCTTAGATCTTTCATTTGATGTGCAAATATAATAAATATACCAAGGCAGAATTATTTTTTTAAACATTACAAATTATGTTCCAAAAATGGAACGTTGGTAAAATAAAGGTTAACGACGCTATGATGACATAGTCCTCCTCCTTTAATCCAGCCTTGTGACTGGCACCACCAGAAAACGATTGTTGCTGAGTATCTACACTACTGCGGGTGGCTCGGTCGCATTATAAACCTTATTACAATACAACACACAACACAACACAATATACTGGGGCGCGGTGGTTTGGGGGTATGTTCGATGCCTTGCAGCTGAAGGGTTGCGGGTTCGAATCTACCTCAAGCCGCCGCGTAGGGACCCTGGGCAAGTCCTTCACTCGCAATTGCTCATGCGCTTCGGCGTGAAACTCCGACTACAGCAGTAGTCGGGAGCGCCTCTGAATGGGAAATCTGGTTGAGGCGCTATAACAAGTGTTCAAATACAATACAATACAATACAATATTGAACGCCATCGATTGTTTGAATTCCTTTCAGGCTCTTTACCATAATCATAACATACCATAACAATTACTTACCTTACCTAATCTTACACTGTAGTACCTTAACTTACTTAATTTAAACTTACATTTCTAACATTGACTTACCTACATTATTAGCCTGACCTTGACATTATAAATAAAAGTAGTAAATGTGATATAACAGTTTTTAATAAATAAATAACGAGTTTCATTTGGTTATAACAGTTTATTTGACGTAAAGACACTTAACCCTTTCCACTCGACTGTTCCACCTGGTGGGACATTTTAATTTTCTCATTCCGATCGTATGTCCCACCTGGTGGCATGAGTAGCATACAAGTTTGACGATCGTAAGGCTCACCCAGTGGGACATAATGTTATCGGATGAAGGCGACTTGAAAAGAAACGCACCGGAAACAAGTGACTTCTATAAATAAATTTGGCATAGGGCCTAACCGTTGGTAATGGTGAGTGGGAAAAGGCGATTGTCAGCTGCTAGTCATTACGGACATACATACATACATACATACATTCATACATACATATATACATACATACATTCATACATACAAACATACATACATACATACATACATACATACATACATACATACATACATACATACATACATACATACATATAATGTCATACATACATATATACATGCATTAATACATACATACATACATACATACATACATACATACATACATACATACGTGCATACATACATACATACAATGTCATACATACATATATACATACATACATGCATACATACATACATACATACATACATACGTACATACATGTAAAAATATTCCGATCTGGGGTGAACGACAGTAAAATTTTATCCGAGTGGAAAGGGTTAAACTCATAAAAATTATTTTTGCTGTTTAACGGCAATTTTATATAACGATGATGGTTAGCGTCGTCCTCCTTTATCCAGTCCTTGAACTGTTACAATCACATGCAAAGTAAATTTCCCTCGCTTAATAATAATCGTTAACACTTAGAAAAGGGTGTCTTATACGCTGCGCCACACGGAGTTCGGAGATTTATTTCTCTTTTATGAGTTAAATCAACTAATTTCTATATAGCAGAAATTCATCTATTTCTCCAAAAGCGGAACGCATGCAGTCCATCCTTAATAACACATTTATGAATAACTTGATGTCTCTTGTATTGAAGCAGATGTTACACAAAATGGCTCATATAAAAAAGTATTGTTTAAACCAAATCCAATGCAATGTAGGGTGTATATGAGATGTTAATGAGTTGCTACATGTGGTGCTCTGGCTTCGTCTATTGTTTTAACGGCACGGTGTGATAGTAACTCCTTTGTATAATTATGTGGGCCTAGCTAATCGTATGTATCATCTTATCTGCCTACACTCTTTCTTAATAATAATAATAATAATAATAATAATAATAATAATAATAATAATAATAATAATAATAATAATAATAATAATAATAATAATAATAATAATAATAATAATAGTAATAATAGTAATAATAATAATAATAATAATATCTTTTCTTTAATAAGCGCCTGACAAACGCACTGCGCTGTACATTTACATGTTATGCAATTGAAATTTATTTTTGTCCTCAACGAAACCCGCCTTAGACTCATCTCTCTCTTCTCTGGCAGCCTCACTCGGTCCTCCACTGGATATGATATCAATCTCTGCAAACCCTCTGAGGCTCTGATAATAAGCAGCGCTCGTGAATAAGCTGGTGCCCTGCGCTCAGCTTAACCGCAGCGCTAAGAAATTTGAGTTTAAGATTACGATTACGATCTACCATTCGTCAAAATTTAACCGTGGGATATGAAGTGAATTGGTTTTAAGTTCTTTTGAAGGATAGACTAAACTCCATTCGGCATGAACACGAATTCAAGTTCAATTTAAACACCTTAAAAAAGATGTATATATATGTGTTATAATAATTGCCAATCGAGTTAAGTCCTTGGATAATTCGTACTTCATATTATGGTAAATGCAAAGAACTTTCCTAACGATATCAACGGCCTTTGGTGCCGTAAATGTCAATTAGTTGATTAAATTAAATTAATAAAGATAAAAATTGATAACCATGACCCGCAGTAACTTTGAGACTACTCATACACTGGCAGTGCTAGTCCCAAGCCTGGATTGAGGAGGAGGGCGACGCTGATGATCTTTGTTATGACACAGTGTAGTTACACTTAAAACTACTACTATCACCCATACTCTGGTAGTGCCAGTTCAAAAGCCTGCAGAAAGGGGGAGACGCTACTCGTTGTTATTACACTGCGTCGTTAAACAGCAACTATCCAACCCAATGAATGTTTGAATTTAGACACCTTTAATTAGATTCCATATGTCAAAATATTCAATTGGCCTCCACAGTTTCTACATTTAATTACGCCAATGCTCGCACTCTGGTAGTGCCAGTCCCAACACAGCAGAAAGGAGGAGGTCGTGATAATTATCTTTGTTATGGCACAGACACGTTAAACAGCAGCTAACCAACCTGTTTGTATATGCTCTATCTGTAACGTTTTAGTATGGGAGAAAGAAAATTTGCCCACTGTCACAGATTCTCTCCAAAAACTACATTCGCCACTATCCGAACTCTGGTGATGCAAGTCTCCAACCTATAGAAATTAGGAGGGCAACTCTATTCATCTTTGTTATGACACAATAACTTCGTTACAGCAACTAACCATACATCGAAAGACTTATCCAAGGGGAATAATATGAGAACATGATGGAGGGAATAAACGTTGGAGCCATGCTGATAAAGACTCAAAGATTTGAAGACGACCAATGGTTAGAGTCGCTTTTATCAAGAGAAGAGAGCTGTTCGCATGGAACTGAATAGGAGTATAAATAAAAGACAGGTCAAAGCAATGGTATAATGGAGTGTGGTACTGAATGGCTCTGAAATATAAACCGTCAGAGAGGGTTAGAGGCGTCTGAGATGTGGGTGTGGCGCAGGATGGAAAGTGCATAAAACAAACGAAAAGGTTCTAGAAAAGTTGGAAGAGAAAAGGTCTCCGATGGCAACCGTGTTAGGGAGAGAGAGGAAGTGGATTGGTCACATACTGAGAGGAGACTCCCTCCTTAGAGGGAAGAATGGAGGGTAAGAGAACGAAAGGAAGACCTAGACGGATGTTGCTGGACTTATTGGTGACGGATGCATCGAGAGGAGTGGCACCACTGGACGTTGGAACCTGACCGAGGGCAGAGGACTTGAAGAAGTCTTCAGTTGCAAACTTGCAATCGATTCAAAAGAAATTAAGCGTTGAATTTTAAACACCTTTAATAAGGTTGAATATTGTCTGTATAGTCAGAAACAGTAAGGTGAAACAGTTAATCGTATCTTGGTAATTCCCAAAAGCAGCTCTAAATCAATAGATTATTTGCAACCATTAATAATATAAACGCACAGAAATCTCTGTGCCGCGTGACTGGCTGACTGCGTCCGTGCCTGGTCTGAGCGCGGTGCATGGACTTCTATATAATAGCTAGCTATTATTAAGACGTCTATGCAACTCCGCCACTGTTCGCTTTCTGACAGTGCCAGTCCCAAGCCTGGATAAAGGAGGAGGGCGACGCTAATGGTCTCTGTTACCACACAGCTAGTCGTTAAAAAGGAAACACAAGACGTCTATGCGCGGTGTTACGCTGTTTGCCTGTTATGCTATTTTCGCCTTCTTTGCCCGAGACAATATGGCTTACATCATCACGTCATCGCAATAATTGCATACGTTGTCATAGCAACGCCAGATCATGACGTATGGGTCCTTCTGCATTTCTATAAGGCGATGGGCATGGACTTCTGCATAATAGCTTGCTATTATTAAGACGTCTAATGGATACGGAGGGAGGAAGACAGTGGAGAAGCAAGCAAGCTCGAATATTGCGTGGGGTCGCTCGAGACTGGCGCAGCCAGCGAGTACTCACTGTTAGAGGTCGCTGGAGTCAAAATGAAACCGCTAGGGGTCGCTTGAGACTGGCGCAGCCAGCGAGTACTCACTGCTAGAGGTCGCTGGAGTCAAAATGAAACCGCTAGGGGTCGCTTGAGACTGGCGCAGCCAGCGAGAGCTCACTGGTTGAGGTCGCACTGGGAGTTCCTCTGATTAGGTCGCACTGGGAGAGGCGCATTAGAAATCCGTAAATACGATAGGGCATACAATAAAATACAAGCGTCATTAAATAGTAAGTGATGAAGCAAATGAAAAATTGGATTTAGAAACCTTTAATAAGAGATTTCTGTGTCAATATATTCTGTTAGCCTCTACTGTACAGACTCAATGTATGAATTTATGATTTAAATTATTTTTCGGTGTTAGATAGAGCTGATGCGTAATAGTATTTCTGGTGTTCTTGGTCTTTAGTTTTTGCTTAAAATTGGTTTCTGTATGTTGATTAATAGGATTCATTTTGGAGCTAATTTTGTATTAGATAAAACCAACATTGAATTATACTGATGCTTTGATTGTCATGTTAATATTGATTATTGAATATGTTTATACTGTAATTGATGGGCTATGAATATTTAGCATGATTTCTTAATGTAACATTGACAGTTTGATGTTAATTTAGAGAGATAGATGTGATGCTCTGTAAATATTGTATTTAAGATTAAGATTGAGGAGAAAATAGCATTAAAAGAGCCTGTTTGGCCCCAAAGGATGAATTAAGAACCTATAGGGCTAGAAGATTAATAAAAAAGAAGATAAAAAAGATCAAAATAGAGCCTATTATGGCCATCAAAAGAACCTTTATGGTAAGAAAATAAAGAGACTGAAAATGAAAAGGAAAGAAAAAAAGAGCTGAATGGAAAACTTAATAATAATACCTAGGTGTTTGAATAATACCTAGGTGCTAGAAATGTGTCATTACTGTTACATTGTCAGTTTGTTTTTGAACGGGTTGAGGTCGGCCACAGACTGCTGCCTATGTTGCAAATACTTACCTAATGTCAAATTGTAAAACTGCAACTGTTATTGTTTAGCCAATCGCCATCCAATACTGAAACTGATAATTAGGGGGCCCTAATTAGTGGGACCAAGGTCCCTTCTGGTCCCCCTGTTGTAACCACTCGAAATACTTGTATGTAATATCATCTGTGTAATACCTGTTTGGCTACAATAAAATGATGGTTATGGTTATGGTTATGGTTATATATATATATATATGTTGATATACATGTATATATATATATTAAAATAATAATAATGTATATATATATATATATTAAAATAATAATAATAATGATTTATTTGAATAAAAGATTGACAATAGCCGCCTGTCAAATTTAACCATTTCAACATCCTGTTAGAAACGGAATCGAAGACAAGAAACGAGAAAGAAACTGATGAAAAACATTATTCGAAAATGAACTTCAATACACAAAAAGATTTGAAGACGTCAGCATCCTATCAGAAATGGAATCCAAGACGAAAACAGTGAAAGATAACTGATGAAAACACTACACGAAAATGAACTGAAATGCATCAAAAACCTTAAATCGTTGACGGCTTTTGGATTGGATAAATAAATAAATGTACCAACTCAAAGATATTTAAGTTTAGAAATAGTAGTAGTATTTACTGTGTACTGATGTTGAGTCGAAGCAAAGATGATTATCGTCGCCCCCTCCTTTGTCCCAAGCTTTGAACTGGCACTATGGGAATTTAGTTCGATGACGGAGTTTATTCGAGTATGAGATTGGACGCTCTATGTTGAAGGATAAACACAACTCTAGTCTGGATGCTCATAAAAGCAAGTTCAATAAAATTTATAATATCCGTCAATTGGGAAAAAAATTATAAGAGCTGTACTATGCCAAAAATAATCTTTGTCGGCGGAAACGACCTATGTTGCCATAAGCTGCCGTTAAACTGTGGATCCAATCCAATCCATGGCTCAGCTGCTACTACTATGTTTCGAGAATATGACAGCTTGACCCTAAAAGCTTCTTAAATATACGCTTGCAAATTCAGCCTCTGTACTCTGGTAATGCCAGTCTGAGGCGTATGGAAAGAAGGGGCGGCACTAATAATCTTTGCTACGACACAATGTCGACAGCAACTATCGAACAATACGCACGCAAACCAACAACGCTGTTGAACAAAGAATAATAATCAAGAAAATGAACCGATATACAATGAATTGTTTTTAAATACGTCAACTGCCATGGTAGCCATTGGATGTCGTTAAACATTGGAAACTGTTATTATACTATACTATAATATTCGTCGGCAACCCACAGTGTACGGGTTCGCACCTCCTCCTCCTCTGAAACTTTTTCTATGTAGGGACCTTGAGCAAGTCCTTCGCTCACAATTGTGGCATCCAATGATTCCAGGTTACTATACAGTGGCGCTTATTAAATACATAAAAACAATTATAATAATATTAGGCCTTGAATGAGGTCATGATAGTAACACATTTTAATATAACGATGACTTCTATAGCGGCGCTTTCATAATACAAATTCTCTCATTACACACCTTTTAAATACTTTGAGCATTGCTATATATAATGATGAACTGCCAAAGATGTTAACTTGTTAACAGCTTACTCATGTTCATCAATTTCATCAATGGCCAGAGCCTCAGCTGAATATTTGTGTCTAAAACTGTGACTTCTTCGTTTTGCATTTGAACACTTGTTATAGCGCCCCTCACAGATTTCCCATTCAGAGGCGCTCCCGACTACTGCGCGGACGCTGACTCTGAGTTTCACGCCGAAGCGCATGAGCAATTGCGCGTGAAGGACTTGCCCAGGGTCCCTTCGCGGCGGCTTTTGAGGTGGATTCGAACCCGCAACCTCCAGCTGCAAGGCACCGAACATACCCCTACACCACCGCGCCCCAGTATATTGTGTTGTGTTGTATTGTATTGTACCCACGTTTATATTGCGACCGAGCCTCCCGCAGTAAAGATCCGAGAAATTAATCTCTGGATAAACCGACCGACCGGGAAGCGATCCCGGGCCGCCGGCGCGACGAGCAGGCTACCAACCCACTCGGCCACTTGGGTAGCTTTCATAACATGGAATCTCGACTCTGCTAACCTAACGATTGCGCTACAAAAATCTTTCTGCTCTCATTGGCTTAGTGGTGTTCATTTAAAAACAAAGAGATGATCTATGAGCAAATAAAGCTCGGAAAACTGGAAACGTTGTCCCACGCACAATTAAAGTTCATGTAAGGTCAAACTTGGCAATCGTAAGATGTCGCTAAACCATAAATAAAGCAGTTTTCTATTTAGACACCATTAAACGTTTCAACCAATGTTATAATTACGTTACAGTTAAGGAAGTTCGACGTTGTATAATTTTACATTGACCTTCTTCTGTTAGTTTATTCCATCACCGCCGTTTTCGGGTGGAGCCAGCCCCTAGCAAAGATCAAAAGAGGGGCCTTAAGCTGTCGCTAAACACTGGAAACTATTGCAAGGGTTTTAGATGTCTTAACGTTACCATAACTACTCATTGGTGACGTCGCCGAAGTTGTTGTAGTTGACAGCATTTGATCGATGAATATCTGCTCTACGTGCATCCTGGAGACTCGAAGGATAACCGGACGTGCGTCACCTTCAACTAATGAGGGACTTCTGGGCAGCGATGGCGTTAGCTTGTGCCGCGGACGTCGCTCCAACACAATCGTCGCTGCTTTGAACTTGATGCTATCTGTTAGCTATGGATGGGAATCCGATGGTTGGATGCACGTGTGTGCGTGGCCTGTCACAGGAGACTACTCATAGTCTAGTTTTCTGTGTGGTCTTTGGACACAACCGCCTGATGAATTTATTTTCTTAATGAGAATTAACCCTCAGGCTACCAAGGGGGGGTTGTAACCACCCCCCTAGGTTTTTTTCATCTCAAACTTTTTCCTTATGGAATAAAAATTTGACCTTTTAGGTAGCTGTAGGGGTTAATTTGCACATGTTTTGAGGTAAAATGTGAGATGATATCTCACACGGTTCAAAAAGTTATACCCAATATACCCGAGGCACCAGGGGTGGATACCACCCCCTAGATTTTCGACTATATCTTATCCGTCATTTAATATTAAGAGACACTAATTATACCATTCTATAGAGGGAATGTGGGGCTACATTTTGATGGTCACTGAGTTGACCTGAGACAACCGGAAGTGCTCAAAATAAACTAAAATGTATGAAAATAGGTTACACTTTCAAAACTTTTCATATTTTTTCGATTATAACGTATTCATAATTTATTTTTAAAGAAAAATAAATTATGCCGTTGTATAGAGGACGTGTAGAGCTACTTTTTCATACTGATTAATTTGTTTTTTGATGACCGGAAGTGTTCAAAATAAATAATAATACGCGTAATATGCGTGAAAAATGGCTGAATGGAAGGACTCCCCCTTAGTTTTTGTCTGTAGCGTATTCATTTGTCTTCCTGGAAGAGAAACAAATATACCATTCTTTAGAGGGAATGTAGGGCTTCATTTGCATACTTACATTTTTGTCTTTTGAATACCGGAAGTGATCAAAATAAATAAAAAATACGCGTAATCTGTGTGAAAATGGCTGAATTCAGCATCACGACATAAACCGATATATGTATGGATATATATGTATGTATGTATATTTATACGTATATAAACATGTATAGGGATGTATGTGACATAGATCAGTTTGAAAACACACATAATCTTATATTTTTTATCCAAAAAGTACAAAATGTACGCAATAATATAAAATATCGCTAATTAAGGGGTTCCGATGTTAAAAGTGATGTAATTTCGAGGTGCATTCACATAATGTTCAACTAAATATACCATTCTGTGCAGAAATGAATGCTGAATCCAATGATATATTACAAGATATGATATCTCAAACGAGACCCAAAATCCAGGGAAAGAAACTGATGAAAAACATTATTCGAAAATGAACTTCAATACACAAAAAGATTTGAAGACGTCAGCATCCTATCAGAAATGGAATCCAAGACGAAAACAGTGAAAGATAACTGATGAAAACACTACACGAAAATGAACTGAAATGCATCAAAAACCTTAAATCGTTGACGGCTTTTGGATTGGATAAATAAATAAATGTACCAACTCAAAGATATTTAAGTTTAGAAATAGTAGTAGTATTTACTGTGTACTGATGTTGAGTCGAAGCAAAGATGATTATCGTCGCCCCCTCCTTTGTCCCAAGCTTTGAACTGGCACTATGGGAATTTAGTTCGATGACGGAGTTTATTCGAGTATGAGATTGGACGCTCTATGTTGAAGGATAAACACAACTCTAGTCTGGATGCTCATAAAAGCAAGTTCAATAAAATTTATAATATCCGTCAATTGGGAAAAAAATTATAAGAGCTGTACTATGCCAAAAATAATCTTTGTCGGCGGAAACGACCTATGTTGCCATAAGCTGCCGTTAAACTGTGGATCCAATCCAATCCATGGCTCAGCTGCTACTACTATGTTTCGAGAATATGACAGCTTGACCCTAAAAGCTTCTTAAATATACGCTTGCAAATTCAGCCTCTGTACTCTGGTAATGCCAGTCTGAGGCGTATGGAAAGAAGGGGCGGCACTAATAATCTTTGCTACGACACAATGTCGACAGCATCTATCGAACAATACGCACGCAAACCAACAACGCTGTTGAACAAAGAATAATAATCAAGAAAATGAACCGATATACAATGAATTGTTTTTAAATACGTCAACTGCCATGGTAGCCATTGGATGTCGTTAAACATTGGAAACTGTTATTATACTATACTATAATATTCGTCGGCAACCCACAGTGTACGGGTTCGCACCTCCTCCTCCTCTGAAACTTTTTCTATGTAGGGACCTTGAGCAAGTCCTTCGCTCACAATTGTGGCATCCAATGATTCCAGGTTACTATACAGTGGCGCTTATTAAATACATAAAAACAATTATAATAATATTAGGCCTTGAATGAGGTCATGATAGTAACACATTTTAATATAACGATGACTTCTATAGCGGCGCTTTCATAATACAAATTCTCTCATTACACACCTTTTAAATACTTTGAGCATTGCTATATATAATGATGAACTGCCAAAGATGTTAACTTGTTAACAGCTTACTCATGTTCATCAATTTCATCAATGGCCAGAGCCTCAGCTGAATATTTGTGTCTAAAACTGTGACTTCTTCGTTTTGCATTTGAACACTTGTTATAGCGCCCCTCACAGATTTCCCATTCAGAGGCGCTCCCGACTACTGCGCGGACGCTGACTCTGAGTTTCACGCCGAAGCGCATGAGCAATTGCGCGTGAAGGACTTGCCCAGAGTAACCACCCCCCCTTGGTAGTCCATGTCACAAAAAAAGCTTGGTAGCCTGAGGGTTAACATGTGAAACAGCGCATACTCGACTATTGTTAATGTTTTTTGTAGTTGTGCTCTAATAAATTTCTGTGTGAAATTACAGTCAATTCTTTAGCACCGCCTTTTGACTTCAAAGGCCATTGAGGTCGATGGGATAAGTACTGTTGTATTTCTGTATTTTTGTTTTCTCACTGTTACTGCATTATTAGACCGAGGTAAACTTACAACAACAAGCAATTGAGGAACATATACCTAATATTGAAACCGTTTTAAAGGTGTGCAACTTCGACGTTTTCATTCCATTATCATGTTGTTAACGACAATTACACGTGTGCGAGTGTTTGTTGGCGTGGCTAGACTTTTCTTCTTGCTGTAGGATCGACGTGGGTTTTGGAGTGGCATCGACCGATAGCCACTGTTGGCGCATCGAATAACAGGCAGGCAACAAATGTCTGCTTTTCATGCACCCGGCCTCTACAGAGATAGCCGGACCTGCGCCATCTACAACAATACTAATGAGGTACTATTGGAGGCGGTCTTGTTTTCTGCGGACGCTACCGTCTGTCGTCGCCCAACACTATCGTCGCTGCTTTGTCCATGTAGACATTGGACTTGATTTTATCTGTCAGTTATAGACGGGAATCCTTTGGTTGAATCCACATGTGTGTGTGGGCTCGCTTCCAGGGACTCCTCCAGTTTTCTGTTCATTGTTTGGACGCTACCGTGTGATGAATTAATTTTCTTAATGCAAATTAACACATACATGTAAACTAGCGCAGACATAGGCTATTTCTTGGAGTGGATCTATATTGATTTCTAAGTGAAATTACATTCAATTGTTTAACAACACCTTTTTGCCGTTGTCGTCAAAACGAAAAATATTGTTGTCTATTTTGTATTCTCGCTGTTAGTGGCAGAGTTGAGATGAATACATTCATGACGAAACGCGATTGAGGAACATATACTTCGAATTGAAGATGTTCTAAAGGTGTCTAAATTGAACGTCCTCATACTACATTCTAGTGTTCATCGACATGTGTTCGTGTGGCTGGTTGGAGAAATTACCAACCAAGGATTAGATAAATCTATTTTACACAGAGTTCCAATTACATAGTGTAATGTATTATGATTACATTACTGAATCATGTTTAATTGTATTGTATTGTATTTGAACATTTGTTATAGCGCCCCTCACAGATTTCCCATTCAGAGGCGCTCCCGACTACTGGGCGGACGCTGAATCGGAGTTTCACGCCGAAGCGCATGAGCAATTGCGAGTGAAGGACTTGCCCAGGGTCCCTACGCGGCGGCTTTGAGGTGGATTCGAACCCGCAACCCTCCAGCTGCAAGGCACCGAACATACCCCTACACCACCGCGCCCCAGTTGTATTGTGTTGTGTTGTATTGTATTGTATTGTACTCCACGTTTATAATGCGACCGAGCCACCCGCAGTAAAGATCCGTGAAATTAATCTCTGATAAACCGACCAACCGGGAAGCGAACCCGGGCCGCCGACGTGGCGGGCGGGCTACCAACCCACTCGGCCACTCAGGGCCTCTAATGGCAAATTAATGCCTGTATCGTGAGACTCTTAGCGGAAGAAAGTTGCATAATTGATGGGAAATGAAGGCGATACCTATACGGCCTCGGTTGTTGCGTCATTGATCGTCTCAGCTGCATTGGAAAGTTCTATCACACGCTGATGCAACGGCAGGAACGTTGACTCAGCACTGTTATATGGCACGAATATTATTATTATTATCTTAGTTGTTACCGTAAAAGGTTATGTTTGATGATTGTCGCCTCTGATTGGATGGGTTCTCGATAAGAAGAGACCCAACTATCATAATTTGCTCTTTTCGATTCTGGCTCTTTTCCAATTGCTGTCGAAGTGGTCACTTCAGTAATGCTTGTAGATTGGATGTGAAATGGCGAAACGTCTGTTAGAATAGACCCTAGTTTAAAACTATGTAAACAAGGCAATGAATTAGTTAGGGGAAGTATAATTTTGTGGATTTACGAGTATTCGCCCTCTGGATATTACGTTATGCTTACCAGTCATTAGTTAAGCCTTTAGTTAGTGGGAAGGTCATTCCAAGTGGAGGAACCCACCACAGCAAACGCCCGGGGTTGGGCCAGAGCAGTCCTAGTCCAAGGAACTAAACTATCAAGAAGATTATTTCTGTTGTACAGTTTTTGACAAACACGTTGACGCTGAGTCAAATGGGAATATTTTAATTAACGCAGATTGGATCCACAGTTTAACGGCAGCTTATGACAACATAGGCCGTTTCCGCCGACAAATATTTCTTTTGGCTAGGTTTAATAAACGCAGTAATAGCTGTGAAATATAAATAGCGTTGTGCAAAGCGTTATAAAGGTGTTTGAGGAGGGCATTTCTTTTCTGTGTAACGGTAGCTGATGTGCATATGCTCGAACACATAATCAGTACGACATCTAAGACTACAGTCCAGGGCCGTAACCAGAGCACTATATTTGCACTCATACACGGTGACGTTTGATTAGGTTTGTTGAACAATGCCTTGGTTATATAGATGTTTGACATCTTAGCAACACGTCGCGGGGGCGGACTTAACAGTCTGTGCTATTGCGGTTACCTTTGTTGACGTTTCTTTAACGGCGCTATCATAAAAGAGATGAATGGCATAATGGTAAACAGTGAGGATACGGTCTTAACAATCTTTAGCACATAGGTCTAGTTTTCTTTGCCCTCTGCATAATGCCAAAATAATTCTTTAAGGTAAACTTTATGGAGCCTGGCAACCGTGGATGTCGCAAAACACTACAAAACAACTTTCTAATTAGACACCTTTAAAACGCTTCAACGGATGTTATTATTACTTACAGTTAATAAGGTCGACGTCTTGGTGGTTGCCTCTATAAATTTATTCGATTAGTTCATTCCGCCGTTGCCATTATCGGATGGTGCCAGTCCCATGTTTAGATAAAGGAGAGGGACGACATCAACGTCCCTGGCAGCCGTAAGATGTCGCTAAACACTTATCACTGCCACTGTGAATTTGCACGATACTATCATGGGTCAAGAAGCTGAAATGTCATCATGACGATCGGTCTCTTTCTCTGTCTTTACCACCATGGTACAAGCGTGTGTCTGTTCCCGACTAGACTACTGCAACTCACTGTTTATGGGCCTCCGGAAACAGCGTCTTTCCCTCTTCAATTGGTCTTAAAAGCCTCAGCTAGGCTCATAGCCCGACTCCCTCTCTTTTCGCATATCTCTACATTATATGCTTGATGTCTTTCATTGGCTTCCTATCACTGCGCGCATCCATTATTAGATCCTCTTTCTAGTCTCAAAGGCGCAGCTGAGCAGTGCACCAAAGTATCTTTCTGACTATATGCGAAGGCCGCTATTTGCAACCTCTTCTCGTTCCTTGCCTTTGCTGATGGCTTGATCTTTTTGTTCCTAGGACTAGGACTGCCTTGGCCTAACGCCGGGCATTTCCTGTGATTGGTCCATCTACTTGGAATGACCTTCCCCTCATTAGGGCTAAACTAATGACTAGTTTTTCCTCTTGGTCTCTCGTTCTTTAGAGACGTTTCTTTTTCCCCGGGGTTTTCGTGCTGAGAGCGCATCTGAATAGTTATTCTGAGAGAGGCGCTATATAAATCTTTAGATACAATACAATAAACAAACAATACAGAAATTGGATATAAACACCTTTAATAAGACATAACTTTTGTCAATATATAAAGTTGGCCTTCAACAGGTTGTGTATTTAACACCGTTCCTAGCAGTGTCAGGCCCAAGATTAAAGAAAACAAAGGACTTGATTAAGTCTTCAGTTACAATCGATTCAACACCTACTATTCAACCACTGCTGATAGATACTTCTGTAGTGCCACTCCCAAGCCTGCATGTACACAGATACAAGTTCAATTTAAACACCTTAAAATAGATTGCAACATCGACTATAATAATCGCCAATCGGGATCAGTCGGGTTCAGTCACTGGATGTCGTCAACGCGATTGGTTTAATAAAGAATTTACCTACTTAATTACTTACTTAATCACCAAACCTTTATAAAGTGGTTGCGATAGTTTATAAAGTGGTTGCGACTGTTATCAGTTTATCACCACTATTTGGGTGTGTGCTGAAATATTTTTGTGTTTTTTGGATTAAAGCTAAGACAATAATTATTAACAACGGTGTATTCCAGCACTTTAAGCTACCGCAATGATGATAAATGTCTTCACGTTATCATTCATACTTGTTGTATTGTGTTGCATAAATTGATACGTCTTCCGTTTTGTTGCAGTTGACATATCATATTAAGTTTGTGTGAAATGTAAGGATGGAAATAGGAGGGAGAAGGTAAGAAGAGGGAAGTTGGTGGATAGGGAATAGGAGAATATTCACCATCACCTAGTGGGACAAAGGTTACGTCCTTGCTTAAACGATACGTATTTCCTGATCTCTCTGTTTCCTCCCTCGTCGAGTGTGTTATCAATGGAAACCGGACAGAATACGCCATTTGAGTTTACGTCTTCGTGGAGCAGGATCGACGTCGATCTTTGGAGTGACATCGACCGATATTGTATTGTATATTGTATTGTATTGTATTGTATTTGAACATTTGTTATAGCGCCCCTACCAGATTTTCCATTCAGAGGCGCTCCCGACTACTGCTGTAGTCGGAGTTTCACGCCGAAGCGCATGAGCAATTGCGAGTGAAGGACTTGCCCAGGGTCCCTACGCGGCGGCTTTGAGGTGGATTCGAACCCGCAACCCTCCAGCTGCAAGGCACCGAACATACCCCCAAACCACCGCGCCCCAGTATATGGTGTTGTGTTGTGTGTTGTATTGTACTCCACGTTTATAATGCGACCGAGCCACCCGCAGTAAAGATCCGAGAAATTAATCTCTGATAAACCGACCCGACCGGGAAGCGAACCCGGGGCGCTGGCGTGACGAGCGGGAACCAACCCACTCGGTCACTCAGGATCCCGATAGTCACGGGTGGCGCTTAGATTTACCGGCAGACAGGAGATGGATCCCTGCTCTTCTATGTGCACCCGGCGGCTAGAGGGATAGCCGGACATGCGTTATCTACAACTAATGAGTTGACTACTGGGCGGTGGCGTCAACGTGTACTCGCGCTCGGTGTCGGCCCATTTGCGCGCAGGACGTTTGCGCGCCGTCGTTTGCGCGCAGTCATTTGCGCGCACCGTCATTTGCGCGTTGGACGTTTGCGCGCAGTCATTTGCGCGCGCGCCGTCACAATATGCAAACAAAAGAATCTACGAAATAACCACTTTAATCATTTCAAAAACTCTGTATTGGTTTTCTACAAAATAACTACTTTTATTTAGCTGCTGTTATCACTTTAATTCGACCTTTACAGTCACGCTTAAAGCATCTCCAGAATGCAATGCCGTCCGCATTAACTCGATCTCTCCTATATCGATATCCATCTGTTATGATATGTTCTTTTTCCATCTTGGATTCAGTCGTCTCCATCGTTTAACAAGATATAAACAGCTTTGGAATTTTCACATAGAACCTCTGGTATTTAAACCTTTCTACGCGAAGAGGAACAGGAGTACACATCAAAGTGCGAATAAAATAGGCCGACCCATCATACAGGAGTTCGCTGTTTGATCATACGAAGACAACAGGTACAATATTCGAAATCAAAACCAGAACAATAGGTTGAAAAACAATAGATAGATATATACTATAGGTTTATAATACGCGAAGAGGAACAGGAGTACACATCAAAGTGCGAATAAAATAGGCCGACCCATCATACAGGAGTTCGCTGTTTGATCATACGAAGATGGCAGACATAATAGTACAAGTCAATCCACACTGCGCGCGCGCAAACGTCCCGCGCGCAAATGACGGGCATTTCTTGCTGCGCTCAACCGGCTGCGCGCAAATGACTGCGCGCAAACGACGGCGCGCAAACGTCCTGCGCGCAAACGACAGGGCGCCCTGGCGGTCAATACAGCCTGTAATCGCTACAACACTATCGTCGCTGCTTAGTTCATGTACATGTAGAGTTGTAGACTTTGAACTTGATGCTATCTGTGAACTATGGATGGCGTATGTGTAGGGACCTTGAGCAATTCCTTCGCTCACAGTTGCTGTGTAGCAACAAAGATGACTAACATCGTCCCCACCTACAGTTAGGCTTTGGACTGGCACTGCCCGAAAACGGCTTTGTAACAGCTAACCGCTTATTCGTTACCAATAGATTAGCTTCGTCCAATGGCTTCAAAGACCGTCGACGTCGTTAGGAAAAATTCTGATACAGTTTTCATCGTACAAATAATTCAATACAATTAAATCACAACCATGTTCGTGTCTTTGCGCGATGGACTCTCAACCGAAAGATCGGGGTTCAAATCCACGTTAGGGCAGAAACTTGTTTCAAGATTTCTGCTTTAAATGCACCCATAGCTCTTCATTTTTATCGCATTCTTGCTCTCGTTTTCTTGCAACCTTCTTATTCTCTGCATTCTTTGCGTTCTTATATAATTCTTAAAATCTTTATACAGTTTTCACTGAAATATGGCAGATGTTTCCGACATAGAAAAAGATAATATGTAGAGCGTGCGAAGCCGACTATTATGAATTTAATTAATAACACATTTATGACTAACTGAATTAAATCAGTTAATTAGCGTCGCTCTACTCTTTTGTCCAGTGTTGGGACTGGCACTATGAGAATGTAAATGGGGGGGACCCGATAGCGCATTGGATAACACCTGGCACAGAGACCGACAGGTACCGAGTTTGAAAAGCTAACATTGTCTACAATAGCCGTCATTTGCGTTAAGAGCTCAGATAGTCTCTTGGGAACGTTACCACATGGCCCGAAAAGCCCTTAAATATACAAACTCTACCACTGCACTCTAGTAATGCCAGTCCCAGGCCTGTAGAAAGAAGGAGGGCGACGCTAATCATCTTTGATATTACGTAATGTCGTTAAACAGCAACTATCCATCTATACGAAAGAAAACCAATGGCACCATTTAACGAAGATCTGCAATCAAGCAAATGAACTGATAATTATATAATTAATTGTTTTTAACTACGTCAACTGCCATGGCAGCCAGGGGTGTCGTTAAACGTTTGGAATAATAAACAGTCGCTGGATGCTAACCTCCAGAATCCTATTGAAAGTGGAAACAAATTGCCTTTGGTGAAAAAATGTCACTGATTGATTAAATTAAGTTAATTAAAAATATATAATGATAATACGTACTGTGGTAATGTCAGTCCAAAACCTGGAGAAAGTAAGAGGTCGATGTCAACTGCCCTGGCAGCCATAGGATGTCGTTAAACACAGAGAGTAAGGGTTCGAACCTCTTCCTCTGAAACGGTTTCTGTGTATATAGGGACCTTGAGTAAGTCCTTTTAATATTTTTTTCGTTTATTCAAACAATCCGGACTAGCGATAGTTGATCAGATGGTGGACCATGAACGAAAGCCTGGGCATCATCTGCATAAAGATGGCCATTGTAATATCAAGTGTTTCATTCTGTAATATCAAATGCTTCATTTTCTAATATCAAGTGCCTAGTATAATTGTAATAATAAAGTGTTTCGTATTGTATTATCAAGTGTTTTGTATTGTAATACCCAGTGTTTCGTATTGTAATATTAAGTGCCTTTTATAATGAAGTGCTTCATGTTGTAACTTAGTGTTTTGACTAGCATGGCCGTTGATGTCGACTCTGCACTACCTCGATTAATTTATGTACCGAAACCAAAACTCACCATCATTAAATTGAATGCGATTCTATAAACTGAAGAACTATCTAGTTTAAGGTGTCCAAATTCGACGCGTTGTTTCATATCGTAGTTACTATAGCCTAGCGACATTTTGTGGCTGCTAGGGCCGTTCAGGTGGCAGTTTTGCTACCATATATCCAATTTCGGAATTTATCTGTTTTTAATGTATAACTTAAATAATAGTTATCTAATTAAATTTCTCTAAAAGCAACGTTTAATTTTCGTAGTACCTTATATTTGTCTAGCGACATCTTGTGGCTGCTATAGGGCCGAACTTTACCATGTGTTTGATGTAGGAAATTGTCGATTTTTAATGTAAAACTAAAAGGCGTCGGCGTTGGCCCTATATAATTAGATTAGTATAAATTCAACGTGTTATTATAGATGGACGAGATACATGAAACAACAGGAATGAATTTGGCAGAACTGAGAGAGGCGACGGCGGACAGAAGGAAATGGAGGGGCTTGATCATGACGGTCGCTAGAGTTCAAGGAACTGACAGCACAAGGTGACAAGGTAAGGTAAGTTTCAATTGTCTATCGACATCTTGTAGGTGTCAGGGCCGTTGAGGTATGCCATTCTTTACCAATTACTATCATTTCAATGTCAGAATGTGGGTTGGGGATGTCGATTGGTTGGTTAGTTGCTGTTTAACGACACTGTTTCATAACATTGACAATTAGCGTCGCCCGCCTCATTAATTCCGGCTTGGGACTGGCACTGTCAGTGCGAACAGTTTAAAGACACTGTGTACACGTATCATAACAAAGATATTTAGCGTCGCCCTCTTCCTTTCTCCAGGCTTGGGACCGACACAGCTTCTTTGGGCAGCAACTATCTAGATTTAGACGAGAGAAGAAATGAAAATACAAATTAAATCTAAGATATCAACAGCAATAGCATACATGAGACGTCGTTAAACATCAGCAGTAATTATATTTGTAGGTGATCATTTATATAGCGCCTCTTCAACAAAGCTCATTAAAGGTGATCCAGGCCTTGTTAGGCTTATACAGGACTCCAGTGAATAGAATGGTCTTCAACAGCTGTTGCGAAATAGATGAATGACTTCTGCGGTCGAGGCAGTCGATGAAGAATCTGGTTAGACACCTTTGAAACGGTTTAACATTAGGGTATAAAAAATTCGTTAACGTTGTGCTACTCAGTTCATCTGTGAGCGCGTTATGCTCTATCATTTTCGTCATTGTCATTGTCAACGGATCCAGCAGCCGCAAGATGTCGTTACACTAAAATTAATCCAGCAACAGATTTAGAAGAAAAAAGAAAACATTAATTAAATTTTAAAACATGAAAAGCAATAGCAGACATAAGACTCTTTAAACTCTGCATTGGCAATAATTAAAGTTAATGTGCATGCTTAGGCCTTACTTATAGTTATAATGACTTTGAGAAAATTGGTTAAAGGTGATCCCAACTTGTGACTACATGTGTACGAGACCTCGAACAGGCAGAATGGTCTTTAATCACTTGCGAAATAGAGGCCTTTGAAAGAAAGAAGACGATCATGTTGTAGGTTACATTGGAGCCAGTTCCAGTATGAAGGACCTACTACTGCACAGCTTCCATGTTGCACTATGACAGTGCTCTACAGGGGATAACCAGATCATCATGTGTTGCAGAACGAAGAGATCTGCAGTGTGATTCTCCTTACAGATTTTATTTTAGTTATAGTTACAGTTATAGTTAATGGTTTTTTATTTTAGTTATAGTTATAGTTATAGTTAGTATTACTTTTAGTTATAGTTATAGTTAATGGATTTTTATTTTAGTTAATTTTAGTTACTACTTATAGTTACAATAATTAAGGCTATAAGCAAAATTGTGCGTATTAACACGCGTATCACAATTTGCTCGAAGCTTTGAAGCCTTTGAAGCATGGGTGCATTTCAGCTTCATGAATACACGAGTTTCCAAAGTAACTGACGAACTGCATAATATAAAATTTCGCATTTTTTCGTTCTCATTTCTGTCGAATCGTCCATATTGCACTTCTTATTTTTATTTGTTGCATTAACGAAAATAAAGATGAATTTTCGTTAGTGTTATTTTCGTTATAGTTATAGTTAATGATATTTTTAGTTATAGTTATAGTTATCGTTAGCGAAATCATTTTATTTTCGTTAACGAACATTTTCGTTATCGTTATCGTTAACGAGAATCACACTGGAGATCTGCGACCAGGTAATGAACCTCAACCTAAGGAAATCAAGTTCTAGCAGGGAACTATATGTAGAGCGTGCGAAGCCGACTATTATGAATTTAATTAATAACACATTTATGACTAACTGAATTATCTTTTATACACGCAGATTTTAAACAAAACTAGCAGGGAACTATATGTATCGACAAGCTAGTTCATAAAAGTAATGTTTAAACCAAATCCATTGCAATACAATGTGGGGAGTGTGTGAACTTTTACTGAGCTGTTGTTATGCTGTTGCATTTTCTAGTGTCTAGGTCATGATTTCTTTTCTTCCTATAGCATAATATTATCCAGCCACTGAAACAGTGCCATCAATTGATGTTTGTTCATTAGATGGTGGAGCTTAATAAATGCATAATAATAATAATTATAGGTCGACCTCGGGACATTTTGTACATAGGCCTACAACGTATTTTGCTAATCTTATTTGTAAAGCTGCATCATAATTATATGGCTGTCCGTTAACTGCGAGAGTAGGCTATACGCAGCACTTGTTAACCGTCGATAAGCCTCCTCTGCTTGTCGATGCAATGGTGTATCGATCATAGCCAGAACTTTCAGAAGTAATGTAAATAAGATAAATAAAGTAATGGTCTGGCTCCAGGTTTCTCTTGGAGTCTAACTCATCGAGCGCGATCGAGCGGATAAGATAGGGGGGAGGGGGAGGGGGAAACCAATAAAAAATGTCAGATGATACATAACTCTAAAGACATAAACGGTCCATAACTAAACCGTCCGACTCACAATTAGAGAAAAATATAAAATGTTTTTACATGTTCAAGAACAAATTGCAAATGTTTCCGACATACCGTCTGGCAGAAAGTTGTACTAAAGGCAGCTTCAAAGTATAAATACTATGCTTGAAAGTGTTTTAAAGGTGTGTTGTGACTGCAATTTTTATTATGTGTAATTATATGATTATAGACGTCTTAAACGTCAGCTTCAGTATTTATTGGCTTTGTGGTTCATGAATTGGTGGCATCGTCTTTCTTGTTGCAGTTGACAGTATCATATGAAGTTTGTATGAAATGTAAGGAGGGAGAGGGGAGGGAGAAAGGAAAAAGATGGAAGTTGGCGGCGACGGAATATGGGAATGTTCGCCATCACTTAGTGGGGCAGTTACGCCATTGCTTAAATGATTATTATTTTCTTACCTATATTCCTTCCCTCTTCGAGTGTGCTATCTATGGACCACGTACGCCATCTGTTGACCGGAGTTTTCGTCTTGGCAGAGTAGGATCGAAGTGGGTCTTTGAAGTGACATCGACCGATTGTCAGCGGTGGAGCTACGATTTATCTTCAGGCAGGAAATGAATTCGTGCTCTTCGTGCACCCGGTGGATCGAGGAATAGCCGGATGTGCGTCAACTACCATCAATGGGGGATTGTTTGGCGGTGGCCCTAACGTTTCTCGCTCCAGCACAACCGTCGCTGCTTGGTCAATGTAGAATTTGAATTTGAAGCTGTCTGTCAACTTTGTTGTATACTAGTATTATTATCCGTTTTTCTTTGTTATCGCACGGTGTCATTAAACTGAGACTACAGCTGTTACAGCTTTAGAAGTTTGGAGATTACGATTACGATTACAGCACTGCGTCGTGGATTTTAAGGATTAATTCTGCCAACTTATTATTATTAAACCAACATTTAACGTCGTCTTATGACATCAAAGGCCGTTGACGACAATACAGGAAAGATACAATTCAATGATTACAAGAAACTTATAGCATCCGAATGACACCATCAAATGTGTCAAACAGAGCTTTACAATTTCATTAATATTCAATATTTTTTTTATATGAAGTACTCTTTTTAAACTGTTCATGTATCTAACATACTATACATGTAACACAAGTTCATTTAGTAACATAACATACATGTATTATAATTGTTTAAAGTATAGTTTCAATAGATTAAAATTATAATCACAGATCTCTTATAATAACACAGTACTGGGTATTATGCAACATATTAGCTATTGTAATGTAGTAACCAAACCAAATCATATCTTATATTGAAGAACCAGAGTTGAATAACAATAATATGGTAATAACAGAAATTCATTTACCGATAGGCAATATTTAAAATGTTCTCACATCAGTTCTTGTTATTATGACTTAACATATTCGAAAATCAACAGTTGATAAGAAATTGTTTATGAATATTTCAATAACCTGCTTTGTAACACAGTACTGCAGTATTATGCAACATATTAGTTACTGTGATATAGTAAACAAAGGACACCATATATAATATGCATTATTGAAAAACCAAAGTTGAATAATAATAATAATAATAATAATAATGTGGTAACCAGCATTGCAACCAACATTGCAACACAGTACATACATGTAATTGCATAATAACAATGTATTAGTAAAAGAGTAATTAAATATTTACAGATTTGAGTAATATAAAAAAAACTATTTGCATTAAAAAAAAAAACCCACTAAAACATCTATTTACAAAATTTTACCTTTATTAATTATCTTAACAAACCTATACACTTCATTTTGAAATAAATTTACCGTCAAAAGGGTTTTTATGGAAATTTCATGTTTATATAATTGACATTTATTACTTAATACCTCTGAAATATCTTCTTTTTTACAATCAAGTAAGAGGTGATGGATTGTCTCCCTGACCTTACAAGTATCGCATAGACCGTTAGCATGCCTTTTTATAATGAACAGCCTTTGATTAGTATTTGCTACTCCTAGACGTAATCTAGAAATTTGAACTTCCTTATGTCTATAAGGTTCTAAATATTTAATATCTGTACTAACAATTGGACACATAGATTTATAAAAATGACCTCTATTATCATTACTATATTCCATTTGCCATTTATTTATTACATAAAGTTTTATTAAAGTATAAATTTCCTGAAGTTCAAGATAATTAATAGAATTTATGTGATCAACTGTAAGAGCCTCTTTGGCCAAAGTATCTGCTCTATCATTTCCTGCCAGATCAATGTGACTTGGGATCCAAATAAATCTAATTTGATTAGAATTTAGTTTGTTAATGTGATATAGTAAATCACTTAATAAAGTAGGTCTAGACTGACAGTAAGACCTCTTAATTGATGTAAGAGCACTCAATGAATCAGAGAAAATCGCAAACTTACAATTATTATAACACTCACTGTTTAATATCCAAAGAACAGTTTCAATAATTGCAGTTAATTCAGCTGCATAAACACTAGAATTATTACACAATCTATATTTCTTATCTACATTTAAACTTGGTATCGTGAAAGCAGCAGCAACAACGTCATCTATTTTTGACCCATCAGTATAGATATGTATATAAGACTCATATTTAGAAATTAATTCTAAAGCATTTTGTTTTAGAAATTCAGGATGATCATATTTCTTATTTATACATTTCTTCAGAGATAAGTCAACTTCTATTTCTTTATTACACCAAGGAGGGGCAGAAGGGAAGGAGGGGCCAATAAATGATGTATCAAGTGAAGAGAAGAATTCAGATGTACGATTATAGATTGAATGTTCCCTACTATCAGATGTCCTAAAAACATTTGTCCAGTGGTTTTCCATGACTCTAGTAAGGGGATGAAATTTATTACCCAAAATTTTCGCTCCAAATTTTATTGAATTTTGGAGTCGTCTTAAATGAAGTGGTAATTCCCCACATTCATTTTGAAGTGCTGCTGCTGCAGTACCTTTTGGGGCGCCACAACATAATCTAAGTGCTTCTGTTTGGAGTCAAATTCTGCCAACGAAAAGCTTTTGAGGTATATATTCCTCAAATCGAAGACGTTTTAAAGGTGTCTAAGTTGAACGTTTCACACAATTATCTATAGTGTTCAAGGACATGTGTTCGTGTGGATAGTTGGAGAAATTACCAACCAAGCACAATGTAAATCTATTTTACACAGAGTTCCAATTACATAGTGTAACGTATTATGATTACATTACAGAGTAATGTTTCTTTGCATATTGGTGTCTACCTCGTGAGACACATAGCGGAGGAAAGTTGCATAATTGACTGGAAATCATGGCGAGACCTACACGACCTCGGTTGTTGAGTCATTGATCGCCTCAGCTGCATTGGAAAGTTCCATCACACGCTTATGCAGCGGCAGGAAGGTTGGCGCAACCCTATTGTATATGACGTATTATTATATTAGTTATTACCGTGAAAGGTTATGTTTTATGATTGTCGCCTCTGATTGGGTGAGTTCTCGATAAGAAGGGACGCAACTGTCATAGTACTTTGCTCTATCGCCAGTGACACTTTTCCCGTTGCTGTCGAGGTCGTCACGTAAGTTATGTTTGTAGATTGGATGTAAAATGGTTAATCGTGTGTGAGAATATACCTTTGTTTAGAAATAAGTAAACGAGGCAGTCAATTAGTATGGGGAAGAGTAATCTTGTGGATTTAAGAGTATTCGATGTCTGGATATTGGATTGTGTCTATCGGTCCCGTTGAAGAAATATCACTGCCTTTGTGTTCGAATCTCTTATACCCACAGGATTATCGGAATATATTTTACGTGACATTCTATACACCTTTAAAATGGTTCCACATTATGGTATAAATAATTTCGCAAACGTTATTCAACAGTCATCCGTATTGTCTGCCTTGTCAATGGCTGAGATAGCAGAAAGATCTCGTTAGATACTGAAAAGTAATGCAAATTTAAATGCCACAGGATGTACTCTGGTCGTGCCAGTACCAAGACTGGAGGATGAGGAGGGCGACGCTAATCATCTTTAGTATGATACTTCGTCATTTAGCAGCAACAAATCAGATTTAGAAGAGAGAAATGCAAATTAAATCTGGAGACATCAGCAGCAATAGTGGACATAAGATATCGTTAAAGTCTGCATCGGCAGTAATTAGATTTTTTTATACAGCGCCTCTTCGAGAAAACTCATCAACGCTGATTGCGACCTATGACTATACAAGACCAAAAAACAGACGGAATGGTCTTCAATCACTTGGGAAATAGAAACAGAGAAAGAAAGAAGAAACTCAAGTCATAGCTTGCATGGAAGCCAGTTCCAGAATGAGGGACCGACCCTGCAAAGTCTCCATGTTACACTGTGACCGTTTTTTACGGTGGAACAACCTGATCACCCTGTGTTGCAGAAGGAAGAGATCTGAGACCATTTAACAAACCCCGACCTAAGGAAAACAAATTTAATATTTTATGTAATGTAACTCTTTGAACATTTCTCAGCGCCCACAAAAGCCACGTTAGGGAGACCAGCTTATTCACCGGCGATAGTAGGAGACTATATGTAGGCATGCGAAGCCGACCAATATAGATTTTATTAGTTACACATTTTTTTAATAAATGAATTTAGGTATGGTATACATAGTCACCGATAAACGACCCCGTTTCAAACAAAGTTGATTAGCTTCGCCTTCTCCTTCATCCAGGCTTCAGACTTGGTACCACCAGAAAATGACTGTGGCGGAGTTACCTATGGTTGTTTCGGTATCGCCATCAGTTTAACGATATCTTATGGCACCTTTCCTGACACAATTATTACAGTAGAAAGAAGCATTTTATTCAAGGTGTTCAAACTCGAAATCGTTTTTCATTTAGTTGTTTCCAGTATGTAATGATATCTTTTGGCGTGAACAGCGGCCGTTGACACACTGTATATAAGATTATAATTTTTTATCGTTTCGCCATTATGATAGAACGGCAAAATGTTTCCGATATACGAGGCCAATTAGACCGAGTTTACGAGTCACAAATCAACGTTGTAGGCAGCTAGAAATATAAATAACGTCATGAAAAGTGTTTAAAAGGTGTGTTATGAGAGCATTTGCGTCATATGCGACGGTAACTGTTGATCATCTGCTTGAACACTTCATGTTAGATTTTCATTCTCAGATTGCAGATTTTAATGGTTTTATGTCATCAGCTGGTTAAAAGACACTGTCGTCTCAAATAGTTAATATCAATAAACAGCACATCTGGTTCCCATTGGAGTAAACAATCAGAGAGAGATTTTTAAAAGTCCATATTCAATGATTGCTATATTTATCTTCCCTCTGATGTCCGCCTATTCTCAGTTCATCCCTTAATACCACCACTCACCCACCGTCATCTGCCTCAGGATCCTCTATTGTTTCAGCTGAATGCGGATGCTGTGTGCAGTCTATTGAAGATGCTAAAAGAGATAATTATGATATTATGATAAAGACCTCTGTAACGACGTCGCCTATGAAATGACTGCGTTCATTGGACCCTGTTGATGGGAAGATCAGAACGGGAAGAAGAGGACTGGCCTCCGCAAACACATCGCTCCCTGTTTAGGTTAGCTAGATCTGGGTCAGGTATTGTCCAGAGTTTAACGACATCTTGTGGCCGCCTGGGCCGTTTACGACGACTTCATCTGAGTGTTGAAAAAAATTATTTAAAAAGAGGCATGCGGTTTTATATAAAGTCTGGAAATCCAATTAAAAGGTGTCTAAATTGCGCAGTACATCATTTGAAAAATCGTCTAACGACATCATGTGTCCGAGAGGGGCGTTGACGTCACTTTTACATACGGTATTTCAGGAAAGGTATCCGGGCTCGGCTTATCCAATTAGGAATGCGTAGGTGATTTCCGTTAAACGACCTCGTGACAAAAGAAAGTTGATTAGCGTCACCCTCTCCTTCTTATAGTCTTTGGACTGGTAACACCCGATTATGACTGTGATGGAGTTACTAATTGTTTTTTTTACCATCAGTTTAATGAGTTCTTATAGCATCAAAGGCCGTTGACATCGATCGGAATAATTCTTGTAGCCTACAATAATGTTGGGATGCTTAGCATTTTATTGGATTCAGAGTTTAACGACCCCTTGTGGCATCTAAGGCCGTTAACGTGACAAAAATTAATTTGAACAGTTCAACTCGTTCCCAAGGCATAATAATGATACATCCATAATATTAACATGCGCATAGTTGGTTAGTTGCTGTTTAACGACACCGTGTCACAACAAAGATGATGAACGTCGTCCTTCTCCCTTCCTCAGGCTAAGGACTGGCACTACCACAGTTAGGAGAGCAGCGCAGTTAACGTTTGAACGCAATTTCCACGTATATTGAGAGAAAAAGTAGGCTACTTTATTAAAGATGTAATTAAAAAAATAGTATTTCGTCTAATAGTTTCTGCTGTTTTATGACATTTTGTGACGTTAGAGGCCGTTAACGTCGATAGAAATATTATTTCTGCACAGTTTCACCCCAGGACTTATTATATATATGCTACAACCGGAAACTCCCTACACAACGTCATGTGACTAGTTTGTGGGCGTAATTCTGGCGTCAAGAAAATGTCGCATCTTGTTTACATAACAAACCGCATTCAGTTAATTATATTTATGAAGGTAAATCGACGAATAATTATTATGCTTGCGAAGAAAAAAATTGCCTGTGGAGATTTAAAACACATATTTGATATCATGCAGAAATTTTTCAGTGGGGCGACATCTGCGAATAAGTGTAAGACGTATTAAAATTATTTTTTGCTCTGAATATGGATTCCTATTATTTTATTGATTCCTCGAGTTTCACCGTAGAACGGCAAAGGTTTCCGATACGAAATGAGGCCGTGGATGGGAACAACATGAAGATAAAACATCTAACCGTCAGCTGAGAAAAATAAATAACGTCCAGGAACGTGTTATAAAGGTGTGTGTATGCGACGGTAGCAGTTGATAAAGATAATTACAGTTTCACTCTCAGATTGCAGATTTAGATGGCTAAAATATTTAATGTCCACAAACTGTACCGTTAGTTTCAATTTGACCGAACAGTTAGAAAAACAGTTTATTATGTGTATATTCAATGATTCCTAGATACCTTAAAATCCGACCTATGCCAGCAACAATCGTAATCTCTTCCTTGGCTCACATCAATGCTAGTATAATACAGGGTTCTCGCATGGGCCCAGCAAACTTCTTAGTGGCCATCTCTGGTCTAAAACCTCTCTACAGCTTCAATTATATCTTCAAATATGCTGATGATTGCTATCTTTTGATCTTGGCTTCAAATATCTCCACCACGGATGCAGAATTAGATCACATTAGTGCCTGGGCTCGCAAATGCAATCTCCACCTGAACCACTCTAAATCTAACGAAATTATTTTGACCAGACCAAATGTGAATCTTGAACAAGGTCCTCCAATTATACCTGGCATAAAAAGGGTCACATCCCTGAATATATTGGGTATCGAGATTTCCGCAAAGTTCGGTTTTTCCTCCCATATCCAAAAGACTTGTGTACGTGCCAAGCAATCTCTCCACGCCCATCGTATTTTAATCTCGCATGGGTTCTCGGGTGTCAGGCTTTATGATGTGGTCCGGTCCGCATTTACCCAAATCCCAACCGGTATAGCAGTTCATAAAATTTTAAAACATATTTTAGGTATGTTTTCATCGCTCATCCAACTTCTACTTCTACTAAAAAATAATTTCATCACTCATACAACTTCTACATCTACTAAAAATATTTTAATCGCTCATCCAACTTCTAGTTTTAGCGCAATAATTTAGCATCAAAATCATTTTTTATCACTCATCCAGCTTCTATTTCTGTTATAAATGGGCTCATCCAACTTCCAATGTTACGGCAATAATTTAGCATTAATACCATGTTTTCATCGTTCATCCAACTTCTAGTTTTACTATTACATTATATTTATGACCTGCTATACCGGTTGGGATTTGGGTATATGCGTCCGGTCCACCACAGTCAACCGAATGCTTTATTGTTCCCAAGTGTGGTGGGGCTTCGCCAGCAAACATGAACGCGACTCTCTAAGTGCTGTGGTCCGCAAGCTGGTACGCTTTGGCTTCCTTTCCAAATCTTTCCCTACTTTTGAGGAACTCTGTAAAAAGCCGACCAAGACCTTTTTAGAAATAATCTTAAATAATCCTGGACATATCCTTCATTACCTACTACCCCTGTCCTATATACTGGTCACGATCTGCGCCCACGCTCTCATAACCGTGTTCTTTCTAGATTTGATTCCCTCACCAGGCGCGGTTTCCTGGCTAGGATGTTGTACTGCTAGGCGTTAGTGTTTTTTAGTTTACTATTAACTTACTTTTCCGCTACTATTTGATAACTTTGTATAACTTTGTATGTACAGCGCCGTGCGTTTGCCAGCGTTTAATAAAGAACACACTTACTTACTTACTTACAAGTTTGACTTTACAGTCGTAGCTTTATACTCTGACGGTGTACTCTATTAACCACTACGTTCTGACCATGTGCCGAAATATTGATCGCCATGTTTTGATTTGAAGCTGGTTTATGCAACGACAATTAATGGCGGTGTAATCCTTCATATTTACACTAACTACCGCAATGATGATAAATGTCTTAACATTAGCTTATTTACTTATTGTAATATGTTGCATAAATTGATAGTGTCCTCAGTATCATATCATGTTGGTATGAAATGAAAGGAGGATGAGGAGGATGGAAAAAGGAGGAAGGGGAAGTTGGCGGCGAAAGAAAATGGGTTTGTTCACCATCACTTCATGGCACAGAGAGAGAGAGAGAGAGAGAGAGAGAGAGAGAGAGAGAGAGAGAGAGAGAGAGAGAGAGAGAGAGAGACAGAGACAGAGACAGAGACAGAGAGAGCGACAGAGGTCGGCTCTTTACAGAGTTCTTCAAGAGTAGGAACGATTTGGGTAAGGAGCCTAATTACGCGTACCAGCTTACGGACCACAGCAGCTGCTCTAAGTAGGCTACAGCGCCGCTAAACCACTGCACGTATTTTTAAATTAGTACTCTTAAATTAGTTCGTAAAAAGCGGAAACAGTAACGTCATCAACGAATATTTACGAATATTTACGAATATTAAAATGTCCTAATATTCACGAATATTTACGAATATTAAAGCCTGAAGTCACGAATTCTCGTTCTATGGTGGTAACCACCCCTGTTGGTAGTCCTTGTTACAAAAAAACCTCGGTAGCCTCAGGGTTAACGGCAGCGTATGACAACATAGGCCGTTGCCGCCGACAAAGATTTTTTTGGCATATTACAGCTCTTATGAATCCTTCCACCACCACCACCACCACCACCACCACCACCACCTCCACCACCATCACAATCTCAGATTCACAGTAACTTCCACCATCATCATCCTCAGTCACAATAACTTCCACCACCACCACCACCACCGAACCACCACCACCACCACCACCACCATCATAATCTCAGATTCACAGTAACTTTCAACATCATCATCTTCAGTCACAATAACTTCCACCACCATCATCATCATAAGAGTCACAATATCTTTCACCATCATCATCCTCAGTCACGATAACTTCCACAACCACTAACATCATCCTGAGAGTCGCAGTAACTTCCACCATCACCATCATCATCATCCTCAGAGTCACAGTAACATAATATGTTACAATATCTTACACCATCACCATCATCATTATCCTCAGAGTCACAATATCTTACACCACCACCACCATACTTCCACCACCAGTCCATCACCATCACACTAACTTAAAGTAAAGCACACAAGAACTTCAAGTAGCTTTTATGAAAGCAATGTATAATAATAAAGCAACAATAAAATATGTGAAAGCTTTTGTCACCAAGACCAACTTACAGTTCACTGTCCTTAAACCCAGCGTCTTATTACAAACATAACGACAGTTTTTCCTTGTACAAGTCTAGTGTAAGTTTTGCACTGGTGAAGCAGCCTTACTTTTATGTATTTTTCTCTTTTTTTGGTAACGGACCTGATTAGATTAACCTGGTGATTATTTATTGATGTGGTTTCATGATCTGAACATAAACAAAACTGTTATCACAACAGGCAGCTGAGAACCTTTGTGCATCGTTTTCTGGGCCAGTTTTAGATTTGGTTATCAGCTGTTTAGAGAAAGATTCTGGGAATCTGTTTAGGTCATATCCTTCTGAACCTAGTGCATTTGCTCTTCCTTTAGAATTTTAATAATCTAAAATGCTTAGGATGATGTTCACGTTTAACAAATGCGTGCCACATCCACAGACCATCGGTTCTTGGTAAAAGTGCATTAACGGGAACCCAGAATTTCACGATGAGGTGTTTTTGGCCTTGGAAAGTAGAGCAAGAGAAAGTGCTGGTGATAGAATGTTGTGTCCCTTTATGACGAATGAAATTGCTGTTTGAAAGCAGCTAGACTTTTACTCTGCAACAGACAAGTTTGTGGGTATGTGGATATGGGGATTGAAATCGATTATGGCTGTTCTGCCTTGGCTAACGAGGCACATGTATTCCTAATTGACTCCATCAGGCAATGAAATTAAATGGAATTATCTAAGGGAATTGCAAGAGTTGCAGAGTAATGAGGGTTTGACAGCTGCAAATAAACTTCACGAGCGCTATATCCAGTGGAACGGACACAGAATGAAGGTAAAAGTGGCAGCCCAAGCCCCAAGTTCTTTTGTTGCTGATGCAATTGCATTTTGTGATGAGACCCTTCAACTACTGAAATTTCAAAACTCCTCAGCAACAGTTAATTTCATAAAAACTATTGATTGACTTTTTGATATTTTAAACAGTACTTATGAATCCTTTGGCAAAGGGGTATTTATAAAGCACCGATGAGCTTGCAAAATGAGGGCGTGCTGGCCATTTCTGCTTCATGCAGTCCAGTATTTGATGGGGCTCAAACTTGCCAATGGACAATGGACAGTTAATTTGCAGCAGTTTGTCAAATTTACTTTGACTTCAAGAAACAATATTATGATATTATAATTATTATTTAAAATCGAAAATCAAAATCCGTTCATCGTGCCATCCGTTGTCAGCCACAAACAGTCGACCATTTGACTCGTCCAGATGAATCCTCCATAGATTTCGTAATCCGTGTTTATCTTTTGTGAGAATTTCTCTCTGAAATTTCAAATCCGAATCCAATAACAAAACCCGATTGTTCACCTGATCAGCGACCATCACGAATCCATTTCCGTCGACGGACAAATAGACCGGACAACGCATTTGTTCAGATTTACCACCGAATGACTTCTTGAGTTTCCCATCTGCATCCAATATACACACTTTACCATAACCACTGCCATCACTGACCACAAAATGACCATTGGTCAGTTTTATTGCATGCCATGGATAATGAATACCTGCGGCTAATGACAGATTTATTTCACGGATCAATTGTCCATCTGGCGAATATTCATTTAGTTTATTTTTCTCACAAACACTTAAAATTACATTCGATTCATCTGTAACAGACAGACCGTATCCCCAATCGTCTCCTGTTGACCATTTCTTTATTAACTTTCCATTTGGATCAACTATCAAGATTTCCTTCGACTGATTGAAGGATTTGTTATCTGAGATGTAGAGACATTTATTTCTGTTGCAGGATGCTATGTTCATTGGAGAAATTAATTCCCTCAAATTCCATTGACGAATGAAACTGAATTTCATCGAATCATAAACATCAACCTGTGAACTCACAACAAACAATTCTTTGTCTAAGATCGCCAATCCACAGATATCTTTCTTCTTCTTTTTATTGGCATTTGTTCTGATCGTATCAACTAAAACTGGATTTGATTTGTATCGAAGTTCAACTGAAAATAGAAAAAATATTGTTAACTATTTTAAAATAATAAATAGCTGTAGGCCTACTGCTGCATTGTATATTTATTTTATCTAGTTGCGTCGGACTAGGCTGAGGTCGAAAAACATACATCACATCGAGTAATGTTTCAATGTCATTAAAACCAGGTCATATTTTTGTAAAATGGTTTGCAAATTATATTATAAATCAGACAATTCAGAATTCAGATTACAAGTTGATCCTATATACCTATGAATGGCGTTGATTGCTAAGCGACTTTTTCTAATCTAATTCGCTGTCACTGTTGGAAAGTACTGCAAAAACTAGTCTGTAGGCATTAGAAAATATCCCAAGATTGCTATGCAAATTACCCAGATCCCAAGTCGACCGTTAAAATCCCAAGATTGTGGGAAAATCCCAAAAAGTCGAAGCCCTGGTGACGTAATTATTAGGTGAATCTTTGGAAGAACGAAGACAACGTAGGCCTAAGTCCCTTACGTTGTCTTCGTTCCGTTCTTCCAAAGAGTCACCTAATTTACGTCACCAGGGCTTCCACTTTTTGTGATTTTCCAAAAATCTTGGGATTTTATAAAATCAAACAAAAATAAATTTAAACAAAATAATAACAGACAGTATATAAAAAAACTGTGACAAGAAATAAAAACCAGTTTCACTGAAAAAAAAACCGTTCTTACAACTATGTTTATTGTTGTTGTTAATGTTGTTGCTGTTGTTATTATTATTATTATTATTATTATTATTATTATTATTATTATTATTATTATTATTATTATTATTATTATTATTATTATTATTAATTTTTATAGCAATTTGTCATTCCTAACACTCTTTCTCTGTCTTCTCTATTTGTTTTACTTTCACAGAAGATCAGTTTCGTTACTTTGTTCAGCAAATTGTCTTTGTGGGCTTGTTTTCGTTTGCTTCAAATCAATTTCTTCTGAAAATAACAACAATAACCTACAGTTGACTATTATGATGTGCCCTTGCGCAGTAATACATAGGCTATAGGCCCTATGCCTTAAAACAGAGCAGGTATATTTAGTAGGGAATATGAAGAACTCAAAAGTCTTTCTGTCTAATTTTCGCTTGAAGGGGGCTTTGCCTTATATAATACACGCTTATCCAATGACTATTCGTGGCAATTGCTCGCCTATAGAAGATGACTGTGAAATCAAAACCTATTAATCAGTTAACTCTACAAGACAAACATGATTCACTAAATTAATATTATTACTACTGGCTTTGGTCCGACTCCTCAGAAACACAAGAAGCACCTAAACATTTTAACCTGGAGAGTGGAGAGTGTATTAAAGTGACTGTGAAAACAATGCAACTCGTCGTTAAAGAGTTGATAAGAGAGACCTTAATTGGCCGTTGATTAAACAGATTGATAAGAGAGACCTAAAGAGAGACAACAACTTTATTAACGAGCTAACAGTGCTCAGAGATCAATAGAGTAGTCATGTACTGTACTGGTTACTTCCCGCAGACATGCAGAGCCTAAACTGTAATCCTATTGAAATTTGCTACTAGACACCAGTTTTGAAATTCCAGAATTACGTAGCGTCGAAGAGAATAGAAGGAAAGACGACGACACTAGGGAATCACAAGTTCACAACACACAATATCTCAACCAAATGTCAGACATTCTTAAGAATGCAAAATCATCATATTATGGCCTTCATAAATTATATCTGTTGATAGGAACAAGCGTCAATCTAGCTGTAAAGAAGATCAAGACTCTGTCGAAGACGCCCAATTATATGGAACACTTTTGAAAATGTGTGTGTGATAATTATCCAATATGCACACAGTGTAATTTATAGTAATGAAACTGTGACTATGTAATGTTTTGAATTAGTATAGTACAGGCAGGCCTGCTGTCTTGAGAATATAATATCCCTGTTTTTTGCTTTTTCTATGCTACCATTTGGTGAAAGATTGCTAATAAAAATAGATTATCCTCAAGTTTATGGATCAGGTGTATTTCTGTTGCACCAGATTAGGAGATGCACTGTGAGAATTCTGTAATAGAGAAATGCTAATTTCTACACTCGAATTACGAAAACCGCTTACCTTCGATTTCACCAATGAAGTTGACACATCTTTCTTCGAGAGACTCCACTGCTTCTGATTTTCTGAAGCGGAAATTGATGGACTGAATATCTCTTTCAATCATCGATTGTCATTCTTGTTGCAACTCAACCGCTCTAGCCGATAAGTCGGGAAATGCACGACAGATGTCACTAGCTGATCCTTTAGCCATTATTTTCCGACAATAAGAATTGTAAGTTTCTAAGCAAGATACATATGTATCAATGTCATCTGTTGCCTTTTGGATTTCTTTCATTTTTATTTGTCTTGTCGAAAGTAGACCTTGCAGAAGAGAGGCTTCATGCTTATCTATCAATTGTTTCAGTATTTCTTTTCTATTTCCTATGTCACATTCTAATTTTTCCACTCTTTCCTGTATGTTTTTCTTCACCTCCAGGAACTCTGTCTGCTTGATCTGAGCTACTGATCCACATTCTTTTATTGCTTGAATATTGCTTTCGATATGTTTCCTACATTCGCTAACATGAGAACCTTTATGACCATTATGGTGGTTAACGAAGCAGATGGCACAAACAATTGCTTTGCAATCAGCACAATATACATCCAGAACCATTTGTCCATGTGATTCACAAACATTTGATCCCGAATCAGTCATCACATTTTGACCACTATCATGTTCATTAATTTCTATCAATTTATGATTCTGATTCAATTTAAATTTTCTATGTTGTTTGCAGCATTCTGCGCAATACTTCTGTTTGCAATCAACACAGAATGTGTCAGCTGCTCTTATTTCTCTACCGCCTTCTTTATTTTCCTCTACACATACATCGCATAGAGCTCTTGAAGACGCCGACTGATCTGAATCATTTGCCAATTGTATCAGCTTCTCAATGAAGAAATGTTTGGGAAGTCCGGGAAATCCTTCTTGTGGAATCTTAAAAGGTCGTCTACAGATTGGGCAAGGCATCTCGTCTCCAGGTCCTTTGTTGGCGGTAAGCCCAGTCTCTTGGATGCACTTCATGCAGAATGTATGAATGCATGGCAAGACTTTCGGATCGGTGTAGACTTCGGTGCATATACAACATGTAATCATATCGTCGAGATCATCTTGCTTGGCTATAATATTATCACCAGTGTCTAAATCTTTCGTAGCCATTTTCTAATGTACACGGAACCTAAAATCGAAAGCACTTTCGATTTCTCTATTGGTATAGGTCTATAGGCGTAACAGGATCTTTGCTGTCAAATGTACAAATACGGAAGAAAAAGAATTTTGATCGAGTAAATTCGACAACAAACTCCTGCAAATATAGTCTACCTGATCAAAGTTGTAATATCGATCGAACTAAAGTTACTAAGCAGTTTAAGTTGCGCAATGAAATTAGGCTATTATGTGTACACTAGGCTCTACAGATATATATAGCCTCAATATTACTGTGACAACTGCTATTCGCTGACCCACTTACAATACAAATACAATACAAATGAAAATTTATAGCGCGCTTTAACAAGACAAGTCTTGCACGAGAGCGCGTTTCGCTACATTCTTAATCATAGTGTAGGTTAAACAGATAAGTTTTTAATTTTTTTAAACTGTGCGACAGATATGCACTGTCGAACTGAAGCTGGAAGACGGTTCCATTCTAAGGGTCCTGAGGTAGAGAAAGCACGGTTCCAAACTTCCGGTTTGTGCGAAGTACGGTGAAATCCCCTCTCGTCGACGATCGGAGTCCTCTAGTATTGAAAAGTGAATATGGTGTGACCATGGATGCCATGTATGAGGGAGAGGTTCCAGAGTGAATGTGATACATGAGGAGGCAGATTTTGAAGGCGATACGGGCGCGGATGGGAAGCCAGTGAAGTTGTTGCAGTGTAGGCGTGATGTGATCTCTTGGACCAAGATCTTTTATTAGGCGAGCGGCGGTGTGTAGAACTGAGGATAAGGGTTGCAGTGTCGATGAAGGAAGACCGGATAGGACAGACTTGCAGTAGTCGAGGCGAGAGATGACGAGAGCTCGGATCAGGATACGGAGGCAGGTTTCGTCGAGGCAGCGTTTCACTTGTCGGATTCGGCGAAGGTGGAAATAGCATGCTTTGGCAACGGAAGAGATGTGTTGAGTCCTGTTTAGGCTGCTGTCTAGCAGAACACCGAGGTCACGAACGACATCAGATGGTAGAACGGTGCAGTTAGACTCGATATGAAGAGATTTTATTTGTTTATCATCGTC
The DNA here is from genome assembly GCA_020284085.1 of Aporrectodea caliginosa. NCBI lineage: Eukaryota > Metazoa > Annelida > Clitellata > Crassiclitellata > Lumbricidae > Aporrectodea > Aporrectodea caliginosa. The sequence goes on from JACEVL010000108.1 coordinate 826,384, forward strand.
CGGTCGGCTTCGACGGTCGAACCAAATGAGTTCTGTTTTGGTGGCATTTAGCTTCAGACGCATAGATGCGCATCAGTTTTGAATGTCACGGACGCATGCCGCTATTTTTATTTTGATGTTATCAAAGTTTTTGCCAGAGAGTTTTATGTAAAGCTCAACGTATCTATGTTCTTTGTACCTTGCATAAACGTCGATGGTATCTTGCATATGACTCTCTTTAATTAGCAGGTGACTATGATTTAGCGCAAGTCTTACATATATTTCGTATCGATGACGACTTTCACTTGGTTGCAGAGTAGCCGGAACAGATATATATAGGCCTAAAAGAATTGACGAAACCAGTAAAAGATTTGGATTGAGAATAAAATGTGCAAACAATAAAGACATTAACTTTTGGAAAGCAACACGAAGAGCTGAGAGTGAGACTATAGCTAAATAATTATGAACTGGAGCAACTCACAATGTTTAAGCTATCTGAGACTGTAACACCCAAGATAACTATTATACTGGTAACCCTTTCTAGTCCCGGCTTTCCAGTTGGGTCTGAGGTAGGTCATGCCTAGGTCGGTGAATCAGCATCAGATAGCTTTCTGCAGCCTAACTTGACACATGCTCCAGTTCTAAAGGTATCGAGGCACTATCGGATGAAGGTATTATGAGGTAGGCCCTACCAGTCACCTGCATACTTGAGGAGACGGTTTGAGGATTGGATAGGATTATGACTAGAGAATGTGGTGATGAAGTTAGTGGAGTTTCTAAAGTAAGGTTAGTTACTGTTTAACGGCGCTGTGTCATAGCAAAGTTTTTTGGCGGCGCCTTCCTCATTTATCCAAGCCTGAGACTGGCACGATCAGTTCTCACCGTTCGTATGCAATACCACGGAATCCACATAATTATAGCAACCACTAACATTAATTATTTATTATTATTATTCTGATATTCTGAAACTCTTGCACAGTCTTTCTGTCGTCTATATAGACGACAGAAAGACTGTGCAACAGTTTCAGAATATCAGAATAATATATAAAGAAAATAGTCATAATTATCCTAGAATTTATGTTGCGCCAAATTCGCGATGCTCAAGTCATAGGTCGATGTCCGCTACAAAGTAAAGACGTCGTTCGCATTAAAGCGAAAGATAAGTACGGTAGAAAACCAATGCGAAGAAGACACGGTAGTCGATTAGTTAGAACTACAACTTCTGTGTGGTCCATGGGCCCTCTAGGTCCTCATGGGTCCCTGCCCCTTACGGCCTTCCACAGGCTCGATGCTAGGTCCCCTTCTTTACATCATTTACACCTCTGAAATTGGTTCCCTACTTACTGCTTCTGCTGTGCTAGGTCACCTGTATGCTGATGACGTTCAGGCCTACCTGCACTGCCTTGCTACTAACGCCACTGATGCTGTTCGAGCAATGAGCCTGGCTTTGGTTGCCCTGGACGCCTGGATGTCATCGAACCGCCTGCGCCTCAACCCATCTAAAACCCAATTTATCTGGCTGGGCACTCGGCAGCAGCTTGCGAAGCTAGACCTTTCTATCATTGCTGCAGACTTCCCTCAGTTTGTTTTTTCCTCTGTTGTCCGTGACCTTGGAGTTACACTGGACCAAGAGTTAACCTTTGCCCCACATATAAACCGCCTCTGCCGTGATTCATACTATCAGTTACGCCAGTTTCGCACTGTTGCTCGCTCACTTACTTCAGACTCCACCGCTACACTCATCCACTCTTTTATCACTGTCCGACTTGATTACTGTTGCTCACTCTATGTTGGCCTCCCAGCTTGTCGGTTGGGGTGCCTGAACCGGGTCCTGCGCTCTGCTGCACGCCTTTGCGGACGTATTCCCAAATTTGGCCACGTCTCAGGTTATATGCTGGATGTACTTCATTGGCTCCCTCTACTGCAGCGGATCTCGTATCGGATGATCGCTTTGGTCTGGCGGTCCTTGCTGGGCCTAGCCCTTGCCTATCTACGCGACCTCTGCTGCCCTACCTTGGGTGCTCCGGGTCGTCGCTCTCTCCGCTCTAATGAGCGGGGCGTTCTCATGGTCCCTTTTGCCCGCACAGCTACTAAGCAAAATCGGGCCTTCTCAGTGGTTGGCCCCTCCCTCTGGAACGGGCTCCCTTTGACGCTGCGCTTGCATCCCAGAATCCACTCTGAATCTTTCTATACTTGCCTCAAAACTGTCCTTTTCAGCCGTGCTGTAGTCGGGAGCGCTCCTGAGTAGTAACCTTGAAGGGGCGCTATATAAAACTTCGTAATGAATGAATGAATGAACAAATGCAATAATGTAATACCAGCGCCTTTGTGGAGTACGAAAATGCCTTGATATATTATAGATACATAATTATATTGATCTGCATCTCAGATCAACGAGTTTTCCTGTGTTTAATGACAGCCTGTGGCTTCCACGGCCCTTGACTTTGATCTTACCTTATCTTACTTTAGCAATGCAGAGAAAAATGAATAAATAAAACTACGCTTTACTAGGTGCAGATGGTAGCTTTACTAGGTGCAGTACAATACCTTACTTACTTTCGTAAAGTTACACAGGCGAATCCTTAATTTACATTCACCTTGTCTTACATTTCTAGCATTGGCTTAATTACATTGTTAGCATGACCTTGATATAAAAATTTATTTTACGTAAAGACACTTAAACTCATCGAAATTATTTTTACAGCCTTGATGACAGTGTAGCCTACTTGCTGTTTAACAACATTGTGTCATAAAAAGATTATTAACGTCACCCTCATCCTTCTTCAGCCATTGACCGAAGATGTGCAATCAAGAAAATGAACTGATATAAAAATAATTTTTTTCAATTACGTCATCTGCCATGGTAGCCATAGGATGTCGTTAAACGTTTGAATAATAAACAGTCACTGGATGAGAACCTCCAGAATACTATGGAAAGTGGAAATAAATTGCCTTTGGTGCAATAAATTATCAATGAATTAATTAAATTAAGTGAAATTGAAAATTAGTAACTCTGCCACAAGAGACAGAACGAATGGACGAAATAAAATGAAAGAACGACAGTTATTAAGGTTATTAAGAGTTATTAAAAAGAGGCAGAGTCAATATTAAGAGAAAGAACGACTGAGGAAACTAGAGACAAGACGAATTAACGAAATAACATGTACGTATTTTTGTAATGCCAGTCCAAAAACCTGAAGAAATGAGGAGGTCAACCTAAACGAACCTCTTCCTCTGAGATGGTTTCGGTGTATGGAACTTGAGCAAGTCCTTCACTATTGCTCAGCGCCATCGAATGATTCTTGGTCACTTACAGTGGCGCTTAATAAATGCATAGTAGAAATTATAATAATATTGATGAGGTCATGATAATAACACGTATAATATAATTATGACTTCGATAGCGTCGCTTTCATATAAAAATGCAAATTCTCTCATTACACACCTTTTAAACATTTTTAGTATTGCTATATATACTGATCAACTGCCAATGATGTTAATGACGTTAACTGCCATATGCTGTTAGAATCATAGACAGTGCGAGTCAGAACTACTTTATAATAATAACGATGACTTCTATTGCGTCGTTTTCATAACGGCAAGAGCTTCAGCTGATTATTCAAGTCTAATACTGTGACTGCTTCGTTTGGGTGGCTTTCATAACATGGGATCTCGACTCTGGTAATCTGAACGATTGCGCTACAAAATCTTTAGTTAGACTCTAGTTAAGACTCACTCTCCCTGACACTTAGTGTGTCCCAAGATACTTAATAAAGCGTCTTTAGAGGGTCTATGAAAACTGTTGCTCTCTGTAGCTTAGTGGTGTTCATTTAAAAACAAAGAGATCATCTATGAGCAAATAATGCTCGGAAAAACTGAAAAGCTGTCCCGCGTACACGTAAAGTTCAGGTAAGGCCAAAGCTGGCAACCGCGAGATGTCGCTAAATACTGAATAAAACAGCTTTCTAAGTAGACACCCTTAAAACGTTTCAACCAATGTTATAAGTAAGCGCAGTTACGTTCGACGTTGTTTTCCTTCTCGTTTATCTTCTACTGCCAGTTAATTCCATCACTGCCGTTTTCGGGTGGTGACAGTTCCAAGACAAGATCAAGAAGAGGGGCTTACGTCAACGTCCCTAGCAGCCATAAGATGACGCTAAACACTGGAAACTAATACAAGGATGACAGATGTCTTAACGTTTCCGTAACTACTTATTGTTTCATGTTGCATAAACTGGTGACGTCGTCCGTATTTTTGTAGTTGACAGTATTATATAAAGTGTGTATGAAATGTTAGGAGAGAGGGAAGGGAGAAGGGAAGAAGAGGGAAATTGGCGGCCAGGGAATTATAGGGAATGTTCATCATCACGTCGTGGGACAAAGTAACGCTTTTGCTAAAAGATTATTTGCTGATTAATTGTTAAGCGTGCGTAGGGTTGCCAACTTTGGATTATGAAATTTCTGGACAAGGCGCGAGCCCCACGATTTATGGCGATTAGGGTCTGGCCGCTCTGACGGAGCGTCGTAAGTCCCCTTCGGCCCCAGCCGCAACGGGCCTCCAAGAGTAAATTATCATCCAAGTAGACCTATCCCACAAATTATGTTAGATTTAGAACTTTCTTAGATAATGTGAAAATACGCAAGGTCCAAGATCTGTATGGCACATGCGTAGAAAGTACAATGCACTAATATAACAAGATTCAAAGCGTTCTCAAACGTGAAGTATATAGTCAGATCTTATTTTCTTTTAATTAGAATTATTTTTCATTTCCACTGCTTTGAGAAAATGTAAGCGTCCTATTGACGGTGTCGAATGCAGCTTCGTTCTTCACGTATGGTTCTCTCACATTTAGTGACATCTTAGCCAGGGCCGTTAACTTCAATTATATATACCCTCACTGAATTGATTCTGCGACTATACAACGTCAATTTTTGCGTTTGATTTTATATACAACTGTTATGAAGCATATTAAAGGTGTGTAATATTGGCTCTGTTTTGTATATAATTATTATCAAGTGTCTAACTATATCTTGCGACCAGATCGCAAGATCTAGCTAGCGATTGAGCGATATTCATGAACAGAATTGTAAAATGAAGGTAAATGCCTAAGTGTCTGCCTGAGACTCTGTTGATCTGGCCATGCATCTGTCTCTCTAACCGTCTATCTTTCGCACTATTTATATCTGTCTATTGGATTTATAATTTTCCGTCTTCGCTGCTTCATCTTCCCACGGACTGAGTTATTGTTTGACGACGCTCTATCAAAACAGAGATGAATAGCATCGCCCTCCTCCTTTATAGGCACTAAGGACTGGCACCATCCGACAACGACACTGGCAGAGTTTCAATATCCATTTCCAAGATATTCCAAATCATGTAGGCTAATCGTGTCATAATTTATGGTGTCACTTCAGGCTTTGTGTTTTAATTCGTATAAAGGAACATTTTTCGAATCCGCTCGATACGTATACTGCGAGTTGTAGTAGTTTATGTTTATTAGCCTATTACAATTAGTTGACGATAATTTTGAGTCAATGTCTGCTGTGTTGCATGATGTCAACGAACACTTCTTATGGGCCTTTGTTTACCTTTAAACGATTTAAGAATTCATTGTTAACAGCAAGTCCGTCTTAATTAAAAGGAAACTGCCTTTAACTTGGGTGGTGCCGGTCTCAACCTTGGATAAAGTAGGAGGGCGACGCTATTCAGCTGTGTTATGACACAGCGTTGTTGAAAGAGATATTGATGCTTAAGAGGCAGTGACAAAGATCAGTTACTCACCTTTTTTAATGCGATAGACTTTTATAAATAACCTGAGTAAGTTTACAGAGGCAGAAAAAGAGAGCTGTAATATAATAATAATATCTTTTCTTTAATTAAGCGCCTGACAAAGGCACTGTGCTGTACATTGACATGTTATGCAATTGAAACAATCTTAACTAGTTAACTACTAACAGAACAGACAGTCTGCAATACACGGCGCTATTAGCAGCCTACAAAGCTTATCCGCCCTACGGGGCTCGAACTCGGTACCTCTCGCTCTCTGCACCAGCTGTTATCCAACGCGCCACCGGGCCCCCGAAAACTAATCTTACATTGTCGGCGGCTACGGCCTATGTTGTCATAAGCTGCCTTTAAACTGTGGATCTATCATTGAACAGAGGTGTAAGTTACTGAACTTACTGCGATTGAATTTTATAAATAAAATGAAAGCGTATTTAAAGGTGTCTAATTGTCAAGTCACCACCGCCGAGTTCTCGCACACCCTTAGTATCAAACAATAGGCGTTTTATGTTGTTTCTGTTGTGGAGTGATGATGATTTGATCCAGAGAAAGGACAAAACATCAGAAGAGGAACTGAGGAAGCTCTTCTCAAAGCAACAGAATTGCAGTTAAAGATATGGACAGGCAGACAGAAAGACAGACAGACGGATGAAGAGAGATAGAACCAGACATAGAAACAGGAACACAGCCATACGGCGAAAGTCAGACACCCCACCACGTAGTAAGTAAGTATTTTTCTTTTTTAAACCGGTTGCAGAAGAACCGCACTCCGGTGTACAAACATCATAGGACAAAACACAAAATCAATAGGAGTACAACATTCTTCCTACAAATGTTTTCCTCATATTATTGTCAATAAGAGTCAAGACCCTATCATGAGACCGTGGGCGAAGGGCATAGGTATTTGATTTCCTTGGTGGGAGCAACTTATGTAAAACATGCACCGGATTGTTTAGAACAGCTGTGAAGAGACCAGTATCAGCCTTGTGACAGAACTGGTCAAAGGTTGGGTTGTCAATGGGGAGGTAACCCCGCCGGATCATCCTACTTATGTTGGACTCTCTCAATCATGGAGTCTCGAGTCAAGTCCTAAATATCCATTAGACTGAATTTTATCAACAATTGCTGAAAAATGATCATTTGTCCGCAATAAAAGCCGGTTTTTATTCAGGATAGGTCGGTCGGTCGGTCGGTAGTTTTTCGGTGCTTGTTTCAATTAATCTTGATGCAAAAATTACAGATTACTGTCTCCATTAAAGCAAAACCTATTTGTAGCCTAATAAACATTGAAGTAACACAGTTTAGATATAATAAAGGTTAGTGATAAAATCCGTCAACTTATCGTCCATTTAATTTTTGAAGAATAATATGACAAAATTTTCATTCACAGAATTTTCTTGTTTTTCTTTTACTCCCACGCGACATAAATACGACATTATAGGTGATCTTATCTTTTCATGTCTTATCATAATCTTATAATTATTACTATGTACTTCCCTTCAATAATTCTCTAAACACTTTAAAAGAACGTTTACAATTTACAAAAATAGCTGTTACGTACACCAAGACGTTTGTCGCCAGTCCTAAGCCTTTGTAAAGGAGGAGGGCCACGTAAATTATTTTTATTATGACTCAGCGTTGTTAACCATGAAACTACAGACGCAAAACCAGATGCATGTTCTTTACGGTGTAAGGTATGTAGGCTACAGGCAGTAAACGACCATGGCATCCATGAAATGTCGTTGAATATTATAATACACTGCAACGCTCTATAAGGACACCTTTTAAACGCTCTGTAAGAACGGTATATATTCTTCTTCGCCAAACATTTCGAGTACTGCTGTCTAGAAAGTGATAGTCATTTAATAGGACTAAACTGTTGTCTTTGCCTTAAAACATACTAGCAGTTTTTACCCGGCGTTCGCCCGGGTTTTCCCCAGGCGCAATTTGTAACGGCTGCAAATAAAGGCTACTTACTTACTTACTATATTTGATGATGGGCTTCAAATATTTAAGAACATGTCCATATATCTGAATGGAAACGATATTTAGAGGTGAAAGTAGTTGCTTTCCCCGTGTACTGCACGGGTTATCTCTACCTTATATAGGCGTATTATTTGTTCCCCGGGCTAAATAATTATAATAGACTAAGCTCTGCCGTTTTTCTATAACCTATTTTCTATTATAGACGTATTATTTGTTCCCCGGGCTAAATATAATAGACGAAGTTCGGCCGTTATTGCGATTGTAATTTTTCGGAGCGACCCGCGTCTTTTAACGAAAGCGCCTGATTTGAAAATGAAGCCAGCGTGACGTAAGATTGCGTGACGTCGACAAATGGTTATAGCTATGGCGGTATAATTAAGATAGCCTCGTCGAAACAGTTGAAAATTTAAAATGTCCATATTTCGGCGTTCAAATAAAATTGCGAGCTAAAAATAGTCGCGTTGACCAAGACGTGGCGTAATAATGTTTGGTAAAATTTTGTAAATCGCTAAAGCGTTCCGTTTCGGAGCCTTTAGACAACGGACAAACAAACATAGGCTACATACATACAAAAAAACAAACAAACGGAAGGACAACGTAAACAAAGTCTGACTTATAATATAGTGATATGAGGCTTCTTATACTGTTTTCATTTAAGGTCATTTCGGGTTTCAACGCTTTTGTGAGGTTCCAAAAGACACGATATACATTCATTCATTATGAGAATTTATATAAAGCCTCTTCAACAGACCTACTCAGAGACACTCCATGTCCAGCCACCGCTAAAAGTGCGAATGAAGGGAGTTTTAAAAATAAGCCGAATTTAACCGAGGCAGCAATCGCTTGTCTTGTGGGAGGTCATTCCAGATAGAGGGTTTCACAATCAAAGAGTCCCAACACTATCTAATAGAAGTATGAGCCCGCGGAACCAAAAACTCCCCTTGTCAGAGATCAGACAAGTAGGATGGAGCAAAACCAGGAAAGCAAGTTCATATACATACTCCTATCAATAGATACATACATGTAAGCATAATTACATGAATACATACATACATATATTAACATACACGCATAGATAAACAATACATACGTACGTACATATGTACCTAACTACCAATCTGCCTACAGAGATACATACATATATACAAACATACTTTACATACATGCATACACAGAGATAGACTTACTTACGAACGCCCACATGCCATATACTTACATAAATACATACATACATTCATACATTCATACATCCATTCATACATACTCCTCAAGCAATACATAGATTTGGATTTCATTTACCGGTGTCAAATGAGCAGCATTTAGAAATTAGACCACGAATTTCACTTTTACCCGAAATTTTAAATTCCCCAGTAGCCTGGAGATGTCGTCAAACGAAAGATACTATTGAATTTCCACACTCATATAACACACCCTTAATTATGGACTAAATTATGATATATCTGTCAGTCGCAATGAATTTCTATTTATGATCAATGGTAGAATTGCCCTCACGTTATATTGCTTCATTATCACATAGGAACGGTAAGAACTGCTAAAAATTATTCCTGTCAACGTCAACGGCCTTTGTTGCCCCAAGATGCCGTTAAGCTCTGAATAATAATAATAATAATCTTCGTTTAATTTCAAACTGACACAACGCAGAATGATTACAGTGTACAATTATGCAATTCTTAACTAGTTAACTACTAACAGAACAGACAGCCTGCAATACAACGGCGCTAATAGCAGCCTACAAAGCATATCCGCCCTACGGGGCTCGAACTCACTACCTCTCGCACTCTTCGCCAGCTCTTATCCAACGCGCCACCGGGCCCCCCCCCCATATATGCTGAATTGATACTGTATTATGTACACAGAAACGTTTACAACTGCCCAAGACTAATTTGTGTCTATGTCAACGGCCTTTGTTGCCATACGAATTATCGTTGAAACTGCGAACCAATCCGTCGAAATCCACCACAAAGTCCGCCACTGCCACTCCCAAGTGTGTCCACTCCAGCAGTGTGGCACGACTAGGAAATTTTACAAGGACACAGCGTCGTTAAACGGACACTACATGCGTGCACACACGCACACGCGCGCTAATACTGTTTCCCATTGAAGTCAAAAGACATTGATACCATAAAATAATGTCGTCAAACTCTACGAATCCATCCTTCCATCACTGGATTAACTTCAACCGTAGGCCTATTACTTCCAGGTAAAGTAAGATCAGACCAACATCGTCAACGACCATGGCAGCCGCAAGATGTCGCTAAACAATAGAATCTAATAGACGAAATTACACGAATTTAGACACCTTTAATTATGTCCTTCTTCAGGTTATATATTAAGCAATCGCGTTGAATCTACGTTTAATTTAAGTTAATTAATAGAGCTGTAATATGCCAAAACTAATCTTTTGTCGGCGGCAACGGCCTATGCTGTCATAAGCTGCCGTTAAACTGAGGATCCATCCATAATCTACGTTTTGGTTGAGTTTTTGTCTTTGTTACCAAAGAGTGGTCGTTAAACAGTAAACAAGCAATCTACGTTTCTATAAAGGTTTATGAGGTCATACTATGTCTCTTAATCCTGCTGCGGTGTGTCATTTGAATAAATAAAATAAGATTATAATTATTATTAGAGGTAGCCAAACCATTAAGTAAATCGTAAAGAACAGCTGACGTCAACGACCATGGCAACCTCAAGATGTCGCTAAACAATGGGTACTATTATACGAACTTACACGAAGTTAGACACCTTTAATTAGATTGTTCTTCAGGTTACACATTAAGAAATCTTGAAGTACCGCTGTATTATGCCAAAAACTAATATTTGTCGGCGGCAACGGCCTATGTTGTCATAAGCTGCCGTTAAACTGTGGATCCAATCCAACCGCTGTAATATGCCGAAAACTAATCTTTGTCGGCGGCAGCGGCCTATGTAGCCATAAGCTGCCGTTAAACTGTGGACACAAACAAAACCGCTATAAACTCCCCCACTGTTCGCATTCTGACAGTGCCAGTCCCAAGCCTGGATAAAGGAGGAGGGCTACGCTTGGACCCATCAACAGGGTCCAATCATCGTAGTCATTTCATAGGCGACGTCGTTACAGATGTCTTTATTCTAAAGATCATTATCTCTTTTAGCATCGTCATAAGAGTACACACGTCATCCGGATTCAGCTGAAACAACTCTTCAGAATTCGTCCTTAGTTGGAAATATCCAGGAAAGGCCTAGTCTCGGTGCACATAAAAACTGTTTTTGTAAGGCCTAAACGTTCTTTAAACACGTGCTTAGAGTATTTTTTAAGAAAAAAATAGAGAAGATAGAATTCAGTAAGGCAAGACAAGAAAAGATAAAATAATGTCGAAATGATTGCGCTTGGATGCAAATCAAAAAGTGAAAATTTTGTGAATAAAACGTCAACATTTATTCATGATAAATAAAATGTAGGATAGGTTGACGGATTTTATCAGTAAATCATTTCTAAACTATGTTGTTTTAACTGTCATAAGATGTCGTCACACACTTATTGCAGTTCATAAAATGCCAAGTTCCTCTTAGACACCTGTAAAACTCATGAACTTTATTTATATAAGGCTATAACAGTCAGTCGCAGTAATGACCACTTCAATTTGGTTAATGTTCGTATTATATGATTATTGAAATGCAATGCTTGAATCAGACACCATAAAATACGCTCGCATAGTCTCCAATATAGTGGAAAGGGACACAGAAACTCTGCCAGTGTTGTTGTCAGATGGTGCCAGTCCTTAGCGTGTTTATAGGGCGAGGGCGACGCTAATCATCTCTGTTTTGACATGGCGTCTGTGGGAAGATGAAGCAGCGAGGATGGATATATTTCGGCGCCATTTGGTTTTCGTCAACGGCGCTGGCAGCCACAAGATGTCCTTAAACTCTGAATACACGAAATAAGTAGCTTCACCGAAAGCATCTTTAGTAAGACGAATCCATTTAACAATGTATCCCTATAACTTTACCAGTTTGAATTTAGAATTTAATTTCCACTAAGCAACAATGTAAATCCTAAAGCATATCTTCGTATCGACGTCAACGGCCTTTGCTGCCACAAGATGTCATTGAATTGTTGGATCCAAACCGAAGCGATTTTTAGCAGAAAATTTATTCTAATTAGGCCAAAATAAATCGCAGGGCGCAGAGAATCTTAAAGCGAGATATGCCGCTTGATTTGACACACCTTTATTTATATGCCTCATTGTTCTATATAATTATATAGTCAGATCAACACTTAACACCAACACCAAACTAACAAAGGAGTTGACAAAGGAGGTTTTCCTAAAGACGACGCCAGCATTGCCGAATCGACATCATTTAAATGAAATTCATCAGAGCAAGAAGGAAGTTGGTAAGAAGAAACACCAGCATTCTAAAAAGAAAATGAAATATAGAAGTGATGTTAATTCTAAAAATGCTGTTGATGTTAATAGTAGAAGTGATCATAAGAGTGTCACCCATGAGAATGAGAATGTTGTAAAGAATGTTCATGAGAATGATCTTGAGATTGAGAAAAAAAATAATCTTGATGATGTTAATCGTGGAGGTGTTTCTGAGGATGAGATTGATCAAAATCTGAGTTCATCTGGTGTGACGGATGCTATTGATATAGAAAATGTTTCAGTAGTTAAGGATGTTTTAACTAATCATTCGAAACCTGAATCAAATGTTACACTTGATAGTTTGGACCCTAGATCAAAGGAGACAAATTCCAAAGATGCAACCTTAGCGGAAGAACAGTCACTGAAAAGTCAGAACAGATTGTCTGTCCATGGTATACCTGAAATAACTGTTGAATCAAATACAATGTTAGAGCATAAAGCTAAAATAGAAACAAAAAATGCTTCTAAACTTGTAGAAAAGGTCTTAGTAGATAAGAATGTAGATAAGAATGTTTTAACTAGTCAACCAAAATTTGAATCAAATGTGGTCTCTAGACCAAAGGAGGCAAAACCCAAAAATGTAGCCATAACGGAAGAACAGACACTGAGTGGTCAGAACAGATTGTCTCTTTATGGTATGCCTGAAATGACTGGTGATTCCAATACACTGTTAGAACATAAAACTCAAATAAACGCAAATAATGCTTATAAACATGTGGATAGGAAGGTAAACAGTAGGCAGGAACGGTCAAAAAACATACCTTTAGAGAAGGGTCAAACCCGCCCTCCATTGACAGAAGAACAGAAAATTAGATTTCAAAACAACTTATCTAGGACAGTTTTTGTTGCTAGTGAAGCAAATATGTTACACAAAATTTTCCGAACTAAACCTGTACAGTTATTTAAAGAAATTGCTGCACAAGCAGGAGGAGACGTCATTCAAACAGTACGTACAGACAAAGGTCTGCGAATACTTGCTCAAAATGAGGCTCAGAAAAATAAACTTTTAAAATTAACAAACCTCTGTGGATCAAATGTAACAGTTAGTTTACCCTATTCCTTATCAAACCCTCGTCATTCTCTCCCAGTTCAAAAGGAAGTTGCATTTCTGGTAAAAGGGGTGGTACATGGAATTGAGGAGACTGAGGAGAATCTGTCCGAGTTAGCCAAGGCCATTGGAGCTGTTCAACTCAAAAGGATAGGAAATCCCGACACTAGTAAAACAACGTTAATCACATTCTCACAAGGAATGGACTTACCGCCTTTCATTCAGGCCTTTGGCCGAAGATTTAAAGTTCATAATTACGTGCCAAGGCCAATGAGATGTGATTATTGTCAACTTTTTGGTCATATCAGATTATATTGCCCGAATTCTGTAATCTGCAGTCGTTGCAGTGAAAATCATTTATTTAAGGATTGTCCCAATCAAGACATAAAAAAATGCATAAATTGCCATGGGAATCATAGTGCTGCTCATAAAGGATGCCCTGAATATATTAAGATCCAGAAAATTTTAGAAATCAGGTTTTTTCAAAAAGTATCTTATGCAGAGGCAGTCAAGAAATATGGTGAGCAGGATCAGACCTTGTTAAAGGATACAGTCAGACAAACTATGCCAGTGACTGTCACGTCAAATGACAGTGATAATAGTTCTGTCAATAAATTTGTAGAAAACACTAAACCAGTCCATACAAATGGTCAAAATACTAAAGAACAGGACCAGACCTTGTTAAAGGATATAGTCAGACAAACTATGCCAGTGACAGTCACGTCAAATGACAGTGATAATAGTTCTGTAAATAAGTTTGTAGAAAACACTAAACCAGTCCATACAAATGGTCAAAATACTATAGAATTTTTAAATTTCGATTACAATAATTACAAAGCAATAAATGTGGTCCAAACAAAGAAAACCAATATTGAGGATTATGATGATCTGTCGTGTAAACTTATGACATTTGTTCTGGGTGTTCTAGCATCAATCGACAATTCAAAGAACAGAGATGAAGCCAAAAATATTATTTCTGATGTGGCTTCGGATTTCCTTTTTGAAGGCGAAATCCAGTTCAGATGGAAAAAGACGAAATAATAATAAACACTTTTAAATGTACATTGTTTCTTTATGATGGCTATTGTAATCGCACATTGGAATGTACGAGGCATTAGAGCAAATCTCTATCAGCTTAAAAACTACTTAAATCAATCAAAACATTTACCAGATATTTTATGTCTCCAAGAAACATTTTTAAAAGAAAAAAATCAAACACCTGCATTTGACAATTATAATGTTATTAGAAAAGATAATACTAAGCACAGTAGGGGGGACTAGCCACCATGATTAAAACTGGCATTAGTTTCACATTATTAGACATTGATCAGATAAATAATGTCGAAATTTTGGGTATAAAAATTAAAACTGAAAATGGTCATTTGGAAATTATAAATACTTATATTGCTCCAGAAAATAAAATAGCTAAAACCGAAATTGAAAAATTTTTTCCAAATAAAAGAGCAATAATTCTAGGAGACTTAAATGCTCATTGCAAGAGCTGGGGATGCACAAATACCAACGAAAGAGGTCAGATTTTAGAAGAAATTCTTAATGATAAACAATTAACTGTTTTAAACACTGGTCAGCCCACACGTATACCTCCTATAAATTCAAAAAATCGTTCAGTCATAGACTTGTCTATTGTAACAAAAGAATTAGCCTTAAACTGTAAACACTATGTTACTAATAATAGCATGGGTTCAGATCACTACTTGTGTAACATTATTGTTAATGAAGAGGTCAAAATAGAACCTAACATGAGCATGCAGCTGTGGAATTTGAAGAAGGCCGACTGGAAAGAATTTAAGAAAAATAGTCAATTTTATGTAACTGATGGTCTAATCGATGAAAACAATAATGATACTTTTCAAAACATTGTTGAATCTCTCACATCATTAGCTAATGAAAAATTACCTTGTAAGAAAAGGAATCATAATAATAGCAATCAAGGGAGGAAGAAACATAGACCCAATCCATTCTGGAATAACAAGTGCACCGAAGCCATCTTTAATAGAAATAAAGCTAGAAATAAGGCCATTAAATCAAAGGAGTTGAAAGATTATGTAGAATATAAACATCAGGAGGCAGTAGTAAGGGTGACTTTAAAATCCGAAGCAAAAGCTAGTTGGGAAAACTACTGCTCTGAATTGACTGATCAGACAAAATTGGGAGTAGTGTGGGACATGGCTCGACGCATGAATTGCATAGCACCTTACAAATCCATCCCAACTTTAAATTCTAATGGGATAATTGCAGAAAATAACTTAGAAAAATCTAACTTATTAGCGCAAATGTATGCAGAAACAAGTAGTAACAAAAATTATAATCCAAAATTTGTAGAGTATTTAAAATGTGTCAAAAATGAACACAACGTTGCTCCCTTAGAAAACTTACCAGATTTAGAAGATGCTGAGGCTCTTAACATAAATTTTTCACTCAAAGAATTGAAAGATGCCATTTCTAATTCTAAATGTTGCAAATCGCCAGGTGATGATAAAATCCCATATGAATTTCTTAAACATTTACACAGACATGCTCTTACTGTATTGTTAGCTTTTTACAATAAGATCTGGACAGAAAGTAAATTACCGGATGATTGGCATCATGCAATCATCTTGCCACTTCTCAAGCCAAATAAAAATGCTGCTAGTCCTGATTCATATAGACCAATATCACTGACTTCAACCATTTGTAAAGTCATGGAGAGACTCGTAACAAATAGATTACAGTGGTATGTGGAGAAAAATAATCTGCTTTCAAAAAATCAGTCAGGCTTCAGAAAACACAAAAGTACCATTGACCAAATTCTTAAATTGCAAGATAACATTTTCAAAAAACTAAAGAATAAAGAAGACGTATTGGCTATCTTTATTGATTTTGAGTGTGCATATGACATGCTTCACATTCCTACATTGTTGAAAAAGCTACTAAATATGGGAATAATTGGAAAATCTTATCATTGGATAGTAAACTTTTTATCCAACAGAACATTTCAAGTCAAAATTGGAACTTCCTTATCTGACAAATACTCCTTAGAAAATGGTACACCTCAGGGAGCCGTTATATCAAGCTTATTATTTCTTATTATGATTAATGATATACCTCAAGGGTTGGATGGGGTAGAGATGACTTTGTTTGCTGATGACAGCTCCATCTATGCAGGCCACCGAAATCATAATAAATTACAAAACAGAATCCAGTTGTCCTTAAATGCAATAGACAACTGGTGTAATAAGAATGGTTTTAAAATATCAATCAGTAAAACAGTAGGGGTTTTGTTTACTAAGAAGCGTAAAATATCAAATGTTAAGATAAAAGTTGGAAATGAGCCCATTAAAATTGAAAAAACAGCTAAGTTCCTTGGGGTAATATTTGATCATAGACTATCATGGAAACCTCATATAGAATATGTGATAACTAAATGTAAAAATCGCATGAACCTTATGAGAGCAGTATCTGGTAACCATTGGGGAGCTTCAAAGAAAGCCCTACTTCATATTTATAGGGCACTTATCAGATCAGTCATTGATTATGGTGATGCAGCTTATTCTTCAGCCCCTCAGTCATATCTAGATAAGTTATCCTCTATTCAAACAGAGGCATTACGATTATGTTGTGGTGCTGCCAAAGGTACTCCGGCAACAGCACTTCAAAATGAGTGCGGTGAAATGCCACTACAAATAAGAAGATTGCAAAATTCCCTTAAACTGGGTACAAAAATTTTGGGAAGTCCGGATCATCCAGTCAAAAGTGCTTGTCAACCACATTGGACAAATGAATTCAGAACATTTAGTCATAAGGACGAATCCACTTACACACGAATTCAAGATTTTTTCTCTTCTCTTGACCTCCCTTTTCAGGCTCCCACATTTCCTACAACTCCTCCTTGGCTAAATAATGACATTGAAGTCGATATCAATCTTCACAAATCAATAAGTAAGAAAAATGACAATCCTGAACTTCTCCGTCTTATCTCCTTGGATCACATGAGCAGATATAAAACATGCACACATATATTCACTGATGGCTCTAAGGCTGGGGATTTGGTCGCAGCTGCTTACACAATCCCTATCCTAAATTTAGATAAGCAAATCCGTCTCTGCAATAGCTCTAGTATATATGCCGCCGAATTAACTGCTATTAAGGAAGTCTTTTGTTGGATATCAGAGAATGAAAGTCAAGAACTTAAACATTTTGCTATTTTTTCTGACTCTTTAAGTGTTCTTATGTCTTTTAGAAATTCATTGTCAAGCTCCAGACCAAACCTTTTACAAGAAACATTAAGAGCATTTAATAAAATTAAGATAAGCAAAGTACATTTGATTTGGATCCCTAGTCATGTAAATATATTAGGTAATGAAAAAGTTGATGCCTTAGCAAAACAATCACTCAGTTTGCCCATTATTAATTCAACAAGTTATCTAGAATTGCAAGAAGTCTTTTCAATTATAAAATCGCATGTGGTAAACGAATGGCAGAAGAAATATGTTAGTGATTCTAAGGGTCAACATTATAAGTTAATATGCCCTGTGGTGGACACAAACATCAAATTTGTTGACTTTAATAGAAAGAAGGAGGTTCAGATTTCAAGATTAAGATTAGGAAAAGTAAATCTAAATGAAAGACTTCTTCTTATGAAGAAGATTGAAAGTGGTCTTTGTAATTTATGTAAAGTCACAGAAAACATAAACCATTTATTATTAATTTGTAGAAAAGAAAATATTTCTAACATATTAAGAGATGTATGTGTCTTATATAAAGTAGATTTTAACATTAAAAATTTGCTTGATATAGGTTGCATACAAAGTGAGGTTTATAGGCTTATAAGTCTTATTTATAAAGGAAAAGTTGTGTAAATGTTATCATTTGTAAGCTCTTGCAAGAGTTTCATTTGTGTATGAAATCAGTTAATTAAATATGCATTATGGTATAGGCTAGGAAAGTCTTGTTTTATTTTTTAATGTGTGTTACTCTTTATATAATATTGTTAAATTTTCTCATTGATTATATGTGTCAAGAATCTCATGCTCCGGTTGATAACATTATAAATTGTCCTCAAAGATTTAAATTTTAGACAAAGGAGATTGTGATTCTCATTTCGGAGCGCCGTTGTCAAGTATGCTGAAATCTGTAATAAAAAAGATTTCACTTTTACACTTGTATGTTAAAACTGATGCTAAGTATTTGTTTGATAACATCTGATGTCATAATCATAATATAAATATGACGTGATGTTTCTTATGGTCTTTGATCTATGATAATGCTCAGTTTGTAAACTTTTCCTGGATATGCTATAACAAATACATACTGTGGATATGTTAGAGTCCTGTTATAAATATTTGCATATATTATGATAGTATTGTGTTATTGAAATGATCAAATACTTCCGTAAAATGTACCAAAAAATTATAAATTTCATGTCTTACTTACATTTGTAACAAATATCATTCAAGCTATATTAATCAAATGAAATGTAATAGATTGAAAATCTCTGGTGATTTTTCGGTTCTCTTTTATTATCAACGCAGTAACATGATAAATTATAAAGAATTGTCATATTCAATGTTTGAATATATTTCTATAATAATACTTGATTTTCACTGATTGAGAACTTCTTGAAAATTCAGAAGTGGAATAAGAGCGTCATATTAAAATTTTGTGTCTTATAAATTTGTAAAATATATAATAATTATTGTTATTGAAATAAATAGATTAAGAAGTAAATGTACATTAGGAATGGTCATTAAGAATTAATTTTAAGAAACATTTCTAGCTACTACATAATATTATTGTTGAATTCGCATACGATACCACATTGCATGTATCAAAGACGTTATGAACAATATTTTTTATGTCGTTAAACAATGAACATTAATGCCATGTTAAGGTTATGTTTGGACAGTCTTAAATGGTGTCTTTTGGACGCTATGAATTCATTTTCAATGCACTGTATATGTTTACATTGTCGTCAACGGCCTTTGATGTCATATGACGACGTTAAATCTTGGAGTAAATAAATAAACACTTACGACGTTTTCTCCGAAAGCAGAAAAGCTTGTCAGGTCAAGTCACATCGCCGTCGTCGCTACGCGACGGTTGGCTACATAATAATAATAATAATAATAATAATAACGACAATTTTTATGGCGCCGTAACGCGGCCATACCGCTACAAGGGCGCCTCACATACAACTAATCAGCGGGATAAGCCTTGGAGAATAAATACGTCTTAAGCTGAGATTTGAAGGAGTCTACTAAGTTGGCCGATCTGATGGTGGGCGGAAGACTGTTCCAGCATCTAGGACCAGCGACCGAGAAAGCGCGATCGCCGAAGCGCGTTCTCATCCTCCGTACGCACAGGTCGGTCTTCTTAAGCGATCTAAGTCGCAGTCCAGACGCAGAGGAATGAGTCTCGGTGCAATAGTCACGCAGATATTCAGGCGCTGGAACCTAGTTGCCCATTGTCTTCTGTCGCGTGCCGCGTTCATTAATCCAGCAATTACAAGTCCAGTCCAGTTCATGACGTTGTCGATCCACGGTATTCTCGGCCTTCCTCGTCCTCGGACCCCTTCCACGAGAACCGTCATCAGACTGGTCTTGATGTTGTCGTGCGGCTGTCTTATGATATGGCCAAAATATCGAAGTTTCCGAGCTTTGGCGTGGGCTAATAGTTCCTTTCTAGCCCCCGTTGATTTGTAAACTCGTTCGTTGGACATCATTTTCGTCCACGGGATTCTCAGCAGCTTTCTCATACACTTGTTTGATAGTCGCAGTAGGTACTGTTTAGCGATGCTTCCTGGTAAAGAAGGTGCTTTTGTCGCCCTCCACTTTACCCAGGCTTGAGACTGGCACTGCCCGAATACGGGCAGTGTTTAAGTTAGTTAAATAACATAATTGGTTGATAGGTTACTGTTTAACGAAGCTGTGTTATAACAAAACTGATTAGCGTCGCCCTCCTCATTTGACCAGGCTTGGGACTGGCACTACCGGAGTACGGGGGTGGTGGAGTTTATTTAAGTTTAATAGTGGATGCTTTGTGTTGTAAGTTAAACACAAATCTACTCTGGATGCATGTCCTAAACACAAGATCAAATTGGACACCTTAAAATAGATATTAATATCGACTATAATCAATCGCTTTCTTTCGCTTGGTTGCTCGGTAGCCTATATATTGTTTCCAAACTACTGTAACTGTGGAAAGTGTGCAACAAATTCTCTAAAGATATCAACGAATAAATTAAATGCAATTAATTAAACTAACAACTCCGTCAATGTCCGTTCTCTGGTAGTGCCAGTCCCAAGCCTGGAGAAAATGGGCGACACTAATCATCTCTGTTACGACACAGAGTCGTTGAAGAGCAACTAACCAAGTATAGCCTACGCGTGCAAACCAGTGACACCATTGAACGAATATCTGCAATCAAGAAAATGAACTGATATAATAACTCAAGGCTTCTGTGACTTCATGAATTTCTACTGGCCTTAGTTAAAACGCTCTCTTTAGACTCCTTTGAAGCGGAGTTTACCGGAGCTTTATAGGCAATAATTCGGCCACCATTCTACCTGAGGGAGTCTGATGCCAGTCCCAAGCCTGGATAAAGGAGGAGGCGACGCTAAATAATCTATGTTATGAAGTAGTAACTACTACTCCCTGCTGAAAGTTTCCGGTAGTGCCAGTCCTAAGCATAACAGAAAGGTGGACGTCGATGTTAATGCCTCTGGCAGCCGTAAGATGGCGCTGAACATTGGAAACTGCTATTATAATATGCGACGGTTTGAGCGCTCTGCTTGTAACGCCATCGATTGATGCTTGGTCATTGGATACTTGCACTTTATAAATGCATAATAACTTCAGATCATAATTATTCAAGTTATTATCTTCTGTGATTGCTTCGTTTGGGTAACTTAAAAGCATTGGATCTCGTCTCCGGTAAACTGAAATATTGCGCTACAAAACTTTTTGTTTGACCCTGGTTAAGACTGGATCTACATGACGTCCTCAAATACTTAATAGAGACATCCTAAAACTCCGCTATTACCCTACCTGTTGTAGTGCCAGTCGCAAACATAGGAAAAGGAGGAGGGCACAGTGTCTTTTAACAGCAACTAACTGACTGCAGCCCAGGATAAATTAGTTCTTATTACTAAATTAATGTAAGGCAAACTTCGACGATCCAGGCAGCCGTTGTGTGTTGATTAACATTGAATGAAAGAGCTCGCTAATTAGACACCCTTAAAAACGCTCCAGCCTGTGTTATAATTGCGTATACTTAAGGTCGACGTATGTTAGAAAACCATTTTGATTCAACTTAGTTAGTTAATTAAGTTTATTCCATCACAGCGTCTTCGAGTGGTGCCAGTCCTAATTTAGATAAATAAGAGGGGCAACGTCAACAGCCCTGGCAGCCGCAAGATGTCGCTTGACACGGGAAATAATTAATGCCGCCTCTAAATATCTATGTGAAGTCAACGATTTAATAACCAATATCAACGACAATTGATATGGCCACCGTAAGATGTCGCTAGACACTGGAAACTGCAACTGCTGGATTTGCTCGATAGTATAATGGGTCACGGAGCTGAAATGTCACAATTGATAAAGTAGAAAGATAATTATTTAAACACTTTCACATTCTACTATTATAGCTCTATACGGTCTGTCAGATTTTTGGTGATATTGTGGTCTTTAAACTTAACGCTCACAAATTTCAACACTGATTACCAACCGTTGCTTCGTTTCTGGTTCCTTACCTAACGATCTCCATCTAGAATTTTCCAACGTTGGACGAATTCTGGAGAGTTTTTCAGCTGAAACTGGGTGCAGTGTACACTGTTGTGACGATGCTAAAAGAGATAATTATGATATTATAATAAAACCCTCTGTAACGACTTCGCCTATAAAATGACTGCGTTCATTGGAACCTGTTGATGGGAAGATCAGACTGCGAGGAAGAGGACTGGCCACCTCAAACACATCGCTCCCTGTCTAGGTTAGGGTTCAGGGTTTAACGACATCTTGTGGCTTCCAGGGCCGATTTAGACGCTTTATTATTTATTTAGAGGCATGCGGAATTATATAACGCTTGGAAATACGATAAAAAGGTGTCTAAACTGCACAGTATTTAATTTGAAAAATCGTCTAACAACATCATGTGTCGGAGAGGGCTGCTGACGTCACTCTTATATACCGTATTTCAGGAATGGTATCTGAGCTCGGCTTACCCAATTAGGTATGGATAGGTAGTTTCCGTTTCACGACCCCGTGTCGAAAGAAAGTTGATTAGCGACGTCCTCTCTTTCATCCAGGCTTCGGACTGACACTACTACAGTTAGGAGAGTGGCGGAATTAACTTTTTTTATTCCATGGTTTTAACGTCATCATAATTATGACATCAAAAGCCGTCGACGACAATTCAAAATTATGTACAATACAGTTGAAACAAAATTGATAGAGTTAAATTAAAGGCATCTAAACAGTACTATACAATGTCACTAATATTCATTGTTTAGCAGCATAATATTATAGTTCAGATACTAATGTCAATGTTACTTGCATAAGATGTTACTGTAAGATGGTCTTTCAGGAAAATTATGCACTGTTTTGCAGCGATTGTCACACATAAAGTTTTTTAATGTAAAATGAAAAGATTCCTGATAAACATCAATAATGTACACGAGATTTCCAATCCAGCTATTCAATGATATAACAGCATTGGTTTCAAGTTTACAAGACCTGTAATTATGAAGTTTACAATATCTGAAATTATGATATGAAATTTATATTTTAATTTTTAATTTTCAAACTTTTTTTAACGTTAATGTTTGAAAGCAATTTCTATATAATATTGTAGAAAAAGTACTTTGTAAAGGGTGTTGTAATTCAAAATAGTATTTCGTCTGATAGTTTCTGCTATTTAATAACATCTTGTGACCGATGACATCAATAGGATTATCATTTCTGTACAGTTTTACCCCAGGACCTATAATATATAAAACCGGAAGTTTCATAAACACAACGTCTGACTTGTTTTGGGGCGTAATTCGGGGTCAGGAAAATGTCGTTTCTTGTTTACATAACAAGCGGATTCAGTTAATTATCTTTATAATTAAAGCTGTTATCCAACGCGCCCGGTGGCGCGTTGGATAACAGCTGGCGAAGAGAGCGAGAGGTACCGAGTTCGAGCCCCGTAGGGCGGATATGCTTTGTAGGCTGCTATTAGCGCCGTGTATTGCAGGCTGTCTGTTCTGTTAGTAGTTAAGAATTGTTTCAATTGCATAATTGTACACTGTAATCATTCTGCGTTGTGTCAGTTTGAAATTAAACGAAGATTATTATTATTATTATTATTTATCAAGGCAAATCGGCGAATCTTTATGTTTGTGAAGTAAAAAGAAATTGCCTGTGGAGATTTAAAACACCATATTTAATGTCATAAACAAATTTGAAGTGGGACGACATCTGTGAATAAGTGTAACACGAATATACTACTACTTTCCCCATAAAATATAGATTCCTATAATTTTATAGATTCCTTGAGTTTCATCGTAGAACGGCAAAGTTTTCCGAAACGCAATGACTCCGTGGCAGGGAAAAAGCCAAGTGATAGAAGAATCTAACCGTGTGGTGGGTGAGTTTTCTGTTAAACGACTAGCTGTGTGGTGACAAAGACTATTAGTGTCGCCCTCCTCCTTTAACCAGGCTTGGGACTGGCACTGTCAGAAAGCGAACAGTGGCGGAGTTATCTAACCGTGTAGGCAGCTAGGAAATATAAATATCATCGGGGGAAAGTGTTCTAAAGGTGTGTATATGCGACGGTAACAGTTGATCTTCAGGTCGAACACCTTGCATTGCATTTTCACTCTCAGATTGCAGATTTAGATAGCTGCAATCAGCTGGCCATAAACAGTCTCGTATAAATCGTTTAATGTCCACAAACTGCACATTTAGTTTCCTTTCGACCAAACAGTCAGAAAGATTGTTTATCACATGTACACTCAATGCTTCCTAGATTCCGTAGAATAAGAACTATGCCAGAAAAGACTTAACATTACAGAAGTAGCTTTATACTGTGACGGTAGAGTCCAGTAACAACCGCTTTCTAACCATTTGTCAAAATATTTTTTCCTTGTTTTAATTTGAAGCAGGTTGAAGTAAAGACAATTAATGGCGACGCATTCCTTCATATTTACACTAACTACCGCAATGATGAAAAATGTCTTCACGTGAGCTTACTTACTTACTGCAATATTATATGTTCCATAAATTGATAACCTCGTCTGTATCAGATCAAGTTTGTGTGAAATGCAAGCAGGGACGGAAAATGGAGGAAGAGGGAAGTTGGCGGCAAAGGAAAATGGGTTTGTTCACCAACACTTTATTGGACAGAATTACGTTCTTGCGTAAAATTTTGATTATTATCTGATCTATGTTTGCTCTCGTCGAGTGGGTCATCCATGGACCGCCTACGCCATCTGCTGTCAGGAGCAGGATCGACGTTGCCATTTGCAAATTAACTCAGACATCGCCTGTTATTAGTCTTTCATAGAAGTGGCGCGATATTAATTTCTAAATGAAATTGTAATCAATTCTTCAACGATAGGGAATGTACTTAATCTGGAAAAAACTAAAGATGAATGGATATTGAGGAACATATACCTCAAATTAAAAACGTGTTAAAGGTGTCTAATTTGAGCGTTTTTCATTACACAATATGTTGTGTGAGAGTGGCTAGTCTGAAAAATTATAAAACGAGCACTAGATAAATCTATTCTACACAGAGTTCCAATTGCATAGTATTAAAATGTTTCCCGTTTTTCTCTTACGTTGATGCTCGTCAATGAGGTTCAATCATTCGCTCATAATATATCTTGATGTATTGTGAAGTAAAGCAAGGTTGTTGTAAACGGAAGACCAGGCAGCCGCAAGAGGTCGTTAAGAATGGACGCTCTTATAATATAATTATGAAATACAAAGCTCAAATTATATACCTTTGAAACACTGTCTGTTATGTGATAATAGTTACAGTTGCGTTAAAAGATTATTTTATACTAAAGTGTGCTGATAGAGATTGAATTTTAGTGACTTCATAGTATTATTTTCACACGTTTAAAAGCTGTACTTAAGACGCTTCAAATAGTTTGTTTTCACATCGTTGCATCTTTCGAGTTTGTCGTGAACCGCCTTTCATGTCACATGTGACTATGTTAAACATTGGGTTAAGCTAAATAAAATGAATAAAGGATTACTGAAAACAACAGCGCATGAAATATGAAATTCGAATTGGACACCTTTAATAAGATACACAATTCGATTATATTAACCATTCGTTGAATGGGACAAGTTGTGTTTTTTATTATGTGTGTTAGATATATGAACAGTTTAAAAGAGTACTTTAAACAATTATAAAACATGTATACTTTATTGGTTAATGAACATTTTTATTATAGTATTTATGTTAGATACATGAACAGTTTAAATGAATACCTTAATCCATGTATGCTTTGTTAGTTAACGAAATTTGTCAGGACATAATAATCACAGACACTATGAGATGAACTACTTTATGTTGCAAAAATATTGAATATTAGTGAAATTGTAAAGCTCCGTTTGACACCTTTAATGGTTTCGTTCGGATGCTATAAGTTTCTGGTTTTGATTGTATTGTATATTTTCTGTATTGTCGTCAACGGCCTTTGATGTCATAAGACGACGTTAAACTGTGGACAAACAAATAAACAGTGATGGGCAAAATACTTTTCAAAAGTATTTTGAAAATACAAAATAAAATACTTTTCAAAAGTATTTTGAAAATACTTTACAAAATACTTTTCAAAAGTATTTTGAAAATACAAAATAAAATAGTATTTTGAAAATACTTTTCAAAATAGTTTTTCAAAATACTTTTAAGAAATCAACATTTTGAACTTTAATGACAACTCGCTATTGTGTGCATTTACATTGCATTAGTGTACTTCACAGTGACCAAAATGACTTGAAGCATTGGTGAAATTGTAATTTGTAACTTCTACTGCACCGGTGCCTAATGCACAAGGCTTCAACCAATGGCACACCAAAACCAAACCGTAATCAAGTCAATATCCAGAAGAACAGTCCTTAAGACAGAGAGGCAGCCTATGATGGATAAGCAATTTTAAGGAGGCAAGTTGTAAGTTGAGAAGAAAATGACACAAGTGACCGAGCAGAGTGCACAGAAACAGGGATAGAGTTCCAAAAAGTAGGTCCAGCAACCGAAAGTGCTTGTTCACCAAGAACAGTTCTCAATTTAGGTATGACCAGACAATGATACTCGGATGACTTTGTTGAATAATGATAAGTCTGGGAAATAAGAACTGATTTTAAGTATTGTGGTTGGCCAGAGTACAAAGTTTTATAAACTATGAGACCCAATTTGAAAGTAGGCCCAATTCTTTGCTGAACAGGATGCAAATGTAAATATTAAAGCGCATGGGTCATACGCTCATATTTGGATGCATTAGTTAAGACTCTAAACAAAAAGTTCTGAACTCTCTACAGCTTCAGCATGTTTGACTTATTGATACCAGTAAGAAGCGAGTTGCAGTAATCTAGGCGAATGGAAAACAATGTACGTATATTTCAGAGATATCCTAGCATACATGGGCACATGACGCCTAGTTCTGCGTATGTAACCAATGAACATACACAATGACTTACAAATTCTGTTTACATGGCCAATGAGAGACATGGTAGAATTCAAAACAACGCATAAGTTACGAAACTCGGCTACCAGCTCTATAATTGATTCACCCAGTTTCAACGACTTAAGCCAATCGAATTTTTAAAGTCGCTTAGAAAAGTATTTTAGAAAAGTATTTTGAAAAGTTTTTTAAATTCTCCAAAATACTTTTTAAAACTATTTTGAAAATACTTTTCCAAAATACTTTTCAAAAGTATTTTGAAAATACAAAATAAAATAGTATTTTCTATTTTGAAAATAGAAATCTATTTTCAAAATACTTTTGTGCCCATCACTGCAAATAAATAATAGACAAGTTGTGTTTAACAGGTTTTTGGTTTCGACGTCGAGGTCGCTAAAAGCTGGGTTCTACTAAAATAAACTCAAATACAAACCTTTAATTATGTACAATCGCCAACAATAAAGTTTGTCACATGCGTTTTATAATTATTGCATCTAAAAGTTCATCGAAATTTTCATTTACCGCTGTAACATTCAGTAACGAAACAGATGAAACAAATTTACGGAACGTTTATTGTTAGTTAGAGCTTACCTTTATACTAGTAACACCGAAAATTATAACACCACAACCACCGCCGCCGCCGCCGCCACCACCACCACCACCATCATCATCATCATCATCATCATCATCATCATCATCATCATCATCATCATCATCATCATCATCATCATCACCACAACCACCACCACCATCATCATTATTAGTATTATTATCATGATCACCACCACCACCACCACCACCACCACCACCACCACCACCACCACCACCATCACTTTTGACCACAAGGACATAAATATGACTGCCGAATATACACAAATAATTATAGTTGAATGAAGTCTAATATTAAAGGTGTCTAATTTAAAGTTTTTTTACTTTGTTCAACCCAGCGTAGGCTCTAAAACGTAGCGCGGCTGTCTGAATCATGACGTACCTTATGACGTACGGCGTACGTCCGATAGTATATAGACGCCTAAATGATGCATGTAGCGCTGTACTACATTAACTGGGTAGGGCATAGTTACTATTTGTCTGCTGACAGGCATTGAATGAAGAAATTATAATGAACAATTATTTTTTTACATATTTCTATGCATACAAAAGGGGGCGTGACCATTACATATTCATGGTCGATAGTACAGTATTTAGAGACAATGTCGCATAAAAAGTTTAGCAAAGAAGAGGTTGTAAGATTTCTGCTAGAGTCTTCTGACAGTGATGTAGAGCCTTCTAGTGAAAGTAGCGATTTTTTGTTGACGCAAGTAATGATTAGGATAGTGATGGCCGACGAATAGGTCGGCGCCCATCAGATGCATCCCAGAGTCCCCGTGAAGAAACGACTTGTACAAGCGCAGTACTGTTGACTGGCGTGTGTATAATTAGGTCTACTGACCTGGTGTGTTTTTACATCTGACTTACAATCAGTTTAACGATATCTCATGGTAAAAAGCGTTTGACAGCTAGAGGGGGAAATCCTGTACAGTTTCCACAGTAGAATAATTAATAGTACAATTGTATTATTTCACGCGGCTGCATGGCGTTTGCTTGGTAACCTGAGGTTTAACGACACTGGGTCATGACAAAGATGATTAGTGTCGCCCTCCTCGCTTCTCCAGACTTGGTACTGGAGTGTGATGAGAGTATTTTCACTATATGCAACGGTAACTGCTGATCATTATTATGCTCGAAGATTAGACACCTTTCAGAAAATGAATCATTCTATTATATTAAATATCGGTTGAGTACGTCATTGGTCGTCTTTTACGATATAGCAGTAGCTTCAATTTAGCGACACTGTGTGATAAAAAAAATATCATTAGCGTAGCCCTCCTCCATCATCCAGGCTTCGGACTGGCACTGCCTGGCGCTAATGTATGGACGAGCAGTTGCGGAGTTAAGGTAATGGATGGATCCCCAGTTTAACGGCAGCTTATGACAACATAGGCCGTTTCCGCCGTTAAATATTATTTTTGGCATATTACAGCTCAAAGATAATTGATGTTCGTTGGAAAAATAAATAACTTCGTGAAAAGTGATGTAAAGGTGTATGATGAGGAGAGCATTTCCATTACGTGTAACGTTGACTGCTGATTATAATTATGATCGAACACTAGACACCTTTAATAAGACTATTATTCTATTATATTAATCACCGGTGGAGTAAGGAAATCAATGAAAGCATTGGTTAAAACGAATGGTTGGGTTTCTGTTTAACGACTAGCTGTGTAGTAACAAAGACCGATAGCGTCGCCCTCCTCATTTATCCAGGCTTGGAACTAGCACGGACAGCGTACTATCAGTGGCGGAGTTAATCGAATTGGATTGGATCCGCAGTTTAACGGCAGCTTATGACAACATAGTCCGTTGCCGTCCACAAAGTTTTTTCGCATATTACAGCTCAATTTACGTTGGTTGGAAAAATAAATCACGTCATAAAAAGTGTTTTAAAGGTTTGTTATGACAGAATTTTGATTATATACGACGGTAGTATGCTTGAGCACTTATATTTCATTATCAAACTGCAGAATTAGGTGGTCATATAATCGGCTGGTAAAACAAGCAATATGATAGATATCATATTATTCAATAAGAGGTGGAAAATACTGTTTCAATATGCCGAGCATTCTCTACACCAGATATTGCATCAGGTCATAAGCTGGTAATGGCTGGAGTAAAAATCAAACTGAAAACTATCCACAAAGAAATGCTTTTGGGTATGTATTGGTGGTTTCCGTTTAGCGATCCATGTCAAAACAAAGCTGAACTGCTCATCCCTCTCCTTCATCAAGGCTTTGGACTGGCGACACCCAAAAATGAACGTGGCGGTGTTACAACTTACCACTGGTTAGGTTGGTTACCATCAGTTTAACTACATTTCATGGCACCGTTAAATTACCAAGGGCTTGCTTGTTTACTGTTTAACTACCACTTTGTGGTAACAAAGACCATTAGCGTCGCCCTCCTCCTTTATTTATAATTTTTATATGATAGGCTGACACAATTTTGCAACATATAGTAGAAAGATGCACTTAATTAAAGGTGTTACAATTCAAAATCCTTTTTATATTCTGCTGTTTAATGATATCTTGTGGCGTCAACAGTGACCGTTGACGGTAAATGTTCCGATACGAGGTGTGAGGCGTGATGGATGTAAAGAAAAGTTACATTGTGTAAAAAGACACAAGGGAAATATATATAACGACGAGGAAAGCGTTTTCAAAGGTGTGTAATGTCAGCATTTTTCATTATATGCAACGGTAACTCTTGATCATTATGCTCGAACATATATTACACTTTTATTCTCATACTGCAGATTTTAATGGTATTATATCATCAGTTGTCATAAACACTCTCGTAAAAATATTTGTGACCCAAGGGATCAAAATGAGTCGGATGTCGGCAACTTACATTCCTAGGAAAACAGCAAAATGTGATCAGAAGTCACTTTTTTCAGATTTTAATGGAAATAAGTGAAAAAGTTTTTTAACATTTCTAATATCTCACATTTGATGAAATTCGTTGTTTTAATGTGTATTTCCAGGATTTTGTACAGAGAATACTTTTATTTTTTGTGATTATATACGAAAATAAATTAAAGAAATTTTCAACAAAAAACACATAGGCTAATCATAATATTATGTAACTTTGTCAAAAAGGGTTGGGCGACATATGAACGGGCGTCAAAAGAACGGGCGATATTTGAACGGGGACTGTAGAACGTTGTATACATGACCGGTGCGACTCTTGAACGGCCGGACAGTTGAACGCGTAGCCTAACAGATGACGGTGAACAATTTATCCAGAAAGTGAATAAAATTTAAAAGCAATTTAAAAGCAATTGAACATGCGATGTCTTGTCTACGCTCTCTGTTTAGTTATGGGGCAAATAGGCAATTGAGCGTAAATACAATAAAATTTCTGCTCTGCCGTAGGTGGTGACTGCGCGTTTAACTCGTTCGTTCAGTTCATGATATTTTTTGTTGCTTGGCTGAAACATTCCGGTAGATCCTTGCAAAAAGTTAGTCTTTTGCATTTGCATTTCTTTCTTGAGACCTGTCATAAACGTCCATACGGTTGGATGGTGACATAAGAACATCGACTGGAGTCCATACTACCTGGTCGTCTGATGTCACAAGTCATGCCTTGCATTTGAATCGTTTGTACATTCGACAACGCCAAGATATCCTTCCATTCATGTATTGTTTTTAGTTTACCTTTGCTGCTAGATCCATACACTAACGCCATGGTCTAAAATTCGAAATTATTTCCACACATCTAGTCCAACGTCCCGCTAAAATTCCGCCTCACTAAAAGAACTCCATGTTCATGAGTCGGTAATACAAAGTCGCCGTTAAATTGACCGTCGTTAAAATGTCGGCCCGTTCTACTGTCTCCCGTTCAAGTGTCGCCGTTCAAGTGTCGTCCGTTCAATTGACCGCCGTTCAAATGTCCGTATACCCTCCGCAATAAATACTGAAAACTCCAGGCGTCATTGTCAACAGTTCTGGCAGCCGCAACATGTCGTTAAATACTGAAAAGTAATCCAGATTTAGCCGCCACTACCCATACTCTTGTTGTGCCAGTCCCAAGCACGGAGAAAGCAGGAGGGCGAAGCTAATCATCTTAATTTTGACACTGTGTCGCTTTACAGCAATCAACCAGATTTAGAAGATAAGAAATGAAAATATAAACGGTGGTGGATACAGTCATGCCCAACGTGAGCCTATACACAGGGACTAGAATCACGCCTGCTAAGCAATTGGTCAATGCATGTCACATGATTTTGTGCACGTGAAAGGAGCCTGTCTATAGATAAACATTCCCGAATGCGGTGGAAGATTGGTCCCAATATTTTATAATGACGACACTAACTCTAACCCTGACCATAACCACAGAATAGATAAAGCGCTACGCTTTATCTATTCTGTTCCATAACCGACCCTCACTACGCTTAACTTGACCCTAACCGACCGTCAAGATGTTCGCCGTTTCAAAATTCCAATGTTGGTGAGCAAGTTCACGTGACATGCTTTAGCCAATAATGTGAATGTCGTGAATGTAGTACTGGGGTTCCGCTAACGTCCGGGGCGTGAACGGAGCCACTACGTCATTATCATTGTTGTACAGTTTTCACACTAAAAGGGCATATGTCTGTACTCTGGTAGTGCCAGTCCCAAGCCTGGAGAAAGGTAGTGACTCTGCTCATCTCTGTAATTACACAGCAGCTAACTAAATGAAAATTGAATTTAGACACCTTTAATAAGACATTTCATTTGTCAATATATTCAGATGGCTCTTGCTGTATATTTAACTCAGACGACGAGTATTCAACAGATGCATAGCTTAACCCTTTGGAGGTGAGGTGAAGCATTGGAACGTTAACGGTGAGGTGGGGTCTGACATACCCCAATACCTTTTTTTACTTGCAAGTCGCAATATCAACTACATAACGTTAATTTTGAGCTAAGCTGTAGTTTTTGTAACCAATTATCAGCTAAACTGGTGATTATCGTGAATAAATAGGCCTAACTGTTTTCAATCACAAAGGCCAGCGCGGTGGTGCTCAAAATCAAAGCGGCTCTCTACAACGGCGTCTACGTGGCCCTTGAACATGTAACTTTTGAGAACACGTGACATAATTCCCGTTATAATGGATCAATTTTGCCTCCATGCAAAACTATATATATTATATCTGCAATATCTTCCATAATCGCCCATTTTTTTCTACACTAAACCGTAACTTTTTTTAATTTATTAAAATCAACATGCATAAAAAAAATTTTAATTTCACTTTATTATGCAAAAAATAAAAATTATTTACGTTCAAAAGTTCCTTAAATTGTCCTAATGTGTCCGTATTTCACATTCACTAAGGTAGACAAAAATAATCCAAGCTGGCTCCACGTTTTCCGTAGAAAAAGTAGCGTAGAATAGCTGTGGGGTGTGACATACCCCACCTCACCTCCAACGGGTTAAATGTGATTTCGATGGAATGTGGGATTTAAAAAAGTTTCAATAAGACAAAGGTTACGAAGAAACAACTGCATTTATAACAATTACTGTCGAGGAGGTAGAACAAGACATAGACAATTTTTTTGTAAAATTCAACATTGAAACAAACACGACGTTAGGGTTACAAAGTTTGTTTACAGAAAAGAGCTGATGGGATGGGAATGAATGAGAACCTAGAGAAAAAACAATAATATGGAGAGTGGTATTCCACTGCTATGAAACACGGACCCTCAGAAGGGTTTAAATCAGAGGGTTAGGGGAGCACGATGGGAAAGTTGTACAGAGAATAAAACAAACGAAGAGGTTCTACGAAAGTTGGTAGGGGAAAGATTTCTGATGTCAACAGTAAAAGGGAGACAGAGGACTGGTAATAATACGGAGAAGAGACTCCCTCAGTGGAGAACGAAAGAATGAATGAGACTTATTGGATGATGACGGATGCAGGAAATTCTAGGAAGAAGCCAGTGGACGTTTGCACCTGCCGGAGAGACTAGAAAACCCGAGGAAGACATCTGGTAGTGCCACTCCCAAGCCTGGTGAAAGGAGGAGGGCGACGCTAATCATGTTTGTTTTGACAAAACGCCGTTAAACAGAAACTAACCAACCAATCACAACTCATTGCCCGATGTGGGTGTGGCGCAGAATGGAAAGAACCAGTTGGACAGTGCATAAAACAAACGTTGGAAGAGGGAATATCTCCGATGGCAACAGTAAATAGGGAAACAGAGGAAGTGGATTGGTCACATAATTATACTGAGAGGAGACTACCCTCCATCGAGGGAAGAACGGATGGTAAGAGAACGAGAGGAAGGTCTATAGACGGATGTTGCTGGACTTTTTGGTGACAGGCGGATAGAGGAAACTGAAGGACGAAACCATGCATCAAGAGGAGTGGCGCCAATGGACTTTAGAACCTACCCAATAGACAAGAGAACTTGAAGAAGTCTTCAGTTGCAATCGATTCAAACGCTTAATTTCTACCGCTACCGTACTCTGGTAGTGCCTGTCCCAAGCCTTAGGAAAGGAGGGCGACGCTAATCATGTTTATTATGATGTAGCTTCGTAAAACTGTAACTAACCAATACTATGTTCTGAAGATAATAAGTTAATAACGATAAAAGTTAGAACGATAAGAAATGTTTTCCTATCGATATCATCGACAATATTTTGATGCCTGGTGATGTTGTTAAGCACATTAGATATTATTAATCGAAAAAATAAACTATTGAATTTTAAACACCTTAACTGAGTTGGAATATTTTCTATATAGAGAGAAATCGCGTTTGCTAAAACAGGTCTTCCTCGGAGCGCCGTTCGAGCAACTGCACCAGAAGTTCACTCGACGGCGTGGATGTCCGATGCGTGCGCCTTGTCGTGGCGAGGGGGCTTCAGCCGATCCTGACATCTGGCCAGCGAGAGAAGACGAGTTCAGCCCGGTCTGACTTCTGGCCAAGCGGAGACGAGGATCGGTGACCAAGCACGCAAGGGCAAAGTTACCTCCGCCACTGAAACGTTCGCGCATTGCATAACCGTGCTTTGTGCCAGTCTCGGTGCCAGCCCCAAGCCTGGAAGGAGGAGGGTGACGCTAAGGGTCTTTGTTACCCTACAGCTAGTCGCTAAAAAGTCAAAACAACAACAAGCTAAAACAGGTAAATTGTCTCCAGCAATGCCCAAAAGCAACTCTAAAACAATAGATTATTCGCGACCATTTCCATATGATAAGTGTGGATAAAAACTAGTGTAGCCTATTATGTTTTAGCCCGAAGGACGCTATAGCCTGGTCCTTTCTCGATCTAACTCTTGAATTCCAGCGGGTCGCACTAACACTATTCTATACCCTCTTAAATTTCTTATGTTATTATAATATCATAATAATTGTTCTGCATAAAAGTTGTCAGCAAAGTTGCAAAGCATTTTCTTTAAGATTACCAGTAGACTTGTGCCGAATATTCGAAATCGTATTCGGTCGAATGTTGATAAAATTTGAATATTCCTATCGGGAAAAAAAACTAATCACAGTAAAAACTTGAAGACATAATTATAGGAATAATGTTGCTATGATTGCCAATCTTCAGCACCGAATTAATACCTCAGTTACACAAACTTCAACTTCACGACCCAGACATTACATAATATATAAAAAATTAAAACTTTAACAATAAATTGTTAGTGTGTGAGTTTTTGCAATGTTCAGATTGCTAATTTTTAGTATTATTAATCACAGTCATCGTCCTCGTAATCATCATCATCGGTATCTTCTTCATCTTTTCTTCCCTTAATTATAAAAGCCATCGTCTTTATTTTGTCCGTTAATACCTCAAGTTAATTCCATTAATTTCGTCGTTTCTTCAGGTGACTCGAATTAAATCTTTCTGAAAAATAAGTTGAATGTTTCTTGTACAGCTTAATTGTTTCCTAATTAGCTTTAATGTCAATGTAATAAACGGTCACAATCTATCAACTAATAGATATTTAAGTTTAGTATTAGTACTCGTAATAGTTACTGGGCAACGATGCTGCGTCTTAACAAAGATGAAAAATGTCGCCCTCCTCCTTTGACCAGGCTTTGGACTAGCACTGCCAGAGTACGGCAGTGGCGGATTTAATTTAAGTGTAATAGTGGATGTATTATGTTGAAGGAAAAACAGAACTCTACTCTCGACGCACTTAAATACGAGCCCAATTTAGACACCTTAAAATAGAAAGTTATGTCGACTATATTAATCGTCAATTTCTATCAGGTTCAATGACTGGTGGACGTTGTTTGTTCAGATTTGTGCATGTATATTTTGTTTCTGCCTTCGGGCGTATTAAAGTACTGATAGAAGTTGCTAACTACAGTAACTATCATGGAAGTGATATCGACAATATTAATCGTCAATTTTTGTACAACACAGGCACAATTATTTAGCGCTAAATACTCAACAGTTTGAGAGAAATTGTTGCTAGAACTGTATGACCCATGGTCAAAATTTTGCACAGTTGTTTTATGATGACGTTTTACGCGAACAAAATGTTTAATTGATCCTCCGCCTTCTCTTGTAACGACCCTTAAACGCTGTTTCCACTGTCCTATTGACTTCTGTATTTGTGTGTCGTCTAATAGAGACCATTTTGCTTCAATGACATGCTTAAGTTCGTCAGTATTTAGAAACGGTTTTCTGCGACCAATTTAAGACTTTTGTTCTTTGCTAGGGCCGTAAACGCGGTTATTCTGTCTGTTAAGAGGTATTTCAACGGTGAAATCCTTCTCATCTGTAAAGACTATGTTCTTAATATCAGATTTTGAAAATCGAGTAGGCTATACAGCGCACGACATCTAACATTGCGTTTCTTTTTAACGTCAGTTGTCAATCTTGTTGTTGGCATTCGTTTGTGTGCCTTCAACTGCTTCTTAGAAAAAATTCTTAGTACTGAGCAACGTTAAATGTTCAGAGTGCTGGCCATTTTGCGTTGAGATTGATGTGTGCCATGCAGGTGCATTTTCCTGCGGTTGACAAAACTGCTCTACAGTCTCAGCATTTTCAACAATCGTTGCAGTTGTTGAACGACCACTTCCAGGCTTGCGAGCAACGCTACCAGTTTCAATAAGCTTATTAATGACTCGGTTTATGCTTTGTCTTGACCAGTTTTTACGCGGATATTCCTGAACGATTCGCTTGCCTCGCCAACCCTTCTCCTCAAATGATATCTCAATAACAGCGAGATCATCATTTGAAAAAACCATGTTTAATGTTTACTACTTCGAGGACTAGTTTAATCAAGATATTCTCGTTACTTCGCGGCGAAATAAATGACGTAGTTTTGTGCAAAATTTGTAAACAGATATGACGTCATAACCTTGCCGCAGGTTGTGACATAATAAACGTACTCTCTTGAAATTTGACATTTGTGCACAGAAATAATTGCTTAACATTTTGTTATAAATTAAAATTTGATATCTTTGAAATTAGATCTTTGTCAGGTTAACAAAGTTTGGGAACGTTTTTAATGGGCCACCCGGTATATTGCAGAAAAAGTACTTTATTAAAGGTGTCCGAATTCAAAATAGTATTTCGTCTAATAGTGTCTGCTGTTTAATGACTTCTTATGGCGTCAGAGGCCGTTATCGTCGATAGAAATATTATTTCTATACAGTTTCACTTCAGATCCTATTATATAAAATTATTTAACCGGAAACTCCATTTTCATTGTCATATGACTAATTTGTGGCCGTTATTCGGGTGTTAGAAAATGTCGCATCTTGTTTACATAACAAGCGCATTCAGTTAATTATATTTATGAAGGAAAATCGACGAATAATTAAGTTTAGGAAGTAAAAATTGCCTCTGGAGATTATTTAAAACACATTTTTTAATATCAAAAAGTACATTTGAAGTGGGGCGACATCTGCGGGTAAGTGTAAATCGGATATACAATTATTTTTCCTCAAAATATAGATTCCTACAGTTTTATAGATTCTTTGAATTTCACCGCAGAACGGCAAAGGTTTTCGATACGCAAATACGCCGCTGCAAGGAAACAACAAAGCCTAGAGCTAGAGCATCTAACCGTGTAGGCAGCTGGAAAATATAAATAACGTTCTTGAAAGTGTTTAAAAGGTGTGTATACAGCATACGCGACGGTAACAGTTGATAAAGTGGTCGAATACATTGCATTACATTTTTCACTATCAGATTACAGATTTAGATAGCTACAATCAGCTGGCTATAAACAGTCTCGTATAAAATATTTAATGTCCACAAACTGCAGCTTTAGTTTCCATTCACCAAACAGTTTGAAAGATAGCTTATAAAAGTCTACATTCAATTAATCTGATATTTTGTTAAATCTCGCCTATGTCTCCAACAGACCTACGCCTAATCTTACAGGCGTAGCTTTACACTGTTACGGTAGAGTCCAGTTACTACCACTTTCTGACCAGTTGCCGAAATATTTTTGCCTTAGGCCTACTTTGGATTGAAGATGGTTCAAGTAACGATAATAATGTTGGTGTATTCCTTCATATTTACACTGACTACCGCAATGATGGTAGATGTCATCACATTAGCTTATTTACTTGTTGTAATAATGTGGCATAAATTGATAACATCGTCAGTATCATGTCAAGTTTTTATCAAAATAATGTAAGGAGGGAAGGGGAGGGAGAATGGAGGAAGGGGGAAATTGGCGGCGAAGGAAAAGGGGTTTGTTCACCATCACTTCATGGGACAGAGTTACGTCATTACGTCATTATTATTTTCTGATCTATGTCTTTCACTCGTCGATTGCGCCATCTATATAGACCGCCAACGCCATCTGTTGTTGGGAGTTGTTCCAACGTTGGTCTTTGCAGCGACCTTGACCGATGGTCATGATGGTGGCCTAACGATTTACCGACAGTCAGGCGATAAATAATTATCTGTTCTTCTTGCGTCCCAACGAAGGATAGCCAGACGTGCGTCATATACAACTAATAGCGGTGGTGGCATTATCTTGTGCCGCTGACATTGCTCCAACACTACAGTCGCTGCTTGATGCTTGGACATTTTTAACTTGATGCTATCCGTTAGCTAAGGATAGGAATCCATTGAATCACGTGCTAAGATATCGCCTATTATAAGTCTTTTCTAGGAGTGGCGTTATATTAATTTCTGAAATTTCTATCAATTCTTTAACAATATCTGTTGGCCACAAGGTTTGACTACGTTAGTATTATAATCACAATAGAATAATACCTAATGCAAACTCTCTATCTCGTAAAACAGTTATCATTTATCTTTTAGCGCCGTTCCTATGGCATAGGCTGACACAATTTCACAATATATAGTCGAAAGAAGCATATTATACAAGGTGTTCAAATTCAATTTCATTTAGTAGTTTTGGATGTTTAATGATATCTTGATTGGCGTCAACAGCGGCCGTTGACTTCGATAGGAATATAATCGTTTTACAGTTTTCGACACGCGATACCAATGAGTCCGGGCGCACGACGAGCAGAATAACATTGTTGGCAGCTTGAAATATAAATAGCGTCATGGAAAGTGTTTTAAAGGTGTTCTATTATTTCTACATTTCTACTATTTGCGACGATAACTGTTGATCATGTGCTCCTAGACTTCATATTAGATTTTCATTTTCATACTGCAGAGTTTACTGGTTATATACAATCAGCTGGTAATAAACAATGTTGAAAAAAATCCAATGTAGGTAAACAGCACATAATATAGTTACCATTAGAGCAAACAGTCAGTTATTTTGTGAAAGTCTACTTTCAATTATTCCTGTAGTATATCGCGAAATCCTAAATATGCCAACACCAGACTTAACCGCTTTGGCGTTATTGTGTATTGTGACGGTGGAGTCCAGTCACAAACACATTCTAAAGTGCTGGTAATAGTCACCATAACTTTTTGGCTCTGTGAGAAAAATATTTTTTGCGCTGCATTGGTTTGAAAGGAAATGCAAGCATCGAAAATTAAATACGGCAATGATGATAGATGTCATCACGTTAGCTCACTTAGTCAGAATCTCATGTCGTACAAATTTGTTGCCGTTGACAGTATCGCAGGAAGTCAGCCTTTAAAGCAAAGGAGGGAGAGGGGAGGGAGAAGAGAATTAGAGGGAAGGTGGTGGCGAGGGAATAGGGGATGTTCACCATCACTTCTTGGGAAAAAGTTAACTAATTGCTTAAATGATTATTATTTCCGGATCTATGTTGTCTCCCTTGTAGTGTGTGCGAACTGTGGACCACGTACGCCATCTGTTGTTGAAAGTTTTCGTCTTGACGAAATAGGATCGACGTCGGTCTTTGGAGCGACATCGACCGATAGTCACTGGTGTAGCTTTAATTTACCAACAGGCAGTCAATGAAATGCGTCATCCACCATCGATGAGGGACTGCAGAGCGGTGGCGTTAACGTGTGAGGCGCCTCTCGTCGCTCCAACACTGTCGTTTCTGTTTGGTCCATGTAGACTTTGAACTTTGATGTCATCTTTTAGCTATGGATAGAAATCCCTTGGTTGGATCCATGTGTGTGCGTGGGACTTCCACTGGGGCCTCACCTAGTTTTCTTTGCATTGTTTGAACACTTCTGCCAGATGAATTTATTTTCTTGATGAAAATTAACACGTAAGCTAGCGCAGACTTCGCCTATTATTGGTCTTTTCTTTAGTGCCGCTATAATAATTTCTAAGTGAAATTACAGTCAATTGTTTAACAACACCTTTTGGCATAAAAGGCCATTGACGTCTATGGGGAAATTTGGGAATGGACTAGTACGCAATGAAACGCGATTCAGTTCATAATTATACCATAAGTTAAAGCGCTTAAAAGGTGTCTAAATTGAACGTTTTCGTTCTATAAACTAGTGTTCAAAGAGACGTGAAACTCATGCATTCGAGTATTTGTGCGTCTTTTCTTTCTCTTTTCTTGTCTTAGATTCCGTTTCTGAGAGGATGTCGCGACGGTGAAATTTGACATTTGGTTGTTGTCGTCGATCTCTTATTCATATAAATCATTTTTATTATTACTTATAATACACCTCAAAATAGAATCCAGTATCGACTATAAATAGCTCTAACCGTCAAACACGCAAAGTCGCTTGATTGGAACTCGATCGTCTTTAAGACCGTGTAGACTGTAGAAAGTGTGAACAAGTTTGTTAACGATATGAACGGCCTTTGGTGCAATAAAACGTCATAGAATTAATTAAATTTAATTAATTAAAATAATGAATGCATCACATTCATGCGCTTGCATCCCAGAATCCAATCTGAATCTTTCTATACTTGCCTCAAAACTGTCCTTTTCAGCCGTGCTGTGGTCGGGAGCGCTCCTGAGTAGTAACCTTGAAGGGGCGCTATATAAAACTTCGTAATGAATGAATGAATGAATTTCGTACTCTGGCAGTGCCAAGCCAGACTGGAGAAAGGTGCACGGATACTCTGATGATCTTTGTTATTACGCAGCGTCGTTAAATAGTAGGCCTAAGTGATAAACCAAATGAAAAATTGATTTTAGACACCTCTAATAACTTATTAGAGGTGTCTAAAATCAATTTTCAGAAATTGTTGAGGCCAATCGGAAACTGTTGAGGCCAATCGATTATATTGGCAAAGTAATGTCTTATTAGTAATAAGACATTACTTTGCCAATATATTCGATTGGCCTCAACAGTTTCCGATTGGCCTCAACAGTTTCTGTGTAACTCCGCCACTGTTCGCTTTCTGACAGTGCCAGTCCCAAGCCTGGAAAAAGGAGGAGGGCGACGCTAATGGTCTTTGTTACCACACAGCTAGTCGTTAAACAGAAAACCAGCAGTTTCTGTGTGAACTCCGCCACTGTTCGCTTTCTGACAGTGCCAGTCCCAAGCCTGGATAAAGGAGGAGGGCGACGCTAATGGTCTTTGTTACCACACAGCTAGTCGTTAAACAGAAAACCCACCACCACCAGTTTCTGTGTGCTTCTCCAGTAGTGTGTCGTCTTTGTAATGAAACAGCGTCGCTAAACTGCTACTAACCATACATCGTAAAACTTATTCGAGAGGCATTATGAGAGCATGCAAGAGGGAATAAATGATTGTTGTATTTCGGCTTAACGACACTTTTTCATATCGAAGATGATTAGTGTCGGAGGCAGAAAGCAACCTCGTACTCCACGTTTATATTGCGACCGAGCCACCCGCAGTAAAGATCCGAGAAATTAATCTCTGATAAACCGACCGACCGGGAATCGAACCCGGGCCGCCGGCGTGACGAGCAAGCTACCAACCCACTCGGCCACTCAGGATAAATGATGTGGGAGGCATGATGATAAAGGCTCAAAGATTTGCAGACGACGAAGCGATAATGGCGATTTGTCAGAATGGACTACAGAGAGTCAGGCCCGAAAGGAACTTATGAAAAATAATCTAATCACTTATAGAAAGTTCATGATTTATGCCTTTTTAAATGTTTTAAATATAATATTACTGACATTTAACTACAACCAGTTTAAACGTCAAGCAACCGGTGGCTCGAAAGATAGCCGGACTTCGTGTCACCTACAACTAATGATGGACTGTTGGGTGATGTCGATAACGTAAGCTGTGGACCTTACCGCTTATCGTCGCTTCAACAGCATCGTCGCTGCTTAGTTTATGGAGATTCTGAGCCATCTGTTAGCTATGGATGGGAATCCGTTGGTTGGATACACGTGTGTGCGTAGGCCTGACACTTGAGACTCCTGTGTATTTATTTCATGCTACCGCCTGAATGATGATGAATAACATTATGCTATCCCAGGCATCGTCTATTATTAGTCTGCTATAATTAGTCAGAGGTTTTTATTCGAATGTCATGTCTCTTTTGCATTGTCACCAGCGTGCGCAAGGCAAAAGGTTGAAAGTGAAATCGTTCTTGGTATGGTGCTATAATAATTTCTAGCTGAAATTGCAATCAGTTGTTTAACCAAATCTTTTGTCATCAAGGCCGCTGATTTTGCTAAGTAAAATACTTTTGGTGGTTTTCTATTCTCGCTGCTACTGAAGATGTGGAATTTCTGCTGTGGTGGTGGTTTTTCTGTTTAACGACTAGCTGTGTGGTAACAGAGACCATTAGCGTCGCCCTCCTCCTTTATCCAGGCTTGGGACTGGCACTGTCAGAAAGCGAACAGTGGCGGAGTTAATTTCTGCTGTTTAAAACGAAACGCAAAGTATACATCAAATTGAAAGCGTCTTAAAGGTGTCTAAATTGAACATTTTCATTCCATAATCTACTGTTCAACGACATGTGTCCGTGTTGCTAGTTGGAGAAATTACGAACCAAGCGCTAGATAAATCTATTCTACACAGAGTTCCAATTACGTAGTAGAAGTATATTGCCTGTTTTTGGATCGATGTTCGTCAATCACGTTCAATCATTCGGTCACAATTATATCCTGATGGCTTGTAATGTGATAATAATAATATATAAAAGAGACATGACATTCGAATTGTATATATATATATATATATATATATATATATATATATATATATATACAATTTATTATATATTCGTTTATTGAGAAAATCAATCTGACAAAAACGCAGAAATGCTAGCATGAGTGATAATGGATAAATAAAGTTCATTAGAAGATTTTGGAATAAACTATACGGATAAAGACCTCGAGCGAAAATACACCAGTGACGCCACCAAACGAGTTTTTTATTTACGAAATGTGTGATAACATTATCCTTCTGATTCTGAACGGACACGCCAAAGGAGGGGATTCTTGGTATTCACTATTCGTGCCACATTTTATGCTGAATTATTGAATTTAATAATATAATTTCTGTCGCGCAGTACTTACCACTGAAGGCTAATTTTGAGCCCCAATTGCGCTGCACCTTGGGAGGCCGCCCCTTTGCAACCCTTCTGTTCTCAACGAAACCTGCCTGCTCTCTCTCTCTCTCTCTCTCTCTCTCTCTCTCTCTCTCTCTCTCTCTCTCTCTCTCTCTCTCTCTCTCTCTCTCTCTCTCTCTCTCTCTCTCTCTCGCCACGAACACGACTACAAGTGCAATTTAAACACCGTAAAATAGATGCTAATATCGACTATAACAATCGCCAATCAGGTTCAATCGTTGGATACGTTATGAATATTGTGGTAAATGCAAAGCAATATTTATTTCCTAACAACCTCGTAACTGTTTGTTTTCTGACAGTGCCAGTCCCAACTGAAATACAAAGCTCTATGGCAGGGTTTGAAATGTCAAATTTAAACGTGATAAACTGTGTGTGTGTGTGTGTGTGTGTGTGTGTGTGTGTGTGTGTGTGTGTGTGTGTGTGTGTGTGTGTGTGTGTGTGTGTGTGTGTGTGTGTGTGTGTGTGTGTGTGTGTGTGTGTGTGTGTGTGTGTGTGTGTGTGTGTGTGTGTGTGTGTGTGTGTGTGTGTGTGTGTGTGTGTGTATATATATATATATTATACTTATCGGTAGACTCTTTTAGTTTAATT
The DNA here is from genome assembly GCA_020284085.1 of Aporrectodea caliginosa. Taxonomy (NCBI): domain Eukaryota; kingdom Metazoa; phylum Annelida; class Clitellata; order Crassiclitellata; family Lumbricidae; genus Aporrectodea; species Aporrectodea caliginosa. The sequence continues at coordinate 870,307 of JACEVL010000108.1, forward strand.
TTCAGAAGACTTATAACTCTAGCAAAGAATTATGACTTTACAAACCCAGAAGTGGTATATACACAAAATGAGAAAAAAGGCAATGTTTTAAATAAGAAAAATGAGATACATTTATTCATTTGTTTAAATAAGATACATTTAACGCAAGGTTATTTTTGGGATTTGATTGGAGGGTTGAAAAATGAATTTGGGTTAGATACCCTCCCAACCTCTAACAGTTCAATCCCTGATCTAAGATAGGATGGAGATATTTCCACAAAACTGCCTGGCAATCCTAATCCGTCGACTGGTAGATAATATTATGTAGTTTGAACATAGCGACGTTGTGTCATTACAAAGATAATTAGCGTCGCCCTCCTATTCTATCCGGCATTCGGACTGGCACCACCCGAGTGTAAGTTAGTGACGCGAACCTTGCAAGATTTGATTCCTACAATTTAACGGCATCGTTTGGCATCAAAGGCCGTTGACGTTAATAAGAAATATAATTATTTTGGTAAATTTGCACTGTAACAAATGTCACATTCACATGCGTGTCTATTTAGACACCTTTAAAATGGTTTAATATTTGGATATAAATTAGTTGACAAACTCAATCAATAAGTTTAACTCCGCCACTGTTCGCTTTGTGACAGTGCCAGTCCCAAGCATGGATAAAGGAGGAGGTCGACGCTAATGGTCTTTGTTACCACACAGCTAGTCGTTAAAAAGGAAATACACACATCAATAAGTTTTATGAGACGAGGTGTTAATTTTATATGTCATCGTCAACGGCTCTGGCAGCCGTAAAATGTCGTCTAATACTTAAAAAGTAATCCAGATTGAGCCGCCACTGCCTGTACGCTAGAAGTGCCAATCTTTTCTCCAGACTTTGACTAGTACTCGATGACATTTGGACACCTTTAAAACACTTTTAATGTGAATCCTATGTTGCTTTGCTGGGAATGAAAAACGTTAAATTTAGATACCTCTAAAACGCTTTTAATATTATGATATATATTCCTCGATCGCGTTTCGACGTCACTAGCTAATTTTTCTGCTTCTGCATGCATAGGCGTAGACTCTGCCGGGGCAGCCGGGGCACTTGCCCCCCCCCAATAATTGAGATGGTGGGGCATTGCCCCACCAATAAATCCAGAGGAGAATTTCTTAAAATATTAGAAACTTCGTCAGAAACAGAGACAAAGAACTTAAATAAATACTACCGGAAATTCCATAATGAAAACCAAGATTTATTTATATCTTCAATGTTTTCAAGTCTTCAAGGCTTCAATATGAAACAAATTTACATGTAAGCAAAAAAGCAACCATTTCAGACTGAAACTGTTCTCGTTCTCGTCTCTATGCTAGATAACATCTTCTCGTCTATTGACAATGGAAATTCCTGCCTCTCATTATGCCTTGACCTCAGTGCAGCCTTCGACACCATAAACCACCAGCTACTGCTTTCAAGACTCACCAAAAGGTGCTGTGTCCCCTGGGACTGCCTTAAACTGGTTAGCTTCTTACAGTGTTGTTAAAAGTATCCGACAAATGTACTTAAGTAAAAGTAAAAGTAAATAGGACTTTACTTACTTAAGTAAAAGTAAAAAGTATACTAGTCAAAAAAGTTACTTAAGTAAAAGTAAAAAGTATTCTTCCAAATAATACTTTTAAAGTAAAAAGTAAAAGTACTGAGTCTTAGGCCTAATTTTTTGCCCAAATTTTACTTCCAAGAAGACTAATTTTTCAAAATGCATTCAATCCAGAGCGTTTATTTTTATTATTGTTAAACTGGCACAGTTAAAGAAAAGGCGTCTAACAGCTGCACTTGCACGAACTTGGAGAACTCAATCTATTACCTAGTTTCTTCAAACTAGGCCAGGCTAGAATGCTGTAGGTGTCATAATTTTATGTAGGCTATGCATGTATTGTTCAAGTAGGCCTACATCCTTATGAGCAGAAATTTTATTCTTTCTCGTAAAGAATGCTGCATCATCGTCATCATCATCTGCAGTTAACGTCTGCAGTAATTGACAAATACTCATTACAAATTGAAAGAGTTTAGCCTAGGAATAAAATGTCCACTTTTTCGTCTTATATTTAAGAAAATTTCGCACTTATTTTCCAATCTACGCAGGAATTACCGCCACAAGTAACGTGTTTTGATCACAGTTAGAAATTACCACAATCTATGATTAGATTTCCAATCGCGCTCGCGCTGTGATAATTAGCGCCTTGAGCCTCGCTCTTTGTTAAAATAATGTTATAGTGCAATTCTCAGTAACGAACGAGGTAACGAATATTACGAAAATTGTAACGAAGTAAAAGTACCGAAAAATGGTTTAAATGTTACTTCGTTACAAGTAAAAGTATTTTCATTTTGTACTACTTCGTTACAAGTAAAAGTACTGAAACTTTTACTTAAGTACAGTAACGCGTTACTTTTACTTCGTTACTTTACAACACTGGCTTCTTATGTAGATGACCGTATCAGCAGGTTGGCATCGGAACCGCAGCACCGCTCGATCTTAGCCCGCTGTTTACACTGCTGGAATTCCACAGGGGTCTGTCCTCGGTCCTTATTATTTAGATTCTCTACTTCCCAATCAGTCGTACAGCTAATCACTTTGGAGTCCAATTACAACAGTAACCGGATGATACTCAGCTCCATCTTGCTCTGTCACACACCGATCAGCCTGGTAAAGAGAAAAATTTGCATGGCTCTGTTTCTATGGTTTGACCATAAACTCAGACAAATCTGAGGCAATTCTGTTCGGTTCGCGCCAACGACTGCGTTCTCTTCGTAATTCAAATTCACTTCCTTCCTTCAAAAAGCGGCTCACAACTCACCATTTCCCCTTCGATTTCAAGCACTTGGATATTATAACTGCATCTTCTCCTAGCGGTTGACGATCAGCGTCGTAGATTCACATTTCGGGAAATTTAATAATAATAATAATAATATTTATTTATTTTCTACAATAAAATAATAATAATAATAATAATAATAATAGTAATACATTAATGTAATACCGGAAGCGCTTATGATGCGACCAGTTTTCGCGTTCTGATTGTCCAGACCCCATGCCCCACCAATATTTTGGACAAGTTTACGCCAGTGTCTGCATGCAATATGCCAGTAACAGAGAGAATTGAAATAATAATACGACAGTATTCTTCCTATCGACGTCAACGGCATTTGATGCCAAAAGATAGGCCTAATTATGGTTAAAAATTGATTGTAATTTCCCTTAGTTTCCAATATAAGATACACGTATGGATCCAGAGTTTAACGACATCTTATGGCAACAGAGGCCGTTGACGTCGACTAAAATTATTTTAGCTTAATACATCAAGTCAATCGGTCGGTCGAATCGATCGGTCGATCGGTCGGTCGGTCGGTCGGTCGGTCGGTCGGTCGGTCGGACCGGTCGATCGATCGGTCGGTCGGTCGGTCGGTCGATGGTCGGTCGGTCGGTCGGTCGGTCTTCAGGTCTGTCGATCGGTCGGTCGGGTAACGGTACTTAGCTCTGTTGTTCATATGCTCGACCACTATACATATTCAATAACACATATCACTCTATTATATTAGTCATCGGAATAAGGCAACGCAATCAATCGCTTTCCTGTAATTATTCATCTACAAGAAAATATTAAATGACGATGGTCAGTGTTTTAACGGCGGCATTTCCATTATCGTATCGTATCGGTAAAAATATCGAGGAATTTACGTTGTAGGAGTTGCGCAGTATAAATAATGTAGATAAACGCTTTTTAAAGGTGTTTGATAAGAACATTTTATTATGTGTAACGGTAACTGTTGATCTATGTTCGAACTCTACATTATAATTTATTTTCATTCTCAGGCTGTAGATTTTAATGTCTTTTTTAAAATCATAAACTGGTCTTAAATAATCTCGTCTAAAATAGTTAATGTCCACAAACAGCACCTCTAGTTTCCACTCTTAAATGAGAATCATTCACTCAGATGCCTTTTTTCCTAACCAACATTTTACGTCCTATTTTCTTAGGGTCAGACCACATAACTTTAACCTTCCTGATAAGGACTCACGATTTTTTTTATCTCGTATGTTATTCCTGAACTCTTACTAAGCTATTATTAATTCATACTATAGTATCTAGATGTATTTTTTTCAATGTACACCTACAGCGCTATGTCTGTTGTTAACACAATAAACGAATAGCCTAATATGATAGGTGGGGTTGACATCAACGGCAGAGTCAATCCAATAGCGTCTTTGAAGAAACTTTATTTTAGACACCTTTGAAACGTTTCTACACTGTGTTATATATATTTTGTTAACTTTATTCAATCAATACAAAGAAAACAAGTGTCAACGTTTATCGCAACTGGAAGATGTCATTAAACACTGAAAGATAATCCATATATTATATGGTGGCTATATTGTTTATCTATACGTGATTGTACCTGCTTTGGCCATTCTGACGGCACATTGTCCGGCTGAGATGTCGTGTAGATCTCCTTCTGGACCGATGCACATCGTTGCTACCACCGCAAGACTCGTCTCCTTACAGACCTCGATCGCCCATTCCATCTCCTAGACGTGCTCGAAATACTACAAACACACCACAAGGACCTCTTATCTTAATCTTAAGTGTTTAGCGACATCTTGTGGCTGTCGCGACCAATGACGTCGACTTAGTTAGCAATTATATTTCGTAACAGGTTGAAATTATCTGCGATTAAACGCAATTGGCAAACATATAGTATAGAATGAATATGTTTATCGGGTGTTTAAATGTAGCTTTGTTTTTCATTATTGTAATAATTATTAATTGTTTTGGCTGCCATAGTAGTTAACGTAGACCCTGCACTGTTTTGATGAATGGAGCGTGATATATGCAAGTGATGGATCCAGAGTTCAACGACAGCTTATGACAACAATGGCCGTGCCGTCGACAGAACTTATTTTGGCATATTGTTACGCAATTGGCGAACAAATACAATAGAATGAAAGAGTTTTACAGGTGTTTAAATGTAGCACGTCAAAACATAATAATAATAATATCAATAGTGTTGCGATATCTTCAGGCTTCCAGACCCGTTTAAGTCAACATCGACCTTGACTTTGGCTTAAAATTTATTATGTATTATGTCTATGTGATTGTACCTGCTGTGGCCATTCTGACGGCGCATTGTCTGGCTGAGATGCCGTGTAGATCTCCTTCTGGACCGATGCACATCGTTGCTACCGCCGCGAGACTCGTCTCCTTACAGACCTCGATCGCCCATTCCATCTCCTCCACATGCTAATATGAAGTGTTGTATTTAACCTCGACTTTTCACTGCTCGGGTGGATCTCCTTTTCATCTACGTTTGAAAAAAATTGGCGAACATATACAAAGAATGAAGGCGTTTTACGGGTGTTTAAATGTAACTCTGAATTTAATATTGTAATAATAAAGTGTTTCATATTTTAATAGTGTTTTGTATTGTAATATAAATTGTTTCAAATTGTAATATCAAGTGTGTCGTGTTGTAAAATAAAGTGCTTCATGTTTTAATGTAAAGTGACTCGTATTTAATATAGTGTTTTGTAGGATCTAGTGTTTCAAGTTGTAATAAAAAGTGTTTTGACTCTGACTTGCTCAGCCAAATGTTATTGGAATTTATATACAGACTAGCAGTTTTTACCCGGCGTTCGCCCGCACGAAACATTTTCCTCAGCGCCAGTGTATTTGAGTTTTACGACATCTTCGTCAGCGCCCGTGAATTTGAATTTAACCCTTTGGGAGTGAGGTGAAGCATTGGAACGTTTGAGGTGAGGTGGGGTATGACATAGCCTACTTGATGATCGCAGGCAACGAGGAGAGATGTAAGGAGTTAGTAGTGCATGAATATAATGATGATGGTTGTCTTCACATTAGCTTATCTACATGTACATATTGTAATATGTTGCATAAATTAATAATTATACATCGTTAGTATCATATCAAGTTTGTATGAAATGTAGGGAAGGGAGGGAGGGAAGAGGAAGGGGAAGTAGAGGGCGAAGAAAGTGAGACAAAGGAAATGGATTGGTCACATATACTGAGAAGAGACAATTTCCAAAGAGGGAATAATGGAAGGTAAGAGAACGAGAGGAAGACCTACACGAATGTCACTGGACTTATTGATGACGGATGGATACAGGAAGAAGTCCTGCATCGAGCGGAATGGCAACATTGGACGTTGGAGGAACACGAATAAGTAAGTCTTCCGTGGCAATCGATTCAATGGCTAATATTCTACCGCTGCCCTTACTGTGGTAGTGTCAGTCCCAAGCCTGGAGAGAGGAGGAGGGCGACGTTAATCATGTTTGTTATGACACAGCGTCGTTAAACAGAAACTAACCAACAAAGCCTGCATTATTTCAGTCTCCAGGCAGTCTCCCCTTTTCCTCATAATGTGACCAACATATCTCAATTTTCTTTTTTTGATGGTAGGCTACATAATAGCTGTCAGTCTATGCCAATTTGTTCTAATATCTATTCGTTTGTTCTCCTCGCCGTCCAGGATACCCTTAGTATCTGCCTCAGCCCTTTCATTTCAAACCATGCAGTTACCCTACTTTCACGGTTTCACCATATTTCTTGATGGTCCGTCCTTCGCAGCCATAGGTTGCAACCGGTCATATCAACGCCTTCATGAGACTTGTTTTTGTTATCACTAATATACCATGACTTTTTCATATGTTTATTTCCATTGTTCCTTTTCCCTTGCCTTATATTGCCTTGATTTCCTTAGCTCAAATTAGACACCATAAAATAGATTGTGGCATAGACTATAATAGGTTCAGGCGCTTGAATGGTAGCCAATCGTCTCTTTAGCCTATTTGGTGGCTCGAGTGCAAACAAATTCACTATCGATATCGACGGCATAAAATGTCATTGGATTATTTAACCCTTTGGAGGTCAGATGGGGTATGACACACTCCATAGCTATTCTACGCTGCTTTTTCTACGGTAAACGTAGAACCAGGTTAGATTATTTGTCTCTACCTTTGTGATTGTGCAAGGATTCTATATTAAAGGATTGGTTACTCGTGAAAATATCGTGTACTTCCGGTTTAAGGCTACGAACCTGGCGCCACCTGGCGATGCGGGTGTAAGAAGGGTCCATGGACATAAAAAAGCATGGACGACCCGATGTGTTGTTCAGCGATTAATTGCACGAATTTGAGGAAAATCAAATCAGAATTATTTTTCTTTCAGTTTCTAATGAACAAAGAAAGGTAAATAATTATAAATATAAAGATATTTTTAATGACTTTAAGTTACGTAATCTAAACTACGGAGATAGGCGTTTAGCATGGTAAACACGAGGTTCCACACCTTTGTTGCTAGGTGGCCAGGCTCCATGGGCCGCCATTTTCTCTCCAACGCGCTTACATAAGGAGATTCCAGTCCTGTGTATAATAGGTCCTTGGTGATTGTGAAATACGGACACTTTACGACCATTTCAGGAACTTTTGAACGCACCATATTTATGATTTTATTGCTTATTAAAATGAAAGTGTAATTTGTCGTATACATGATGCTTAAAACGAATTTTTAAAAAATCAGCGGCGCAGTTCCGCCAAAAGAAATGGGCAATAATGTAAGACACTGCAGCATATAAATCCGCATCGATGCAAAATTGAGGCATTATTAATGGTATTATGTCACGTGTTCGCAAACCTTACATGTTTCAAAGGCCACGAAGACGTCATTGCAGAAGGTCGCTTTGATTCTGAAATCCGCCGCGCTGGCTATTTGAATTATGATTGAAAACAGTTATTTGTTCCTGATAATCACCAGTTTAGAGGATAATTGGTTAGAAAACTATAGTTAAGCTCACAAATAATGTTATGTAGTTGATATCTCGACTTTCAAGTAAAAATTATGTAATGGGGTATATCATACCCCACCTCATCTCAAACGTTCAAATGAATCAACTCATTTCCAATGATTAAGGGCACAGATCTTTGTTAAAGGTGTCTTATTTGAACTTTGTATTTTAAGGCCCCACATGCAAAGTACCTCTGTAGAGGGCCCTGACAACAACAACAGTCGTTAAACGCTGAAACATTTTAGGAAAACTACTGCGTTGGAAAAACGAGTGGATAAGAAAGAGGTAAAGAAAGCCAAAGCAAACGTCAGATGATAACTCTAAAGATATCAACGGTCCATCGTTAATTTGACCGTTGGACTCACAGTTAGACATTATAAATTTCTGATCTATGATTCAACTCATGGGAATAAAATACTTCCCTGCTAATTAGCTCTTTTTGTTGTATTGCAGAATAACTCCTGAGACATCGAGCGATGCGACAGCTAATTGCAATAATAAACTAAATTAGGCATGGGCGTATTTAGGGGGTGGTTCTACAGGTTCAAACCCCCAAATAAGTTTCCTAACTAAATTTTTATACGCTTTTACGTGTGAAATAGCAAAAAACCTGAACTTTTGCGACCATTTCCAATGGAAAACCTTCCCGAAATCTTAAACCCCTCCGAATTCGCCCATGTAATTAGGCCCATACGATTGGGTAGGATTGATTTCAATAGCCGAAGCAGTGTAATCACGCCGCTGAAGAACTTCCATTTTAGACACCTTTAAAACGGTTTAAAATTGAGTTTAAATACGTTTCTTATAACCTATTTCAATCAGTCGACCTTTGTTAGACTTTGGGGCGTTTTTGTAAGCCGACGGATGTCATTAAAAACTGAAAAGTAATCCAGCTATATAATTAATCATCCTCCTTTATCCAGGTGTAGTAGGGCCAGTCCCAAACCTGGGAAAAGGATGGAGGCAACGCTAATCATCTTTGTTTTGACAAATTGTCGTTAAACAGCAACTAACCAGTTACTGATTTAGCAGTTGCGTCACTAGGAGGTGCGGGGAGTTTAGCGACATCTTATGGCAATATGGGTCGCCGACCTCGATCGAAACTAGTCAGGCATAATACAGCCTTAAATTGTGTAGCACATCATTTGAAAAATCAAGTGCTTAGTGACATCTCGTGGCTGATAGGCCGTTGACGTCATCTTACAGACCTTATTTGATGAAAGGTATTTAAGCTATGATGCTCGATTTGGGTATGTATAGAGTTGTAATATTAGTAAGTAAGTAAGTAAGTAGGTAAGTAAGTAAGTAAGTAAGGAAGTAAGAATATTCTTTACTGAGAAGCACTGTACATAGGAAGATTAATACATTCAAACAAAAACAAACAAATTTATATATACAAGCAAAGAATTGAATGGGAGAATTCTTTGTATATCTGGGGAACCTAGGGGAGGAAGAGTTAGGGCTAGTCATAGAGGGAAAATGAAGAGCTTAAATAGACTGGTTTAGGGAAACATTTATTTGCATAGCATCCGGGCAAGAAAGCATTTCTGAGTCAGGTTGTCAAGCATAGGAAGCTCACGGTTGTGGGACCGTGGCTGCAGCGAGTAGCGAGATTGCTTAATCGGAGGTATCAATTTATGCAACACATGGCTTGGATTATTCATTCATTCATTCAGAGCATTTATATAGCGCCCCTTCAAGAAACTACTCAGGAGCGCTCCCCGGCCCAGCCACGACTATAGAAAAAAGACTTGAGAGACACATTGTAGAACCCTGTCGGATGGCTTACAAGTAAAAAACGGAGCTTAATTGGGAGGTGATTCCAGATGGAAGGGCCCACAACCGAAAAAGCACGGCGCTGCCTAATAGCCAAACGAGCACGTGGAACAAGGAACTCACCCCTCGTCGCAGAGCGAAGCACCCGACGCGCTGCAACATCAGACACTGGGCGGCAAAGATCGCGCAAGTAAGATGGAGCGCAGCCAAGAACACAACGAGAAACCAGAGCAGCAATGCGATATGAGATCCGCTGAGACACAGGCAGCCAATGCAACACATCACGCATGCATGCAGAAACAGGAGAGAACTTAGGAAGACGTCCAATAAGCCGAGCAGCCGAGCGTAGAACTCGATCTAGTCGCCCCATAACCCCAATGGGAAGGCCAGCAAGTAGTGAGGAACAGTGGTCAATTCGACTAGTAACAAATGCATGAACAAGGACCACAACTGCATCATGAGAGAGAGAGAGCGAGAGACCACTCGAAGCTGACGAAGCTGATAATAACAACTCCGTGCAATTGAGTTCACATGTTGAGACAAAGTAAGCTCGGAGTCAAGAGAAAGTCCCAGATCACGAATGCAGAATACAGGCAAAGAGTTTGGTATCCACAATGCTGCAAAGAGTCACAAATGAGGGAGAAGATGAAAGCAAGTAGTAGTTTCAGTTTACCAACTCTGTGATAGCAACGATCATCACCGTCGCCCTCGTCATTCGACTAGGTTTGTTACTGGCACTCCCCTTTTACTAAGGCACGGATGGTATAGCCTCCAACAATTTCACAATAATATTTTACCCAGAAGCAATTTATTGCAGGTGTCCTATTTCAACCGTATCTCATTAAATAATATATGTTGCTTAATGATGTCTGGTGGCGTCAACATCGGCCGTTGACGTCGATAGGATTCTCATATTTTGTGTTTAGTTTCGCCGAACAACGGCGAGTATTTCCGATAGGCGTTCACGCTGAGGCATGTAATTTGGACACGGTTTTAGATACATTGCAGGCATCTGGGTTTTATAAATAGCATCGCTGAAAGCGTTAAAAAGGTGTGTGATGAGAACATTGCCATTATACTTTAAATAACATTTTCATTATCAGACCACATATTTAGATAGTCACATATAATCGGCTGGTCATAAAAAGTCTAGAATAAAATATTTAATGTCCATAATTCGACAAAGCAGTCAGAAAGATAAGTGTTAAACGTCTACATTCAATCATTCCCATTGGTTTAAGCCAAGTTCAAGAAAAAAACACTTAACGGCGTTGTATTTGTGAATATTTGAGTACTGCAATGATGATAGATGTCTTCACGTTAGCTTACTTACTTATTGTATTGCGTGGCATATATTGATGACGTCGTCCGTCATGTTGTATCTGACAGCAACATATTAAGATTTTATAAAATATAAAAAGAGAGAGGGGAGGGAGAGTGGAAGAAGAGGGAAGTTGGCGACGATTGAATATGGAAATGTTAACCATCACTTCTTGGGGGAAAGTTAACGCCCTGACTTAAGTGTACGATCTATCTTGGACCGAGTACGCCATCTGTTGTAAGGAGTTTTCGTCTTGGCGGAGTAAAATCGAAGTGGGTCTTTGGAGTGTCATCGACCGATAGTCACGGATGGAGCTTTGATTTACCTACATACCGGAGATGAATCCCTGCTCTGTGTGCACCTGGCGGCTCAATGGATAGCAGGAGGTACGTCACTATCAACTAATGAGGGACAGCTGGGAAGGGGTGTCATCGTGTACTGCGGACGTTACCGTCTGTCGTCGCTTCAACACTTTCGTCGCTGCTTAGTTCATGTAGACTTGCAACTTGATACTATCCGTTAGCTATGGATGGGAATCAGTTAGTTGGCACCACGTGTGTGCGTGGGCCTGCCACTGGGGACTCCTCTAGTTTTCCATGCATTGTTTGGACGCTGACGCCTGATGAAATTATTTTCTTAATGATCTTCTTAATCCACACGTGAGCTAGCGCAGACATTGTCCATTATTAATCTTTTCTGGGAGTGCGCTTAAATAATTTCCAGGTGAAATTAATATTGATTGTTTAAAAACACCTAAAAGCCTTTGACGTCGATAAGAAAGTGCGTCCGTCAGTAATTCACGACGAAACACGATTGAGGAACATATACCTTATATTAATAACGTTTTAAAGGTGTCTAAATTTAACGTTTTCATCACTTTTTTATAGGCTACGAACTGATGAATATCTTAGTCTTTTCTTGATGATGTGATGCAATGATTTATTAGTGAAAATTTATTTACAATCAAATCAAACTGTCCCTACAATGGTAGTGCTAGTACCAATCCAGGAGAGAGGAGGAGGGCGTCGTTAAGCGGTAACTAAGCAATCAACGGTCCTATCAACCATTTCGATCTGAAAGCATGTCCTATTGTATTGTATTGTATTGTATTTGAACACTTGTTATAGCGCCCCTACCAGATATCCCATTCAGAGGCGCTCCCGACTACTGCGCAGACGCTGAATCGGAGTTTCACGCCGAAGCGCATGAGCAATTGCGAGTGAAGGACTTGCCCAGGGTCCCTACGCGGCGACTTTGAGGTGGATTCGAACCCGCAACCCTCCAGCTGCAAGGCATCGAACATACCCCAAACCACCGCGCCCCAGTTGTATTGTAATGTGTTGTATTGTATTGTATTGTACTCCACGTTTATATTGCGACCGAGCCACCCGCAGTAAAGAAAAAATTAATCTCTGATAAATCGACCGACCGGGAAGCGAACCCGGGGCGCCGACGTGACGAGCGGGCTACCAACCCACTTGGCCACTCAGGGCCTTATGGTGTATTTATAGTTTTTATTATTAACCCATTAATGAATTACTGAAGCACTTCTATTGAAGGTGATGCTAGACAAAATGGCTCATTATGAACAAGGAATTATTAAAACAAAACTCTTTTAATGCTTTCGGGGTGGGGTGGGGGCGTTCCTCTGTCAATGCCGCTACTCACCCACCGTCATCTGCCTCAGGCTCCTCTATTTATTACTCGACAGAGTTCCCACTTCAAGTTAAACTCTCAAGAATTCTAATCCATCCAACTCTCCCCTTTCAATAGTAATCGTCATCAACAAAACCCGCCTTAGCAGTTCTGTTCAAAGATAAACACAACTCTACACTGGATGTAGAAAATTATAAGTTCAATTTAGACACCTTAAAATAGATACTATAAGATCGAATATAAATAACGTCAATCGAGTTCAGTCGTTTTGATCGTCTATTTAGACTCGCTTCGCCTGTAGAACGTGTAAACAAATAATAAGTTTTCTAACGATATCAACGACCTTTGGTGAAGTAAAATGTCATGTCATTGAATTCATAAATTTTAATTAATGAAAATGAAAACGTTACCACTGTTCGTTTTCTGGTAGTGCCAGACCAGACTGGAGAAAGGGGTAAACGCTAATTATAATTGCATTTCGGCAGCATCGTTAAATAGTAAGTAACCAACAAAATGAAGAGTTGAATTTAGACACCCACAATAAGAAATCCCTTTGCCAATATATTCCGTCGACCTTAACAGTTTGTGTGTGGGTGTACTTTATAAACTCAACTAAACTGCTATTAACCAAAACTAATCCGAAAGGCATAATAATTATGAGAACATGAAAGAGGAAATAAATAATGTGGATGTAATGCTGATTAAGGCTCAAAGATTTGCAGACGACCAAGCGATGATGTCGAATTGTCATATCGGGGACTGCAGAGAGTCAGGACGGCCGAGAGGGGGAAGGGGCAAATGCCCAGGGAACTGGCGACTTTTATGGGACCGTGCTGCGCCTACAATGAACTCAGGAAAACATATTATAATCACTTATTGAAAGTTTATGATTTATGCCTTTTTAAATATAGTATTACTGACATTTATCTACAATAGGTGAAAACTTCAAGCATCTGAATATGACTTTACTTTTCGTTTTTCTATAGAACGCGAAACGCTCACTTCCTTCTAGGAACTTTCTTCTGCTAAATTATGCGATGTACGATTTTAATTATACCATTATGAATTTCTTTTTGTAACCGTGGATTATAAAAAGAAATCCGGAGGAGAAAAAAACCTAATACGTTTGAAAAGGCAAAAATCGGTTGTGGCACATTTTTTCAATTTGTTTCCTTTAAAAAATTCCTTATGAAGCCTAAAGATTGTTTAGAATCTCGCCAACGCTCTACCTATAGGGGCCAGCAATTTCTGTCAGTGAGCTTGCAAAGAGTGATGTATAGTCTAAATTTGATTTAGATAAAATGTCGAAAAAAAATAATATCTACAAGACCATTCATTCATTCATTTCAGGAATTTACATAGCGCCCCTCCAAGAAACCTACTTAGAGGCGCTCCCAGTCCAACCATGGGTATGAAGAAACAACGACACTATTAATAGGCTAATTATTAATGGCGAGGAGATTGTATTGTATTGTATTTGAACACTTGTTATAGCGCCTCAACCAGATTTCCCATTCAGAGGCGCTCCCGACTACTGCTGTAGTCGGAGTTTCACGCGGAAGCGCATGAGCAATTGCGAGTGAAGGACTTGTCCAGGGTCCCTACGCAGCGGCTTTGAGGTGGATTCGAACCCGCAACCTTACAGCTGCAAGGCACCGAACATACCCCCAAACCACCGCGCCCCAGTATATTGTGTTGTGTTGTGTGTTGTATTGTACTCCACGTTTATAATGCGACCGAGCCACCCGCAGTAAAGATCCGAGAAATTAATCTCTGATAAACCGACCCGACCGGGAAGCGAACCCGGGCGCCGGCGTGACGAGCGAGCACCAGCCCACTCGGCCACTCAGGATCCTTAATGATGGCACAAGTCTGAAGTGTTTGCTACGTGGATGGTTTGGTTAAATAAGATGCAATATGCCACGATGAAAAAAACGACATATCCTGGTGACTCGAATTAAATAGTTCTGAAGAAAACGTTCACTGTTTCTTGTACAACTTAAATGTTTCCTAATTAGCTTTAATGTCAATTTACTTAACGGTCACAATCTACCAATTCATAGATATTTCAATTAAATTGTGTTAACTATATAACGATGCTGCGTCGTTATAAAGATGATAAGCGTCGCCCTCCTCCTTTGATCGATCTTTAAGTAGTTTCCAGTGCTTAGCGACGTCTTTCGGCCACCAGGGTCGCCGATGTTGCCCCTCTTCACGATTAATACTTGGGGCTGGCACCAAACGAAAACGGAAGTCATGGAATTAACTAGCAAAACAAGTACTGTTCAGGGCAGGCGACAAACGTCGACCTTAGCTGCGCTTAATTATAGCAATGGTTAAAACGTTTTAAGGGTGTCTAATTAGAAAGCTGATTGCAAATGATTGAAATAATAAAATTTAAAAAATATGCACTTGTAATTTTTATTCTACAACTTGTTTATGCCACTACTATTGGCAATAGACTCTTACATTCTGTAATTTACACTTAAGAGTAACATTAGTACAAACAAACATTACAAAGGTTTCTGCTTGGTCTGGTCAAAGAGAAGGTCCACGGCTGTTATATCTATCTATTTTAATAATATGGCGCCGATAATTCCGTCCTCGATGCGTCATCTTCCCCCTACTGAATGCGGTAAATTATTGTTTGACGACTATAAGCTTGTCAAAACAGACATTAATAACGTTGCCCTACTCTTTTATACGCGATAAGGATTGGCACCACCTGAAAATGACACTGTCAGAGTTTCTATGTCGATCTCCACTATACAAGTCCCTCAAGTCTTTTTTCTTTAGTCGTGGCTGGGCCGGGAGCGCTCCTGAGTAGTTTCTTGAAGAGGCGCAATATAAATGCTCTCAATGAATTAATGACTGAATGAATGAATTGGACACACCTATTGTAATCGTGTTTTGTGGTGTCTACTTCAAACTTTCTGTTTCAATTCGTATTAGCGAATTTTGACGGTTTCAGTTTTACATAAATAAATGTAAAGAGTTTTAGAGGTGTCTAAGAGGAATTTGGCATTTTATGTACTGCAATAAGTGTTTCACGACATCTTACAACATTATTAGTAACATAGTTTAGCAATATGGTTACTGATAAAATCCGTGAACATAATTATCGTACATTTAATTTATCACGAATGAATGTTGACGTTTTATCCACAGAATTTTCTTGTTTATTTGTTTCTTCCCACGCGCAACAAAATCGACATTAGCAAATATTAATTTTCTGGTCTTGCCTTACAAACTTTTATCCTCTCTATGTACTTTCCTTCAGAAATTCCCTAAACACGTGATAAAGAACGTTTAAGCCTTATAGAAACAGTTTTATGTGCACCAAGACTAGTTTCGCCAGTCCTAAGCCTGCGTAAAGGAGGAGGGCGACGCCAAATATTGTTGTTCTTATGACACAGCGCTGTTAAACAAGATACTACAGACCCAGACAGATGTGTTTTCTTTACTGTTTAAGGTAAGTACCCCAGTAAACGATCTCGGCAGCCATTAAATGTAGTTAAACAGAATATACTGCAGTGCCTCCACATTAAAAATGGTCTCTGAGAACATAATTCTTCTTCACGCGTCATGGTGTTACATTTAACTCCGCAACTGCTCGTACTTTGGCAGTGCCGTTCCCAAGCCTGGATGAAGAAGGAGGGCAACGCCAATGATCGTTGTTATAACACAGTGTCGTTAAACTGAAACTAGTACTACTTGTGTTACGTCATGTGCTGCCCCAATCTTTAAATAAATTGTCCTTGAGGCCTAAAATATTCAGAAACTGAACTGCTGAGTAAAATTTCAGGTATTAGGATGACATAGTGTGTAGTTGACTTAATTTCTCCGAATTCATACAACACACTTCGTATTTCAGAGCAGTCAACTGCGCACTCAACCATGTCAACTACAGACGTTATGTAAGAAAACACATTATTTTAAGCCTTTTTTTATCGTAGTCGTAATTGTAATCTCGAGATTTGTACAGCGCTAAAAAAGCAAAGTCACGTGAACCAGATAAGGTTGTAGTACTACTTAGTGACGTCTTGTGGCCGTTGATGTCAAACATTATTTAGTCTTGGTTTAGGGTTTTGAGATTTATTAATCTAGTTATTCTTTGGTTGGTTAGGCCTACAGTAACTGCTTCACTACGTTGTGTCATAACATAGATGATTGGCGACGTCCTCCGTTGTATCCAAGCTTGGGACTGGCACTACCTGAAAACGGGATTAATTATTATTATTTTGTGTTTTAAGATCACACGATCTCTTGCGTTCTAACACTAGAAGCACCGAGAAATCGAACTTCCTAGAAGCACCAAGGGGGTCATTTTGACCCCAAATAATTTATAATGCAGAGTCAATTGTAAATTCAATGAAATTGACTATCAACTTTATTAACATAAATTACATGAGCATAAACAAGTGTAATAAGTAAGTTGGAATGGAATAATAGGAGATCCTCTCCTCTCACCAGATCTCCTATCCTCTCGCCAGACCTCCTTCGCTCTCACTAAATCTACTATCTACTCACCAGGTCGCCTATCCTCTCACCAAATTTCCAATCCTCTCACCAGATCTCATCCTATCTTCTCGCCAAATCTTCTATCCTCTCACCAGATTTCTTATCCTCTCACCAGACCTCACCCTATCTTCTCACCAAATCTCTTATCCTCTCACCAGATCTCCCCTCTCACCAGATCTTCTCTCCTCTCGCCAGATCTTCTATCTTCTCATCAGATCTCCTCTCCTTTCACCAGAAAACTCTCCTATCTTATCACCAGATCTCCTATCCTCTGACCAGATATTCCTTCCTCTCACCAGATCTCCTTTCCTCTTTCCAAATATCGTCTTCTCTCACCAGATCTCTCTCCTCTCGCCGGATCTACTCTGCTCTCACCAGATCTATCTCCACTCACCAGATCTCCTCGCCTCTCACCAGATATCCTCTCACCAAGTCATCCTACTTCTCGCCAGATCGCCTATCCTCTCACTTGATCTCCTCTCCTCTCACCAGATCTACTACCCTCTCACCTGATATCCTATCCTTTCACTAGATCTCTCCTCTGACCACGTCGTCTTTCTCCCACTAGATATCCTCTTCTTTCACCAGATCTCTCTCCTCTCACCGGATCTATTCAGCTCTCACCAGATCTATCTCCACTCATCAGATCTCCTATCCTCTCACCAGATCTCCTCTTCTCTTTCCAGATCTTCTTTCCCATCGCCAAATGTCCTTTCCTCTCGCCAGATCTCTAATTCTCTCGCCAGATCACCTATCCTCTCACCTGATCTCCTCTTCTCTCTCACCTGATCTCCTCTTCTCTCACCAGATCTCATCTCCTCTCGCCAGATCTCCTATCCTCTGACCAGATCTCCTATCCTCTCATCTGATCTTCTCTCCTCTGACCAGATCTTCTTTCCTTTCATCAGATCGCCTCTCCTCTCATCAAATCTCCTCTTCTCTCACCAGATCTGATCCTATCCTCTCACCAGATCTCCTCTCCTCTCACCAGATCTCCTCTCTTCTCACATTTATTACGTAATTAGCTTTGATATATAATATTATTGAATAAAAAACTAGAAATGCGTAAGCCTGATATGCAAGTACTGATACAGGGGTCAGATTGACCCCTTGGTGCTTAAAGGTAGAACAGCAAAAATTTCAGAAATTTTGAATCCCCCCGAGTTCAAATTTTGGCAGAGGGTATACCCTACGAAGTTAGGAAAAGTCATGAAATTACAGGACTCTGGCTATATCTTGGGCCGAGGTGCGTTCCGCTAAAAACCAAAAGGGGTCAGATTGACCCCTTCGGTGCTTCTTGTGCTAATCGACCTGCAGTACTGTTAGTAATTATTGTGCGCGATTGCTGAATTTATATTACTGGAACTTATCTTAGTAAAGGTGTCTAAGTACAAGATTAAATTTGAATTGTTTCTTTTGTTTAACGACATTGTATGGTTGCAAGGTACATTTCCACCCTCATTTTGCTTTTTAAAAATTAATTCTAGATACTCCCTCCTTTGAACAGCTATGTATAAAGGCTGATTCCAGACTCTTTACTGATGTCCTGTTTAATGGGGCTCATGTATGTATGTATGTATGAGCACTTGTTATAGCGCCCCTTCAAGATTTCTACTCAGAGGCGCTCCCGACTACAGTGCGGACACTGAATCGGAGTTTCACGCCGAAGCGCATGAGAAATGCGAGTGAAGGACTTGCCCAGGGTCCTTACGCGGCGGCTTGAGGTGGATTCGAACCCGCAACCCTCCAGCTGCAAGGCACCGAACATACCCCAAACCACCGCGCCCCACACGTACTGCATGACCTGCTCCCGCCAGTCAAAGGCACATTCTACAACCTACTCTCACGCGCGCATAACCGCACAATCCTTCCGGTTGATGACTTCATGAGAACAAATTTCATCATTGGGATGATATATGGGATCTCTGATTTAGGTTAATATATGTCATTTTAGAAAATATCATGACTGTCTTGATTAGTTCAATTGATAATGTATGTTTACCATTATCATCATCATCATCATCATCATCATCATCATCATCATCATCATCATCATCATCATCATCATCATCATCATCATCATCATCATCATCATCATCATCATCATCATCATCATCATCATCATCATCATCATCATCATCATCATCATCATCATCATCATCATCATCATCATCATCAGGATCCATGGGTCGTAGGCCCGTAGTTGTCCAACGCTTGCATCGGATCCATGGGCCGAGGCCCGTTGGAGTCCAAGGCTTGCATTGGATTTTATACGTATTTTTTCTTTACGAACGGAGTATCTGCACCCATCCGTTCGACCTTCGCACTTCTCCCTTAAAGAGAGTTCCAGGCTTAGGACTGGCTCTGAAATCCACTATCTTGTGGTATCAAATGCCGCCCACGTTTGCCAGCTTTTCAGGGTTCCTGCTGACAGTGCTGAGCCTGTCCACCTCGCGTAGCGCCCTAATGTGGTACTTCAGCCAAGACCTTCACCACTGATGGCATAGCCTCAACAGGCACTCCCCTACTGACTGTTACCACCCCTCACCACGTTGAGGTGTAAGTCGGACTTTGAGGAGGTTTACCATGCCTGTACACCAAAATGCGGATAGCAATTGGTCAATTAAAGAATATTCTTATCTTATCATATCATATCTATCAGATGTCTTCTCGTCTTAGGTCTCGAACCCCGTTGGGACATTCAGAAGTACGCACGAGATACCTACGACCTCGGTGTCCGCTGCATCGGCGGCTGTTGCGGATTCGAACCCTATCACACCCGAGCGATCGCTGAGGAGCTAGCCAAGGAGCGGGCCATTCGCCAGTGGCGTCGGAGAAACACGATTCCTGGGGGCCAGGGACTCAGGATGCACACCAAGCCCTGGGTCAGGGCAAGGCGAGGATGAAAATTAGGGTTAGCGGCTGCTTTACGATGCTGTGTCATGACAAAGATGATAGAGCGTCACCCTCCTCCTTTTCATTTCTTGGGGCTGGCATTACCACTGGGTAGTGACGGATTTTATTGGCCTTTTGTAAGTTTGTTTCATGATCTCTACCGGTCACTGGATTTTGGAGTTCAACGGACCGCTTAATAGACAAGAATCTTACCTGAAAAACTTATATAGTACTTGAAGGTACATAATTAAAGGTGTGTGTTTTGTTTACTTTAATTTAGTAGAAACCAGTGGTTTGAGACATCTTATGACTTATGGCATTACCAGGACCGTTGAATTTGATGAGAAGGAACTGCTATACCATTAACTAATCCAGGGGTCTCCAAAGTACGGCCCGCGGGCCACATCCGGCCCGCTAAGGCCTTTAATCTGGCCCGCGGAACTCTCCTTGAAGAAACAAATTAAATTGGGAAAATTGACAATTTGAACGCCGCAGTAGGGCCCTACTCCGACATGCATATTGCCAAAATCCATGTCGCTGTTTGCACACTAATCAGGACTAACGACAAACCATCTTAATTGTTATTGATATCTGCATTGAAATTCTGCACTGCATCAGACCTCAGGAATAAATAGTCTGTTTAAAGTTATTCATTCGTGGTTTTTTCTTCGGAGTTTTGGCCCGTGGAGCTTTAGAAAGTCAGCAATGTGACCCCCAGCTGGAAAACTTTGGAGATTCCTGAACTAATCGGCAGCTGAATTCCTTTTTATTATAACACAACGATCCCTCTTAATAATGGTGTCTAATTTGAGAGTTATATTTTATCCACTATTATGGAAATTTATATGTTCATAATAATATTATGTTTTTGTAGGCACTAACTTGTAAATTTCTCTAGCACTAAAGCTAAATGCAGGGCCACAACGTATTCACACGCGGTGCGTCAAATCAGGAGGAGGGGCCTATTCAATAAGGGGCCGTCCATAAAGTACGTCACGCTCCAGAGGGGGGTTTAAGAAAGTGTGACAGTTTGTGACAGGGGAGGGGGTCAGGCCATGTGTGACGTCACACATTTATTTATTTTTATTTTTTATTTATAATTTATTTTTTTATTTTTTAGTAGAATTTCATAGCTTCAAAAATAATTTTCAAAAATTTTCAGAAACATTTTAATTAGTTTTATGTCAAAATAGCATGAAATGCATATCTCCTGAATGTGTTTTTCACGATTCCTCTCGCTAGGAGCGCTAGTAATAATGCTGTTGCGAAGCCTTGTTTATGTATTAGCCTTGCTTTCGGAAGTATTATTATTTCTATGTTGGCGGTTGTTCGAAAGTGTGACGTACTTTAGGGGAGGGTCCGAGTTTTGTGACAGTTTGTGACAGGGGAGGGGGTAGAAATGGTCAAAAATAGCGTGACGTACTTTATGGACGGCCCCTAATAGCGTACAATGAATGAGAAAGAGAGAGAGAAAAAAAGAGTGAGACAGACAGAAAGAGAAAGAGAGAGACAGACAAACAGACAGACAGACAGAGACAGAGACAGAGATACACACAGACATACATGACAGGCAGGCAGACAGAATAATTTTTTGTTGTTACATTCACAGCCATATGCGTACAATATTAAATCGTAAGTTTTGATCGCTTTGTATAATAATGGTTTCATTGGGCGAGACGCGACTACTGGGAGAAGATGAACCCATCATCTGGGCGTTCATGGAGCGCAGCCTTGTCTCAACGGAACGTTTGGGAGTCACTGCGGTCAGTATCTAGCGTATAATATAATGTATACTTAGTAACCAGCATTTTACCTAGGTAGATATCTATCTGTACTTAGTAGCCTATCCAGCCTTTAACCGAACTTGTAGTTCAAGTCCAAGTTACCCCATCGAAGATAACAGGTCTATAATGGTGATCCCTCTCTCAATGATCTAGGCGCTGTCATAACAAAGTTGTTTGGCGTCGCCCTCCTCGTTTCATCAGGCTCGGGACTGACACTACCAGAATACGAGCAATGGCGGAGTTAAATTATGTCCATGTCCACAATATTTGAGCGTGCTACTTAATGCTTCTAATACAAGCTTTGCATTCCCTGTAGTGTTCTCTTACATTTAGTGCCATCTTACCGCTGGCATGACCACTATTGTCCATAGACTCAATACTTTAGTGGAAATAATAATAATAATAGTAATGATAGTAATAATAATAATAATAATAATAATAATAATAATAATAATAATAATAATAATAATAATAATAATAATAATAATAATAATAATAATAATAATAATAATAATAATAATAATAATAATAATAATAATAATAAATAATAATAATAATAATAATAATAATAATAATAATAATAATAATAATAATCGCATGCCTTAGTTCAATGGGACCTTAGAACTCTGATTTAAAAGTCTCTGAAATATGTCGATCGAATAATAATAATAATAATAATAATAATAATAATAATATCTTTTCTTTATTAAGCGCTTGACAAACGCACTGCGCTGTACATTTACATGTTATGCAATTGAAATCTTAACTACTAACAGAACAGACAGCTTGCAATACAACGGCGCTAATAGCAGCCTATAAAGCATATCCGCCCAACGGGGGCTCGAACTCGGTACCTCTCGGTCTCTGTGCCAGATATTATCCAATCCAATATTATAAGCGTGCTATTTAAGGTGTCTAATGCAAGCTCTGTATTTCCAATATTTTTCTTTTATATTATAGTGATAGCTTATGACTGCCATTGCCAATATCTTACTGCTACGCAATATTCCTGAAAGACGGAATAATGTCATGCCAGTTACATTTATATATGATTGTATAGAAGCGTTTTAAAGGTGTCTAAAATAACGTTTTTTAGTTATTATTATCATGTGTTTAACGACAGGTCCATAAAGATCGCCATCGATCTAGCGCAATTCGATCGATCCATCTATCTATTCCATGAATGAATGACTACGACAATTTCTACAGCGCCATAACACGGCACATGCCGTTACAAGGGCGCTTTAACAAGTTCAACACTGAATCAGAGATACGCTTTTCCAAAGTAATATGTCTTGAGCCTGGACTTGAATGACTCCATAGTAGGTGCAGCTCGTATTGATGGTGGAATGCTATTCCAGCACCTGGGTCCAGCCACGGAAAAGGCACGATCACCAAAGCCTGTTCTTGATTTCCGCACCTGCAGATCGCCCTTCGCCTCAGATCTCAAAGAAGGTCCGGCTCTGGTCGACGACACACTCACACAATATTCTGCAAGGTACCCCGGCGCCGCACCATGCAGGGACTTGTACACAAGTAGTGCAAGTTTATGTTCTATCCGGTACCGCACCGGAAGCCAATGCAACACATCACGGAGCAATGGTGTTACATGATCGTATTTTCTACGATTGCATACCAGCTTTGCTGCCGAATTCAATACCGATTGAAGTCGATCCAGGAGGTGTTTGGGTGCCCATCCAGTAGGCTATTGCAGCGGTCGACCTGAGTGGTGACAAAACAGACGACCGCCGTTTTTGCTGCCTCGAAAGGTAGTGCTCGGATGCAGCTCCTGATTAGCCTCAACTTACGGAAGCATTTGCTCACCATCTGCCTTACATGGCACGTCATCGACAGGTCGGCTTCAAGCATAGCACCGAGGTCACGAACAACTCCCTTGGGCAGCAGTCGTTCACCGCAGATCTCCAGAGGCACCACACTCAGCTGATCACGTCGTCTGCGCGTCGCGCACCAGAGGAAGTCTGTCTTATGAGGGTTTAGTAACAGACGGTTCGACCTCATCCAACGTGCCAATTCTTCTGCTCCAAGCTCCATTTGCCGCTGTAGCCGAAGAACTTCCGAGCCTGGACCAGCTGTATACAACTGTGTATCATGAGCGTAGAAGTGTGAAGATAAGCCTAGTCGTGACACTACTATAACAAGTGTTCAAATACAATACAATACAATACTACATCACCCAGATCTGCAGTGTAAAGTAAGAACAGTAGTGGTCCAAGGACCGACCCCTGAGGTACTCCGCAGACGACGCACAGACGACCGCAAAGGTTTCCGATACGCAATTACGCCGCGGCAAGGAAACAACAGAGACTAGAGCTGAAACATCTAACCGTGTTGGCAGCTGGGAAATATAAATAACGTCCTGGAAAGTGTTTTAAAGGTGTGTATACAGCATACGCGACGGTAACAGTTGATAAAGTGATCGAACACATTGCATTACAATTTCACTATCAGATTGCAGATTTAGATAGCTACAATCAGCTGGCCATAAACAGTCTCGTATAAAATGTTTAATGTCCACAAACTGCAGCTTTAGTTTCCATTCACCAAACAGTTTGAAAGATAGCTGATGAAAGTCTATATTCAATAATTAATCTAATATTTTGTTTTGTTTCTGCCTTCGGGCGTAACAAAGTACTGACTACTACCATTCCTTTATTTCACAAACTCGTTGACACAAACGCAACAAGATTACAAACGGTAACAGTTGATAAAGTGGTCGAACACATTGCAGTAGGCCTAGATTTTAACTATCAGATTGCAGATTTAGAAGGCTCTATATGTCAGTGCGCCATAAATAGTCTCATATGAAATATTTACTGTGCACAAACTGCAGCTTTAGTTTCCATTCACGAAACAGTTTGAAAGATAGCTTATAAAAGTCTACATTCGATAGTCTAATATTTTGGCAAATCCCGCCTACGCCAACAGCAGACTTAGGCCTACGCCTAATCTTACAGGCGTAACTTCACACTGTTACGGTGGAGTCCAGTAACAACCACTTTCTGACCAGTTACCGAATTTTTGTTGCTTTGGTTTGAGTTTGAAGCAGGTTGAAGCAAGGACAAATAATGGCGGTTTATTCCTTCATATTTACACTAACTACCGCAATGATGAAAGATGTCTTAACATTAGCCTAACTACTTATTGTAATATGTTGCTTAAATTGATAACCTCGTCAGTAGCATATCAAGTTTTTTTTTAAATGTAAGGAGGTAATGGGAGGGAGAATGGAGGAAGGGGAAAATTGGCGGCGAAAGAAAATGGGTTCGTTCACCATAACTTCGTGGGATAGAGTTAAGTTCTTGCTTAAAAATTATTACTTTCTGGTCTATTTTCCCCTCGTCGAGTGCGCCATCTATGGACCACGTACGCCATCTGTTGTCGGGAGTAGAATCGACGTGGGTCTTTTTTAGTGACCTCGACCAATAGTCATGGGTGTTGCTTAGATTTACCAACAGGCAGGAGATGAATATCTGTTGTACATGCACCCCGTGGCTCAAGGGATAGCCGAATGTGTCTCACATACAGCTATTGAGGGACTGATTGGAGGTGGCGTTAACGTGTGCCGCGGTAATCGCTCCAGCACTGTCCAGTACTTGGTCCATGTTGACTTTGAACTTGATGCTATCTTTTAGTTATGGATGGGAATCCTATGAATCACGTGTGTGCGTGGGCCTGCCACTGGAGACTCCTCCAGTTTTCTATGCATTGTTTGGCTTTCTGATGAGTGTATTTTCTTTTGGAAAATTAACATGTAAACTCGCTCAGACATCGCCTATTATTTGTCTTTTCTTGGAGTGGCGATATATTAAATTCTAAGTGAACTTGCATATTATTCTTTAGCCATAATTATTATCTTTAGGAGATTCAAGAACTCGGATCACGGAAGACAAAACTCAGTTGAGGAACATATACTTCAAATTTAAAACGTTTTAAAGGTGTTTTTTTTAACTTTTTCATTCTGTAATTTAGAGAGCCAGATAAACCTATTCTGCACAGAGTTCCAATTGCTAAGTAGTTAAACAGCAATGGTACATCGTTAAGCCGTCGGACTAAGTAATTACGTAGTAAGTAAGTAAGACATAATAAGTTAGCTATAATCAATTTCTCTCTTTTATTAAGTGCATGTAAATAAACTCATTTTACTGCTAACCAGCTTTTTAGTTGCAGACAGAATCCGGAGACCTCAACCGATTCGACAAGTAATTGCTAATAAGAAGGTAAATTCTAAGATGAATGTTGACATTCTGGGGGGGCCGTGGCGCATTGGATAACATCTGGCACAGAGACCGAGAGGTACCGAGTTCGAACCCCCGTTGGGCGGATTTGCTTTGCGGTACCTGCCAGAGGACAGTCCATCATTTGATCATCTTTGCAACACTGTTGCCTCACGCCTCTTCTCTGCGGTCCTAGGAAACCCGGGGCATGTACTCCATGGGCTACTTCCCAAAAAAGCCGCTCCCCTACACCCTACGCCCGAGATTACATGACCGTTTTATTCCACAAGCGGACAATCTCTCACGCAGATCGTTTATAATAAGAATGTTATACTCTGTATAAATGTGCGGATATGCAATTGGTTGAATAAAGAACAACTTACTTACTTACTTATTAGCGCCGTTGTATTGCAGGCTGTCTGTTCTGTTAGTAGTTAAGATTTCAATTGCATGACATGTAAATGTACAGCGCAGTGCGTTTGTCAGGCGCTTCAATAAAGAAAGATATTATTATTATTTCACGGCTGTGGCAATCCAATAAAGTCGGCGACGACCTTCATGTTAGACACCTTTCAAAAGGTTTCACGTTAGTTTATAAATGCTTCGTAAATGTTAATTCCGCAATAGATGCGCAATTATACCCGGGAGTCATTGTTAACGGCTCTGGCGGCCGCAAGATGTCGTTAAATACTTAAATGTAATCCAGAATTAGCCGCCTGTTCTCCGGTAGTGCCAGTCCCAAGCGTGGAGAAATGAGGAGGACGAGGTAATAATTTTGTTTATGACACAACGTCGTGAAACAACAACTGACTAGAATTAGAAGCGAAAAAAAATGAAAATACAAATTAAATCTTACGACATCAACAGTAATAGAAGTCATAGGACGTCGTTAAACTCTGCATCAGCAGTAATTTAATGTGTAAATGCATATTTATATAGCACTTTTTCGTTAAAACCCATCAGAGGTTATCAAGAACTGTGATTATACAAAAACACAATCAGACGGAATGGTCTTCTATCACTTGGGAAATAGAGACACAGAAAGAAAGAAGAAGCTCATGTCACAGACTGGTCTTCAATCGTTTGCTAATTAAAGATAATATATAGAAAGTCGGAGAAGCTCATGTCAAAGAATTCATGCGAGCCAGTTCCAGAATGAGGAATTGACCACTGCACAGCGTCCATGTTTCTACGGTGAAACAACTAGACCACCCTGTGTTTTAGAAGAAAGAGACCCCCAACCTAAAACAAACAAATTATAGTATGTAATGTAATGTAAATCTTGAAAAATATACTCGGCGTCCACAATAGACACGTTAGGGAGACCACGTTATTGACCGTCGCTAGTAGGGGACTATAACTTGTGTTTACAACCATTAGTCCATGCTTTCATCTGCTGTCGCATTGACTACTGCAATTCACTATTGGCTGGGCATCCCAAGGAAAGCTTATCCTCCCTTCAGTCGGTTATGAACTCGGCAGCCAGGCTCATCGCCCGTCTCCCTCGCCACTCTCACATCTCCACCTACATGACTGATGTCCTACACTGGCTCCACGTTGCCTCTCGTATCCAATACAAGGTACTGCTCTTAGTCTTAAGAACTCAACTGGGCCTAGCTCCTAAATATCTTTGTGAGTTAATTCGCAAAGCTCTATCTGCTGTCTCTTTCCGCCCTCTCCGGTCTGCGGTTCGACTTGATCTCCTAGTTCCCCGGTCAAGGACTGTCACGGCCCAGCACCGTCCCTTCGTCACACCGTGCCTTCGCCATCGTGGGTCCTTCTATGTGGAATTACCCCCCCTCAATCCGTAGTAAGAATTTAGTCGGGATCCCACCTCCATCCCTTCGTTGCTTGAAGACCTTTTTTCATTCCATCGGGCTGCGCCTCTGAATAGCTAGTACTGTAAGAGGCGCTTTACAAATTCTCATATACGATACGATACGATAACAGGGCCTGCGAGGCCGACCAATAAAGATTTAATTAGAAACATATTTTTGAATAGATGAACTCTCTGTTATGCAACCAGATTTTAAACAGATTGACTAATATGAAAAAGTCATGTTTAAAACATTTACCTTGCAATGTAATACAAGCTGTTTTATTCAGTGTGTAGAGACACCTCATTTTTGCCAAGATCGTTGACGTTTAGGCCCCTACCTTAAATTAGTGAATTTAATATAAAAAAAGACGTAAACGGCCTTTGTCGCTAAAAGATGTCGTTAAACATTGGATAAATAAAATAAATAATAAATTTAACATTGGAATCCAAAGTTTAACAACATCTTATGGCAAGGTAAGCCGCTGACTTCGACAAAAAATTTTTTGACATAAATGCAGCCTTAAATTACGCAGTATATCAATTGAAAAATGAAGTGTTTAACGACATCTCGTAGCTGATGTCAATCTTACATAAATTTCGCCCAACACATAAAATGTGATTCTCTTGTAAACCGAAATGCGATATTTAAAGGCCCTGCGTCGAACTCTGCAAAGGACCCTGACAGCAACATGCGTCACTGAATGCTGAAACCAATTCATTTTTAGGAAAACTCCAGTGCTGTAAGAACGGCTGGAAGAGGTCGGGTGAAGAAAATCAAAGAAGAGCTAATAATTAGCTAATAATAAGAGCTAATAATTAGCTCTGGGACTAACAGTTAAGTAAGTAAGTAAGTAAGTAAGTAAGTAAGTGAGTAAGTAAGTAAGAGTTAACAAGTTAGACAAAATAAATTTCTGATCTTTGAAATATGCTCGATCTACAGGAACCCTACTATCAGAGCATGAATGGCAACGAGGGAAGTAGATTAGATCAGAAAGAAAGCAGATAATTATGATGATGGTATAATAACTTCAGGAACTTTGATTACGCTCGTGTGAATAAACTGATTTCCTGCTAATTGGCTTTTTAGTTGCAGAAGAAATCCCGATACCTCGAGCGATAAAAGACAAATGATTGCAATTATTAAGTAAATAATAATAAGATTAGTACGGGTTGACATCAACAGACGAGGCAGTCCAATAACGTCGGTGAAGAACGCAATCAATTTAGACACCTTTTAACAGTTTTCAACGTTGATATATAAATAGTTTCGTAAACATTCTTCAATCAATTAGCTTGCAATTTAACTTAGCTTAGCTTGAATATCTTTTAGAACTGTTTGAAATTATTAGCACAAATGATTGTTGTATACACCATACAGTGCTACTAAATAAAACTGAGACTCAACTATGCAAGCTACTTGAACATTATATAGAAAAATCATGGTAGCTGCATGTATAGTCTAAATGTTAACCCTTTAATGCCCATGGTGGCAGAACTCTATGAAATTCTTTGGGTTGGTAGATAATGGGGATGATACGAAGGGAAAAATGTGGAAAAAATTCTGCGACATTGGGAAATAGAAATATTGGCATGGAAATTCGTGTCCCTAAAAAGGGACGGTGGGCACTACCGGTCACAGGTTTTTATACATAGGCGGAGACTTGGTCTTGGGTTTGGGGATCGGTGGATCGGCGGAAGGACGATCGGCGAGGCGCGAGGCGCCGAGCAGGGGGTAAGGGTTTGGAAGGGGGATGTGCCCCCTCCCCTATTTAAATTTTTTGTATTTCCACACTGTAATGGTAGCATTTTAAGTTGTCATTTGAAAAATATTGCTCTCTAATTTGAGTGCTGATCGGAACCAGCTATCACTCGTAGCTTATATGTAGTTTGAGTCGTGTTTGAGTTTGGGGGAGAGGTTTGGGGAGGGGATGTGCCCCTCCCCTATTTACATTTTTTAATTTCCACACTGTAATGGTAGCATTTTCAGTTGTCATTTGAAAATAATTGCTCTATAATTTGAGTGCTGATAAGAACCAGCTGTCACTCATAGCTATTATTATTATATTCATGAACTATTTCAACAATATTGGGGGATATAAACAGCTCCGTCCCCCACCTCAAGTTTGGGGGGACCGTCCCCCTGTCCCCCCTAAGTCTCCGCCCCTGTTTTTTTTAATGAAATTAATGGAAATACTTGAAACATGACTGAAGCTACTGCAGTAGCATGTTATTAAAGTAAAAAATTGCAACATTTCAATGAAAAATAACATATAAACAGATGAACAGTAGCATATAGAAATGTCAGAACCAGCGGTTAACACATCTGTCCAAATGTAACTATGGAAATGCTGGTCAAAATGGCAAATAGCTAGCAAAAGTCAATACTGTTTCAACAGAACACATTTATTTAGGCAATTTTGTGTGTGAAACCAGCAAAACAATCCAGGTGTAGGGCAGTCCGGTTGCAAGCCTGCAGAGGACGCTCAACTGGTGACATGGAATACTTTGCATAATAAGCAGCACATACTGCTCTTATAAACTGAAGATGGGATAAAGGGTGCTCAGTTGCAGCTGGAGATTCGCGGTACAATTGCCAGGCGTTGTGCATGGAGACCTGAAATAAGTAGGTGATAATAGGCCAGTGCCACTTACGGATGCGTATATACCAATTGTATACTGTTCAATGTTGTGATCAAGACCATCCCGGCCCCAATGGTTTTATTGTATCTGGCTTTTTCTGCATTAGACCAACGTTTGGCTTAGGCAATGGATGCCAAGGTAACAGGACAGCTGTCGTTCCAACGTACAAGCCCATTGTGACTTCTGGATTTTGTAGTCGTATGTCCCACGAGCAGTTTCCGACAAATAAGATAAGGGACAATCCATAAGTCTGTTACTTCGTACTGTCCCAGTTCCACCAATCCCCATTAGAGACAGTCTCTTGAGCAATGGTATTGACGAGATTTTCTCTGTGGTGGCAAGATGAGACTGTTCAGATGTCGATGGATGAGCAGAATAATTATCGGTCGAAGCAACACGTGATCGACCGGAAGATCGAGCACCGGTACCGCGGGCAATCGACTCTGCTTTTTCGGTGGCTGAAAACACAAAAACGAATGGTTGCTCAGATACTGTGAATGTTGATCACCGTTATCGAAAGATTTTAGGTTTCTTTCATGTAAGATATTTTCTAAGTACTCTGGTTCATTCACACTTCCCTACTAGTCCTTTACGTCCTTATATGATGTAAAAATAGGGTTTGTTGTATGTAACAAGAAACTTACTTGCACCATATCCGTGGGCTGCTCATCGTGTCATTGTCTCCCATGCATATGCTCCGTCTCGCAAATATGACGAAATACTTTTGCCTCTCCTTGAGCACGTAGTTGCTTTCCACATAGATTGTCTGGTGATACATCGATCGGCAGTAGGGGCCTATTTTCTTGGTCTGCGCTATCTCCGTCATTGCTATTCCATTCTCTGGCGGAGTTATATAAATGTCCGCGCAAACAATCGGGGTTGTCCTCAAGAGCACTGACAGCAAAACTGTGTTTTTTTGTAAAACAAAACTAAATATTTTAAAAACACGAAAATAATTTTTCTATACAGGGCAACGTCTCGCATTGAAATAACGCTATAACGGGTGGATCCAATAAGCTCCAGTCGTCAAAAAACATACACGCAGCCAAGTTTGCATGTAAGAAAATACTGCGTCCTCTAATGCCCACAGTCCCTTTTTAGGGACAAACTTTCAACACAGCACAGTAAGGAATAAGAACACGACAAATATGAAACAAAAGTATTCCTGCACAAGCTAACTAGTTGTACTTCATAAGCATCAATCATTTTATTCAATTTACTGAGATCATTTATTAGAAAAACGCTCACTTTCGAGAGGAATTCATCATTTGTGAAATTTTTCGCGGGCGAAGTTTCTGACGTCATATTTAATTATATAATATTTATGTATCTTGAAATAGAATGTCTCAAATAATACTATAGACATTAGAAAGTACAGCAAAAAAGACCCTATCAATTTGCGGCTCTTGTACACTAGACTGGAATTTTATAACTTTGTGTCCCTAAAAAGGGACCGTGGGCACTAATGGGTTAAATGTGCATGCTGTTTGTAATATTGCCAATGTACAATGTTTGATATGACGTCAGCGACCGATGTTGTCATGAGACGTCATTAAACTGATAATTAAACAACACTTCAATCAATTGGTTGACAACAAAGTGTCTCTATAAACGGTTCTGGCAGCCGCAAGATGTCGTTAAATACTTAAAAGTAATCCAGAATTTGTCGCCTCAACCTGTTCGCTGTTAGTTAAAGTCTGCATCAGCAGTTACTAAATTTGTAAATTCATCTTTATAGAGCGGTCTCTTCGAGAAAACTCATCAACGGTGATCCTGACCTGTGACTATACAGCAGACAGAATGGTCCTCAATGGCTTTCGAATTAGAGACGCACAAAGAAAGAAAGAAGTCCATGTCCAAAATGGCATGGAAGCCTGCTCAAGTATGCTGACGTAAGCAAAAATTAGCTTAGAATAACACAGAATTAAATTTCGTCATTTAATATCAGTTGAAAATCAAGTGTTCAATACATCTTGGGGCTGACAGTAAGGATGAGCCGATTGGCATTTTTTGCCGATTTCCGATTCCGATTAATTGGCCGGTTTTTTCGCCGATTCCGATTAATAATAATAATAATAATAATATAATATCTTTTCTTTATTAAGCGCTTGACAAACGCACTGCGCTGTACATTTACATGTTATGCAATTGAAATCTTAACTACTAACAGAACAGAAAGCCTTGCAATACAACGCCGCTAATAGCAGCCTACAAAGCATATCCGCCCAACGGGGGCTCGAACTCGGTACCTCTCGGTCTGTGTGCCAGATGTTATCCAAAGCGCCCTTCATATGAGCAATATTAAAAGGCCTACAAAGAAAGAAGAATTGCATGTCCAAAATGGTATTGAAGCCTGCTCAAGTATGCTGACGTAAGCAAAAATTAGCTTAGAATAATACAGAATTAAATTGCGACATTTAATACCAGTTGAAAATCAAATTGTTTATCCGTTTATTACGACGTCACCACTTATCTGCGAGAAGTTGTATTATTCTTCATAGTAAATCGGTTGAAAACAAAATTAATTAGCGTCGCCGTCTCAATCATTCTGGCTTTTTACTGGCGCCACCTTAAAATGACTGTGGCGGATTTACCACTCTTTGGTTACCATCAGTTTAATGCATAGTTGTTAAAAACGGTAAAATCAAAATAAAAAACGGAAAAAAACGTCGTTTTATTGAAAATAATAAAAAACGAAAAAAAACGAGAAAAAAACGGAAACGAAAATAATTTGACTTTGCTACATCTTCTACTGCATTTTTAAATTAAAAACCGTGTTTACACAATTTAATTTTAATCAGCAAATAACATAACTTTATTAGTAAACACCAAGTAGCCTAACAGTAGGCCTAATCTACAACAATTATTATTTTTTCCATAAGTACTGACGTATTAAAGTGACGTATATATAAGATGAATCCTTGACAGCATGGAGACAACGTAAGGGATATCAGACAAAAATTAAATTAAAGAAATAGTAACAGACAGTAAATAAATAAATAAAGTTACATACAAATAATAAAAAACGAAAAAAAACGTGACGAGAAATAAAAAACGAAAAAAACCACGTTTTTTGGAGAAGAATAAAAAACGAAAAAAAAGTTTTTTACATCTATGGTTTAATGACATCTTATGGCACCGTTCTTATGGCATAGGCTGACACAATTTCCACAATATATAGTAGAAAGTAGCATTTTTATTAAAAATAGGTGATCAAATTAAATATCGTATTTAATTTAGTAGTTGCTGCTGTTTAATTGTTTATTATCTTGATTGACGTTAACAGCGGCCGTTGACGTCGATATGATTATGATTTTGGCGCAGTTTCCAACAGACGGGTACGACTGATAAAGATAGTTAACTGTGTAGGGAACTGGGATCTATAAATAACGTTGTGGAATGCGTTTTAAAGGTGTGTGACGAGAGCATTTGCGTCATATGCGACCGTAACCGTTGATTATAAGCTTGAACATTTAGTACTACATTTCTTTCTCAGATCGCAGATTTTACCGTTTGATATCGTCAGCTGGTAATAAACAGTCTTGTATAAAATATTTAATGTCCATTAACAGCACATACAGTTTAAAGTCAGAAAGATGGTTTATAGAAATCTACATTCAACGATACTATATACCGTAACATTCTACGTGTGCCAACAACAGACTCAACCGCACAGACTAAACTTTATATTGTGACGGTGGAGTCCGGTCAATAACACTTTATAAAGATCTGCTGACAGTCACCACCACTTTCTGGCCATATGCTGAAATATATTTTGCGTTGCTTTGCATGTTTAAAGGGAATTCAAGCAACTACTATTATAAACGACAGTGTATTCATGCATATTTAACTATCGCAATGATGATAGATGACACGTTACCTCAATTAGTCAGTGTTGTATGTGCATAAATCGGTAAAGACATCCACAAATCCCTGTGGCAGCCACGCTTGGTCATCCACTGGACATCAATATCTGGACACCACTTTGATACGAAGCAGCGCTCGTGAATAAGCTGGTGCCCTGCGCTTCGTGCTACAGTATCGCTATAGAAATTTAGAGTTTACAATAACGATTGTGATCTACCATTCTCCAAAGCATAATGGCTGGGATACGGAATTGGATTAGTTTTAAGTTATGTTGCAAGATAAACACAACTCTAATCGGGATGTGCAAAAATACAAGCTCAATTTAGACACCTTAAAATTAAGTCCAACATCGGCTATTATAACCACCAATCGGGTTCAGTCGATTGATTGGGTTCTGACGTCTGTATGATGCCTGTATAATGTGTAATTTATTTATTTATTCCAATATTTAACGACATCCTATAGCTACAAAGGCTGTTGACGTCTTTAAAGTGTTTGATGTATTTCAGTTCATTTTCTTGTAATGTTCTCATAAGTTTTCTTTCTCTTTACTCGTCTTTGATTCCATTTCTGATAGGATGTTGACATATTTAAAGTTTCTGACGGATTAACTTCATTTTCGTATAATTTCTATCATCAGTTTTCTTTTTTCTTTTCTTGACTTTGATTCCGTTTCTGACAGGATGTTGACGCATTTAAAGTATCTGACGAATTAAGTTCATTTCCATATAATGTTAATAACTGTTTTCTCCTCAATCTTATTAACAATATTTGATAGAATATCACATAATGTGTAAACAAATTTCTAACAATATCAACGGCCTTTGGTGCCATAAAATATCATTGAATTAATTAAATTAAATTAATTAAAATAATAGCTTCACCACTGTTCGTAATCTGACAGTGCCAGACCAGACCGGAGAAAGTTTATTAAATTAAGTTAATTAAAAATAATGACTCTGCCAATATGCGAACTGTGGTAATGCCAGTCTAAAGCCTGAAGAAAGGAGGAGGTCGACGTCAACAGCCATGGCAGCCACAAGATGTCGTTAAACGCTGAAAACTGTTATTATAATATTCGACGAACGACACAGAGATTGCGGGTTCGAACCTCCTCTTCCTCGGAAACAGTTTTTGTGTAGGGACATTGAGCAAATCCTTCGCTCACAATTGCTGAGCGCCATCGAATGATTCTTAGTTACTATAGAGTGTCGCATAATAAATGCATAATAGCAATAATTATAGTAATATTCGGTCTCGCATGAGGTTATGATAATAACACATTTAATATAACGATAACTGCCATAGCGTCGCTATAATTTAATGCACATACTCCCATTGCACACCTTTAAAACACTTATTTATCACTATAGATAATGGTTAGCTGCAAATGATTTTAAAACTGATGCTAAGTATTTGTTTGATAACATCTGATGTCATAATCATAATATAAATATGACGTGATGTTTCTTATGGTCTTTGATCTATGATAATGCTCAGTTTGTAAACTTTTCCTGGATATGCTATAACAAATACATGCTGTGGATATGTTAGAGTCCTGTTATAAATATTTGCATATATTATGATAGTATTGTGTTATTGAAATGATCAAATACTTCCGTAAAATGTACCAAAAAATTATAAATTTCATGTCTTACTTACATTTGTAACAAATATCATTCAAGCTATATTAATCAAATGAAATGTAATAGATTGAAAATCTCTGGTGATTTTTCGGTTCTCTTTTATTATCAACGCAGTAACATGATAAATTATAAAGAATTGTCATATTCAATGTTTGAATATATTTCTATAATAATACTTGATTTTCACTGATTGAGAACTTCTTGAAAATTCAGAAGTGGAATAAGAGCGTCATATTAAAATTTTGTGTCTTATAAATTTGTAAAATGTATAATAATTATTGTTATTGAAATAAATAGATTAAGAAGTAAATGTACATTAGGAATGGTCATTAAGAATTAATTTTAAGAAACATTTCTAGCTACTACATAATATTATTGTTGAATTCGCATACGATACCACATTGCATGTATCAAAGACGTTATGAACAATATTTTTTATGTCGTTAAACAATGAACATTAATGCCATGTTAAGGTTATGTTTGGACAGTCTTAAATGGTGTCTTTTGGACGCTATGAATTCATTTTCAATGCACTGTATATGTTTACATTGTCGTCAACGGCCTTTGATGTCATATGACGACGTTAAATCTTGGAGTAAATAAAATTTTAACTATCTTTCAGCATCTTGGCCAGAACATCAGCTGATTATTCAAGTCTATTACTGTGACTGCTTCGTATGGGATCTCGACTCTGGTAATCTGAACGATTGCGCTACAAAATCTCTTTAGTTCGACCCTTGCTTAGACTTTCTCTACATAGCGCTTAGTAATGTCCCCAAGATACTTAACCTTTATTTACCCACTATGCCTTTTAGGTGGAATTTTGAGATGGCCCTTAGATATGTGTTGTATGTTGATGGTATTAAAACAGAAATGACAAGCTTTTAGTGATATTTCACATTTAAGGTCATTTTTGGGATGTT
Organism: Aporrectodea caliginosa; assembly: GCA_020284085.1. Classification (NCBI taxonomy): domain Eukaryota; kingdom Metazoa; phylum Annelida; class Clitellata; order Crassiclitellata; family Lumbricidae; genus Aporrectodea; species Aporrectodea caliginosa. The sequence continues at coordinate 907,224 of JACEVL010000108.1, forward strand.
CCAAAAATGGAACGTTGGGTCATTCCCACTAGCATTTTTTTACAATGGCAGTTCAACATGAATACACGATACAATATTGGCTTATGCACAATTTATTGAAGACCAGTTTGTTTAAAGGTATAAAACCTTTCAAAACAGTTCAGTTGAAGTATCTTGAGGCACCTGACACATTCTTTGGTAGTGTTTTTCTTCAAAAAATGAAAAAACCAACAAGCCTGACTAATTAAAGATATGTATTGCTCGATTCCATCGCAATGTGGCATGGCAACCTTTGACGTGCCTGAGCACTTTTTCACAGGATTTACAGTATTGATACTGCTGGAACATGCTACTACATTGTTATCTGACTACCTAACAACTACAATTTTGGCATGATATGTGTATTCAAATGTACCTCTTTCTTGTTTGCAAACATTTTCTTGTCATTCAGAGGTGCTGTTTCGGTTCGACCATCATGTCCGTGATGGTCGAACTGGAATATCACCTCTGAATGACTGCTGCCCAACATCTCAGCTTAGACAGAAGACTGTAACTAGTAAAAAGATTGGCAAATAATAGCATTTGATATGGTTTCCTGAGATGAGTTAGGCAAAATTCATGGAAACGCGCTGACCAAAAGTGGTTTATGTGGTCGCCTACTCCTGCCACAACAAATTGTTGCTTGATATGGATGAACATCCTATTCATGAATAAGACATCCAGATCTTATAACTAAATCTGATTGGCTTTCCTCTTATAAACATCTCTAACCCATGATGTCCATAGTTAGGCACCCACCGACTCATAAATGCTAAGCTTGAAATGAACAATTCCAAATTGCAAAGATTTGTGTTACTGATCATATAGTGCACACTCTGCCATTCTAGAGAGATCTCTTGTCAGCTGCATGCTTGGCAGTATACATCCTCCTTTCATGGATTTGGACATTGCAGTTGCTATTAGACTGCATCAGGTACTCAACTCAACTGTGTTGCAGTTATTGCGTTATTTTCTAAAAACTCAAATTTAAAATATGTACTAATTATTAAAAATCAGTGTTAAAACATAGGCATATATAAGGGGTTTTACGGGGTGGGGTCACCGTAAATAAATTGCCGACATTTTTTACTATGCAATTATATGCGAAATACAAAAAAATGAACTTTTTCGACCATTTCCAATGGAAACCCAGAAAACTTACCCCCCGAAATTTTTTCCTGGATACGCCCCTGGTTAAAAATAAATTAAATGAAACATAATATTAAAAACTAATTAATGATACATGAAACAATTCAACAGTATATATTGGTAAATTATGAACAAGGAACCCAATCACCTCATATTGGAATTATACTAATGAGAGTGCACCAACGTTCCAAAAATGGAACATGCTTCAAAACTGGGTTTTTTCTTCTAGAGTTTTGCTTCTTTTTCGGTAATTTTGATTTTTATCACTGACTTTAGATATCAATCAACAAAATAAAACGTGTCTCATCTGTAAAATTATGACACAACTATTTATTTCAACTTCCTAAAAGATTTTTATAAAAAATCACAAAATTCGTCAAAATTACGCATCTGTAGCACAAAAATAAATAATGTCAAAAAATTACCACTGTTTTACATTCTCCATTCTTAGATCTTTCATTTGATGTGCAAATATAATAAATTTACTAAGGCAAACTAATTTTTTTAAACATTACAAATTATGTTCCAAAAATGGAACGTTGGTAAAATAAAGGTTAATAAAGCGTCTTTAGAAGGTGTATGAAAACTGCTACCTCGTTGCCATTCATGCTTTGATAACAGGGTTACTGTACAGAAATTTGTTCATATAAATGTTACGCGGATTCGACGACTGGTAGATATGTAGCTTCTGTATTATAGTGACGTTGTATCAGTACAAGATCATTAGTGTCGCCCTCCTCTTCTATCCATACTTCTGACTGGCACCATCCAAGTGTAAGACAGCGGTATTTCATTCCAACAGTTTAGCTTCATCTTGTAGCATCCGAGGCCGTTGACGTTAATAGGAATGTTCACATTATCGTTCTGTTATAGAATCCCATGACTTGGATTTATCGCTGCTTATTATAATAGAATGATCACCATCACTATCAGTTCCTGACGCCAGCCATTTTGCTGCGATGGGTAGGCCTACAATTGAACGTTCTCCATAGTCCTCGGTCATTTGTCATATACTGTGCTACTCTTAGTGTCAATACAGATGATGCTATGTCCCTGTTAATATAATTATTATTGTCTATCCAACGTAGCCTTGGTCTGCCTTTGGGTAATGTTTCCATTCGAATCCTGCACGAAGTGAACTGCGTGGAATTCTGTAAACTTGGTCCAGAGAGTCTGGCCATCCATGCCATCTATCGACAGGAATCCGTTGGCTGGCTCTACGTGCGTGAGTGGGCCCACAACTGGTGACTCTTTTTCTATTTTTCTGCGCATTGTTTTGCTCTCTGGTACAATGGTCTATTTGTAAATGACATTTCAAATCTTCGAGGGGCGCTATACAAATGCTCAGTCATAACAATACAAATCTGTCCTCATGTTAAAATTATCAGAGTTGGTTGCTCAGTTGCTGTTTAACGACATTGTGTCTTAGTAAAGATGTTTAGCGTCCCTCTTCTCCTTTCTCCAGGCTTGGGACTGGCACTACGAGAGTACAGGCAGTGGCGGCTAAATCTGGACATCTGTATGACTTTCAATATTTAACATCTTATTCGAAATTAAACTGCGTCTCATGGACCCACGTACAAAGTACTCCTGCAAAGGGCCCTACCAAAAAATATGTCCTTAAATGCTGAAGTATTTCATTGTAGGAAAACTCCGGTGTTAGAAGAACGAGCGAAAAGATAGAGGTAAAAACCAATTAAACACACCAGGTGATAACTCTTTAGACATCAATGGCCCATCGCAAAACATTCGGATTCACAATTACACATGATAAATTACTGCATATGAATAAACTACAAAGTCTAGTGTTCTACTTTATCGTGGACACAGTGTATATTCCTACAACTTATCCTATTTGGTGCAGAAGAAGTTGGGATAAATCGAGCAATACAACAAGTAATTGCAATTATTAAGTAAGTTTTAAGGTGAGTTAGGGTTGACATCAATGGCAGAGGCAGTCGCTGAAGAACCTACATTTAGACACCTTTAAAACGCTTCTACACAAATTTATAAATAAATAATTTCGTAAGCCTTGTTTAATCGACAGTTCAGCAGCAAACATGGCGTCATTGTCAAGGGCTCTGGCAGCCGCAAGATGTCGTTAAAATACTGATAAGTCATCCATATGTAGCCGCCACTGCCTCACAGCGCCGTTAAAGAGCAACTAGACTGGTCTAGAATAGAGAAAAATGAAAATACATTTAGATTTAATTGTATTTCCATTTTTCTCTCTTCTAAATCTGGATAGTTGCAGTTTAACGACGCTGTGTCATAACAGAGGTGATTAGCGTCGCCCTCCTACTTTCACTTGGCTTGATACTGGCACTACCAGATTACAAGCAGTGGCGGCTAAATATGGAATACTTTTCAGTATTCAACGTCATCTTGCGGCTGCCAACGCCGTTGACAAGAACGCCGTCAATAGGCACTAATGGAATTTGCTGATAATGATTTAATTATTATTTCTCTAAAGTTTAACGTCGTCCTATGACATCAAAGGCCGTTGACGACAATACAGAAATATAAAATACAATCAGAACCAGAAACTTATAGCATCCGAACGATACCATTAAAGGTGTCGAAACAGAGCTTTACAATTTCACTAATATTCAATATTTTTTCAATATATAAAGTAGTTCATATCAAATTGTCTGTGATTATTATGTCCTGACAAATTTCATTAACTAACATAGCATACATGTATTATAATTGATTCAGGTATTCCTTTAAACTGTCCATGTACATTAACCAAACCATATTATATGCAATATTGGATAACTAAAGTTGAATGATAGTAATATTGTAATATGCATATTCATTCACCAATAAGTAATGTTTATACTTTTCTAACATTAGGTTCTTATTATTATGATATAACATATTTTAAACAAACAAACAAAAAATCAACAGTTGAAAAGAAGTTGTCTATGGATATTTCAGTAACCAGCATTGTACACAGTACTGTAATATTATGCAACATAGTAGCTATCTGATACATTGACCAAATCACGCTAAGGAAACTATTTATAAGATAAGGCTAAACTGTTTTAAAGGTGTCTAAATGGAGGCACTTTAGCGACGTTTTTGGGCAACATGGAAGCTTTGAAGTGTTCGGTTTCTCATTCTGCAATTGGCTTCCATACAATCTGCGATATGAACTTCGCTCTTTCCATTTCTCTGTTTTGCATGTCATTGAAGACCATTTTGTTTTGTGTCTGCTACTGAGATCTTAAATGTTTAATTGATTAGCTTTAAAGTAAATTTATTAAACGGTCACAATCTACTGTACCAACTCACAGATATTTAAGCCTAGTAAACATAGTATTATTGACTGTATAACGATGTTGCGTCGAAACAAAAATAATTAGCGTCGCCCTCCTCCTCTGTCCAGGCTTGGAACTGGCACTGTGAGAATTTAAGACGGTAACGGAGTTTATTCAAGTTTGAAATTGAATGCTTAATGTTGAAGGATGATAAGCACAATGCTCTGGTTGCAAATAAAAAGCAAGGTCAATAATATTTAGACACCTTAAAAAGATGCTAACATTTTACTATAAATAATTGTAAATCACTTCCGTGCTCAGAGCTGTAATATGCCAAAACTAATCTTTGCCGGCGGCAACGGCCAATGTTGTCATAAGCTGCCGTTAAACTGGGAAACCGTGCTCAGTGTGTTGAGCTGTAATATGCCAAAACTAATCTTTGTCGGCGGAAACGGCCTATGTTGTCATAAGCTGCCGTTAAACTGTGGATCCGTGCTCAGTGGAAAAGGTACTGTTATGTCATAATCATACATATAATTGTATGTAACACATCTATAATGAGTACACTAACTGTACACTGTCGGCTAAGAAAAGGAAGTCGCTAACACTTAATACCTATGGCTGACTTAGGGCTAGCTTAAGGGACTGCTTTTCTTCTACTATGCATATTAATTACTTGTGGTCAAAGTTGTTTACGTCTACTTTTAAGATTTCTTGTATGGGGAACTGCTACTGTAACAGAATAGTCTTATTGTTAAATTTGTACCTAATCATTTAATCACAGTGTGTGTATCATAGACAGAATACTAGTGATATTGCTCAGTTTCTCGTTTTCATTGTATGGTATATATTGTGAATTGTCGTCAACGGCCTTTGATGTCATAAGACGTCGTTAAACCTTGGAATAACAATGAGCTATTATAGCTCAGTTAAGTTATCTTCTCAATGTAACAACAAACCTAAAAGTCTATTAAATATACGAATGCAAACTTGGCAACTGCCCGTACTCTGGTAATGCCAGTCCCAAGCCTATACAAAGAAGGAGGGCGACGATAATAATTATCTTTGTTATGACACAGTACCTATACAACTATACGCATGCAAACGAACGACGTCATTTAACGAAAATCTGCAATCAGGAAAACAAACTGATAAAGAATTAATTGTTTTAACTCCGTCATCTGCCATGGTAGCCAAAGGATGTCGTTAAACGTTTTGAGTAATAAACAGTCCCTGGATGAGAACAACCAGAATCCTATGGAAAGTGGAAAGAAATTGCCTTTGGTGCAAAAAAATGTGAATTAATTAAATTAAGTTAATTAAAACTAATAACTCTGCCAATGTCCGAACTGTGGTAATGCCAGACCAAAGCATAGAGAAAGGAGGAGGTCAGTATCAACGGCCCTGGCAGCCATAAGATGTCGTTAAACATTGGAAACTGTTATTATATTATTCGACGAACAACACAGCGAGTAAGGGTTTGAACCTCCTCCTCTGAAACAGTTTCTATGTATGAACCTTGAGCAAGTCCTTCGTTCACAATTGCTCAGCGCCATCGAATGATTGCAGGTTGCAATACAGTTACGTTTAATAAATGCATAAAAACAATTTTATTAAAATTAGGTCTTACATGAGGTCATAATAAAAACACATTTAATATAATGATGACTTCTATAACGTCGTTTCCATATAGTGCAAATGTTCTCATTACACACCTTTAAAACACTTTACTTATTGCTATATATTTTGATCAGCTGCCAATGGTGTTAGGCTGTAATATGCCAAAACTAATCTTTGCCGGCGGCAACGGCCAATGTTGTCATAAGCTGCCGTTAAACTGGGAAACCAACCAATGGGGTTAACTGCCATTCGTCAGTTTGATCATTGTCCAGAGCCTCAGCTGATATTTATTCAAGTCTAATACTGTGATTGCTTCGTTTGGGTGGATTTCATAACATGGGATCTCGACTCTGGTAATCTGAACGATTGCGCTACAAAATCTCTTTCGTTTGACTCTGGTTAAGACTCGCTCTCCCTGACTCTTAGTGTGTCCCAAAGACACTTAGGCTAATGAAACGTCTGTATAGGGTCTCTGAAAACTGATGTTCTTAGTAGCTTATCGGTGTTCATCTAAGAACAAAGATTCATTTATGAGCAAATATTGCTCGGAAAACTGGAAAGATCAGGGAATGTAAAATCGATCAATTGTAAGATTTCGCTAAACACTGAATAAAGCAGCTTCCAAATTAGACACCCTTAAAACGTTTCAATTAATGTTATAATAACTTACGCTCAGTTAACGTCTACGTTGTGTAGGCCCAATTCAGCTGATCGTGTTCTGTTAGTCCGTCATGGGCCGTTTTCGGGTGGTGCTAGACCCAAGGAGGGATAAAACAGAGGGGCGACGTCAACAACACTGGCGGCCGCAAGACGTCGCTATACACTGGAAACTAATACAAGGAGGACAGATGTCTTAACATTACCATAATTACTTATTGTTTCATGTTGCATAAATTGGTGACGTCGTTGATCTTCTTGCAGTTGACAGTATTATACGAAATTTGTATGAAATATAAGGAGGGGAAAAAGAATGGAGGAAAGAGGGAAGTTGGCGGCGTGAGGATACGGGAATGTTCGCAATCACTTCCCGGGGACAAAGTTACTTCCTTACTTAAATGATTATTATTTCTGATCTATTGTTGCCTCCCTCGTCAATTCTGCGATCATCTATAGACCACGTACGCCATCTGTTGTCGGGAGTTTTCGAATTGGCGGAGCAGGATCGACGTCGGTCTTTGAAGTGACCTCGGCCGATAGTCACAAGTGGAGCGTCGAATGACCGACAGCCAGAGGATGAATGTACATTCTATGCGCACCCGGTGACTCGAGGGATGACCGGACGTCTGTCACATACAACTAATGATGGACTTGTGGGCGGTGGTTGCGTTCACGTGAACCGCTGACTCCACCGCCTGTCTTCGCTGCAACACTATCGTCGCTGTTTGGTCCATGTAGACTCTGAACAAGATGCTATCCGTCAGTTATGGTTTTGCATCCATTGGTTAGATACACGTGTGTGCGTGGGCCTGCCACTGGGGACTCATCTAATCTTCCGTGCATTGTTTGGACGCTACCGCCTGACGAAGTTATTTTCTTAATGAAAATTCATATGTATGCTAGGGCAGACATCTGTTCTGTAAGTGGCGCTTAAGCAATTTCTAGGTGAAATTACAATTAATTTTTTTGTAAAGCAACTTTTGCCATCAAAAGCCGTTGAAGTCGATAGGTAAAACGCTTTTGTCTAAATTGTTAGCCAATAATTAAACTCGAAACGTGATTGAAGAACATATACTTCAAATTGATAGCGTTTTCAAGGTGTCTAAATTTAACGTTTTAATTCCATTATCTGATGTTAAAATACATGTATTCGTGTGTATAGCAACATCCTATGGCAACGGCGGAGTCCGGTCACCAGCACATTTCAATAGGCTACCGACTGAAGAATTTATTTGTCTTTTCATTGGCGTGGTGCTGCAATGATTTATTAGAGAAAATTTAATTAAAATCAAATCGAACTGTCCGAATATCTATGACAATAATTAATTTACAAAATAAAAACGGTTGCTAGTACTAGTAGTGGTTTCAGCTCAACGACACTGATCATTAGCATCGCCCTCCTCCTTCATCCAGGCTTGGGACTGGCACTGCCAGGCACTAGGGCACTGACGAACAGTGGCGGAGTTATAACGGTTACTGATACCGTCGACGACAATTTACAGTAGAAAGAAGCATTTTATTAAAGTTGTTCAAATTCGAATCATTTTACATCTAGTAGTTGCTGATGTGTAATGATTATCTTGCTCCGTCAACAGCAGCCGTTGACGTCGATAGAAATAAAATGTTTTTATAGCTTCACCTTAGAACGGCAAATGTTTCCTATACGCTACAATGGTCTGAAGACTTTGATTTAACGCTCTTGACATCTGAGAAGAATAAATAACGTTCGAGAACATGTTTTCAAGGTGTGTTGTGAGAGCATTTATATTACGTATAACGGTAACTTTTTATCTTGCTCTCAAATTCTTTACATTACACTTTAATTCTCAGACTGCATATTCGAATAGGTCAAACAATGCATGATGATCTATTTCCTATACCGCCTGATGATCTATTTTCCTAATGAAAATTTACGCGTCAGATAGCATAAACGTAACCTCCTATTAGTCCCTTCCTGTAGTGGCGCTCTAACAATTTGCAAGTGAAATTACAGTCAATTGCTTAACAACACTTTTTGGAATCAAAGGCTGTTGACGTCGATAGGAAAACTACTGTTTCATATTTTGTATTCTCTCTGTTACTCCTAAAAGGGAATGATTGTAATGATTATTGCAAACAAAACGATGGAGCTTGGTATACCTCAATTTGAAATTATTTAAAGGTGTCTAAATTGAACGATTTCAATCAGCAATCTAGTGTTAAACGACTTGTGTCCTTGTGGCTAGTTGGAGTTATTACCCACAGAAATCGTTAAATAATTGATTGCAATTTCCCTTAGTTTCTAGTATAAGATGGATGGATCCAGATTTTAACGACATCTTATGGCAATAGAGGCCGTTGACGTTTGAAAAAATTACTTTGGCTTAATGCAGCTCTTAGTAGACGATGAAATGTGTCAGCTGGTCATAAAGAGTCTCGTATAAAAATTTTAATGTCCATAAACAGCACTTATAGTTTCCACCCGACCTAACAGAAAGATAGTAAAAGTAGTGATTCCATAAAATCCTACAATGCATTTATGCATGTCACCCTCCCTCTCGGGGTAATCAGCTTCAATCTGTTTAATGTGAATATTGCAAATTTGAATTGGAGCGACATCTGCGAATAAGTGTAAAACGGATATACAATTATTTCTCCTGTAAATATCGATTCCGTTAATTTGAATGATTCTTTGAGTTTCACCGTAGAATGGAAAAGGTTTCCGATACGCAATGACGCCGCAGCGGGAAAGACAATGGATTTAACCTTGTAGGCAGCTGGGAAATATAAATAACATCGCGGAAAATGTTCTAAAGATGTGTCTGTATATATATGCGACTGTATTGGAGATAACGTAATCGTATTTTATGGAGTCTACTTTATGCTTTGTGTTTCAATAATTTGTATTAATGAACATTTGTGCGTCTTCGTCTTATAAGTAGGCCTACAGTACTGTGAGAGGCGGTTTTAGCCCTATATAAATAAAGTTAATAAGTTTTAGAGGTGTCTAGGAGGAACTTGGCATTTTATGTATTGCAATAAGTATTTCACGACACCTTACAACAATATAAGTAATACAGTTTAGAAATATTTGAACTCCGCCACTGTTCGCTTTCTGACAGTGTCAGTCCCAAGCCTGGATAAAGGAGGAGGGCGACGCTAATGGTCTTTGTTACCACACAGCTAGTCGTTAAAAAGGAAACACACGCACATTGTAACTGATAGAATCCGTCAACATATCGTACATTTAATTTTTCACGAATGAATGTTGACGTTTTATTCACAGAATTTTCTTGTTTATTTGTTTCTTCCCACGCGCAACAAAATCGACATTATAACCAAATATTAATTTTCTGATCTTGCCTTAACAAATTTTATCCTCTCTATGTACTTTCCTTCGGAAATTCTCTAAACACGAGATAAAGAACGTTTTGGCCTTACAAAAACAGCTGTTATGTGCACCAAGATCAGTTTCGCCAGGCCTAAGACTGCGTAATGGAGGAGGGCGACGCCATACATCGTTGTTCTTATGAGGCAGCGTTGTCAAACAAGAAATTACTGTACATGCCCAAACAGATGTGCGTTCTTCACGGTTTTAGGTAAGCACCGCAGTAAACGATCTCGGCAGCCATGAAATGTAGTTAAACAGTACATAGGCCTACTGCAAACGCCTTCAATAGACACCTTTAACAAGCTCTCGTACTTTGTCAGTCCCAATTCCAAGCCTGGATGAAGGAGGAGGGTGACGCTAATGATCTTTTTTATCACACAGTGTCGTTAAACTGAAACTAGTACTACTAATATTACGTCAAGCGCTGCCCCAACCTTTAACCCTCGAACTACCAAGGGGGTGGTTGCCACCCCCCTCCCTACGTTTTTATGCATAAAAATTTTTTCCATGTGGAATAAAAATTTTGAAAATTTGGCAGCTGTAACAGATTCATTGGCGCACATTTTGAGGTAAACATTATGGTGGTAGCCCACGCCATTCAAAAGTTATACCCAATATACCCGAGGCACCAGAGGGGGTGGATCCCCCCTAGATTTTCGACTATATCTTATCCGTCATTTAATATTAAGAGACACAAATTAAACCATTCTATAGAGGGAATGTGGGGCTTCATTTGCATACTTAAATGTTTGTCTTTTGAAAACCGGAAGTGATCAAAATAAATAATAATACCCGTAATATGCGTGAAAAATGGCTGAATGGAAGGACTCCCCTCTTAGTTATTTGTCTGTAGCGTATTCAGTTTTTTTCCCAGAAGAGAAACAAATATACCACTCTTTAGAGGGAACGTAGGGCTTCATTTGCATACTTAAATGTTTGTCTTTCGAAAACCGGAAGTGATCAAAATAAATAATAATACGCGTAATCTGTGTGAAAATTGCTAAATGCAGCATTGTAATGTATGCATGCATACATGTACATGTATATATGTATGGATGCATATTTATACGTATATAAACATGTGTAGGTATGTATTTGTGTATCTTGGATACACAGATCAGTTTCAAAAACACACATAATCGTATATTTGTTTATCCAAAAAGTACAAAATGTACGCAATAATATAAAATATCGCTAATTATCGGTTCCTTTGTTAAAAATGATGTAATTTCGAGGTGCATTCACATAATGTACAACTAAATATACCATTCTGTGCAGAATTGAATGCTGAATCCATTGGTTTATTACAAGAAATGATATGTGAAACCAAACCCGAAATACAGGGGGGGTGGTAACCACCCCCCTTCCCTTGGTAGTCCGTGTTACAAAAAAAGCTTGGTAGCCCGAGGGTTAAATAACATTTCCTTGCGGTCTAAAATATTCATAAAATGTGTTTGAACTGCTGAGTAAAATTTCAGGTACTAGGATGACATATTGTGTAGTTGACATTTCCTTGCGGTCTAAAATATTCATAAAATGTGTTTGAACTGCTGAGTAAAATTTCAGGTACTAGGATGACATATTGTGTAGTTGACTTAATCTCTCCGAATTCATATAACACACTTCGTATTTCAGAACAGTCAACTGCGCACTCAACAATGCCATCTACACCCTTTATGTCAGAAAACACATTATTTCAAGCCTTTTTTTATCGTAGTCGAGATTTGTACAGCGGCGCTAAAAAACTAAGTGACGAGAACCAGATAAGGTTGTAGTACTAGTCTTATGGTCGTTGATGTAAAAAAACGTCTTGGTCTTGGTTTAGGGCTTTGAGATTTGTTTATCTAGTTATTCCTTGGTTAGTAACTGTTTCACGACGTTGTGTCATAACAATAGATGATTGGCGTCGCCCTCCATTTTGTCTTAGCTTTGGACCGGCACAATCTGTGGACGGGCATTGGCGGACTTAGGATTAATTGCTTCGTATCATCTGTTATACGATTTCCTATCTCTTCCGTTCTAATTAAGCGTTACCACAAAGGAGTTACTATATTTGTGCGATTGCTCTACAGGTGGGCCAAAAAAGTGCCCCCCTACGCATTTTGCTGATATTTCGGCCAAAAGTAAGAATTTTTAAATCACGTTTTATAGGCTTAAAGGTAATTCATATCTACGTATAATGGCCAAATATCAAAGAAAATTTTCAAACAGAACAAAAAGTTATATCACTTTTAGTGAGTCCACCCACTGTTTTTTGATGATTCAAAAACCTAACGCAGCAAAAAGCAACAAAAAAAGGTTTTACGAAGTCATTTGTCAAATAATTGTTATCAAACAAACTTGATCGTTGTTTCACAACTTGAGTTCAATGTGTCCACCACCAGTACCCATACATGTTCTGAGTCTTTTGGTAAAGTTTTGATGTCTTTGTTGATGGGTTCCAGAGGTAAATCTTCCCACATCAACTTCAATGCGACCTTCAATTCTCTTATCGTTTTTGGCTTTGATCGCAGATTGTGATATTTCTCCAGCATAGCTCCCCTTACGTAATTAACCATTTTTTGGAGTGCGGAAGATTTGGGCCTTCCACTTCCTTTACGACGATCCAGAGCCGATCTCCTTTCATCAATGCGGGGGCATATTTTTTAACGGTAGGCCTACTCAGCTTCCACTGTTTATCAGGGCAAGTGGCGATTAGAGCTTTAGCTCAAAGAAAAGACCCTGCTCGTGAAGTGTCTGCATACGCATTTTGTCTGTAATTGATACCTTGCCCATCTTCATATTTTAGAAATTTTCATTGTTTCAATAAAAAATTATTAATCTGAAAAATTCTTTATTTAGCAACTTGATCGTCTTCTTGCTAAGTGACGTCACAGTGACATACAGCTACGCTGGTATCCCGTTTCTGTTCTAAATAATAATAATATGTATCTGGCAATATCAAGTTTGTTTGATAACAATTATTTGACAAATGACTTAGTAAAATCGTTTTTGTTGCTTTTTGCTGCGTTAGGTTTTTGAATCATCAAAAACAGTGGGTGGACTCACTAAAAGTGATATAACTTTTGTTCTGTTTGAAAATTTTCTTTGATATTTGGCCATTATACGTAGATATGAATTACCTTTAAGCCTATAAAACGTGATTTAAAAATTCTTACTTTTGGCCGAAATATCAGCAAAAATGCGTAGGGGGCACTTTTTTATGGCCCACCCTGTATATATAGAATATGGAATGCTCTTAGTAAAGGTGTCTGAGTCCAACTACAAAATTTCAATCGGTTTCTTTTTTGTTTAACGACATCGTATGGTTGCAAAGGCCACTTTGGCCCTTATTTACTTTTTGTTAATTCTACAATAACGTTGTTCATTCCAAATGAAAAGGCGCACTAAGATTCATTGAAAAGCATCGCGTTGTATTGTATTGCATTGTAATTAGGCTGATCTAATAATAGCCAATATTCTGAGCGCATAGATTTAAGTTCGCCTACTAGTCGGATAGATATACAACATGACCCTAAAAAAATTGCAAGAAAACGTTTTAGGTTGATTTTCTGCTGTATTTGGTCTGGGGAAGAACATACCGAAAGTTGGACAAAATCGGAACACGGCATCACCCCAAAAATGCATTTTAACCAAGATGGCGGCCAATAATGGCGCCAAAACAAAAAAAAACAGTATATATCAGGTCATAGGTCAGCTACAATAACAAATGAAGTATCAAATTTAAGATTATCAAGGTCAAGGAATCGATTTATCATAGTGGCAATACTGTTGAAACGTTACTATCCAAGATGGCGGCCAATATGTCCGCCAAAACACAAAAATATGTATATATCACTTCAGAGGTAACCTACAATAACAAATGATGTGTCGAATATAATGTTTTCATGGTCAAGAGATTGATTTAGCGTAGTGGCAATGGTATCGGAAGTTAACTATCCAAGATGGCGGCCAATATGGCCGCCAAAACGGAAACTTCGCAGTCACTTACTAGCTGTTCATATACCGATGCAGACTTATTTCAGAGACTTACATCTCGTACTTTGGCAGTGCTAGTCCCAAGCCTGGATGAAGAAGGAGGGCGACGTTAACGATCTTTGTTCTAACAGTGTCGTTTAACTGAAACTATTACTACTGACAGTGCTACGTGATCTTGGATTCATTCTCGATCCTGGCCTCTCTCTCTGTCTTATCACGTCAATAGTGTCTCTCGTTCCTGCTTCTACTATCTACGCCAACTCCGTGCCATTCGCCAATCACTCCCACTGCACGCTATCATGACTTTGGTCCATGCATTGATCTGTTCCAGGATTGATTATGGGAATGCGCTCTACATTGGTCTCTACTCTCTGATCCCCTGGAAACCGGACTCGGACCTCCCTCGGACTACTCTTTTTGGACATCACCCCTCTGATTAGACGCAGCGCTCGTGAATAAGCTGGTGCCCAGCGCTTGACTATTCGAGTGGCGCTTCTACAGTTTGAGATTACGATTACGATTACTCTACAAATACATCTAAACTTCAGGCCATCCTAAACGCTGCCGTCCGCCTCATAGGGGGCATTGCAAAGTTTGACCATAATCTCCAATTTTATCCGTGACTCCCTTCACTGGCTCCCATCCGCCAGCGCATCTGATTCAAGGTCTGCTCCCTCATGCGAAGCTGTCTTGTTTGATTAAGCTCGTGTGAATTAACTGATTCTTCTGCAACTTAGCTTTTTTCTTGCAGAATCAATCCGGAGACTTCGAGCGATAAAAGACAAATGATTGCATTTACTAAGTAAATAATTTTATTAGAAGATGAGGTAGAGTTGATATCAACGTGCGAGGTAGTCCAACAACGTCGCTGAAGTACCTCCATGTTAGACACCTTTAATACTGTTACACAGTAGCGTATTAAAGTTTCTTAAACGTTATCCAATCAATGTTTCTGCTCTAATCGAGCAAGACATGACGTCACTGTCAACGGCTCTAACAATCGCCTAGATGTCGTTAACCCTCGAGCTACCAAGAATGGGGGGGTTGCCACCTCCCCCCAGGTTTTTTTCATCTCAAACTTTTCCTTATGGAATAAAAATTTGACCTTTTTAAGTAGCTGTAGGGGTTCATTTACACACGTTTTGAGGTAAAATGTGAGATGATATCTCACACCGTTCAAAAGTTATACCCAATATAACCGAGGTACCAGGGGGGTAAAGGGAAAGGAATTTACTGGAATCAATAAAAAGAAGAAAGATGTCTTACTTTGGGCATATAATGAGGAAACAAGGTGAATGTCTAGAGAAAGAAATTATGCAAGGAACGGTACCGGGAGCAAGAGCAAGAGGGAAACCAAGGAAGAGATGGATGGACAATGTGGGCGAATGGTTGGAATTATCAACGGAGCGGTTGCTGCCGAGAAACCGAGGATAGGAGAGGATGGAGAAGAATCGTCTATAATGCGACCAACCCTCGTATCGAGGACGGTTGTTGCAGAGAGAGACCAGGGGGGTGGATACCACCCCCTCTAGATTTTCGACTATATCTTATCCGTCATTTAATATTAAGAGACACAAATTATACCATTCTATAGAGGGAATGTGGGGGCTACATTTCTATGGTCACTGAGTTGACCTGAGACAACCGGAAGTGCTCAAAAATAAATAATAATACGTGTACCATGCGTGAAAAATGGCTGAATGGAAGAACTCCCTTAGTTTTTTGTCTGTAGCGTATTTCAGTTTTCCTCCCAGAAGAGAAACAAATATATCATTATTTAGAGGGAATGTAGGGGCTTCATTTGCATACCTACATCTTTGTCTTTTGAATACCGGAAGTGATCAAAATAAATAATAATACGCGTAATCTGTGTGAAAATGGCTGAATACAGCATTACAACGTAAACCGATATATATGTATGGATATATATGTATGGATGTACATTTATACTATATAAACATGTGTAGGATGATTGTGTGTATCTTTTATACATAGATTAGTTTCAAAACACACATAATCGTATATTTGTTTATCCAAAAAGTACAAAATGTACGCAAAAATATACAATATTGCTAATTAATGGGTTCCGTTGTTAAAAGTGATGCCATTTCGAGGTGCATTCACATAATATACAACTAAATATACCATTTTGTGCAGGAAATGAATGCTGAATCCATTGCTATATTACAAGTTATGATATGTAAAACCAAACACGAAATCCAGGGGGTGGTAACCACCACCCCTTGGTAGTCAGTGTTACAAAAAAAGCTTGGTAGCCCTAGGGTTAAATACTGAAACGTCATCCAGATGAAGCCGTCACTGCCTCTACTGTGGCAGTGCCAGTCCAAAGCCTAGATAAATGAGGAGGGCGGTGCTAATCATCTTTATTATGACACGGCGCGTCGTTAAACAGCAAATTACCAGATGTAGGCCTAGATGAGGAAAAAATGAAAAAACGTCATCCAGATTAAATCTAAAAATATCAACAGCAATACCAGACAAAAGGCGTCGTTAAACTCTGCATCAGCACATACGAAATTTGTAATATGTACAGCGCCTCTTTAGAAAACCCTGACCTGTGCCTAAAGAAGACCACAAACAGACAGAATGGTCTTCAAACGCTTTAGAAATTGACACATGGAATGAAAGAAGAAGCCTTTGTCACATATTACATGGAAGCCAGTTCCTGAATGAGGGACCGACCAATGAAAAACTTCCAGGTTGCACTGTTAGAGTAGCCTACTCCACGGGTGAATAACCAGAACAGTGAGAACACCCTGTGTTGCAGAACAAAGAGATCTGTGACCAGGCAATGAACCCCGACTTAAACAAAACAAACTCTAGCATAAACTGTAATGTAATGTAACTAATCGAAAATTTCTCCACGCAAACAAAAGCCACGTCAGAGAGACCAGCTTATTCGCCGGTGTCCCTAAAGCATATCCCCCCAGATGGAATAAACCGGTTTAGAGTCTCCGGGGGGATAAACCATTCTATCCCCCATCGTCATACGTATCACGATAGCAAAGACGAAAATCCAGTCAAGATCACCAGCAACGAAATTAATTAATTTAAGGTCGACGTACAAACTAAAGACCTTAGACCTTAGTCCTTCCACGCGCTTGCAGCGCATCGGGCGACACAGTTCCTCCATTCCACTCTGTCCTCCGCACTCCCCTCGGCTTCCTCCCACGTCATTCCACCGTCCAGATCCTGTATGATCGTGTTTCGCCATGTCTTTCTCGGCCTTCCACGTTTTCTTTTCCATCCTGTCGGTGTCCATTCTAGTGCCTGTTTTGAGAATCTTTCATTGTCCGATCTGTGTATGTGGCCCAGCCATCGCCATCGCAGCATATCTTCCAGTTTAACTAAAACTAAAGATACGCAACTTAAAATATTTTATGTGTAGAATAAATTGAAACAGTAGGCCTACGACTGAATACATTTAGAAAACACAGTAGCAAAGACGAAAATCCAGTCAAGATCACCAGCAACGAAATTAATTAATTTAAGGTCGACGTACAAACTAAAGACCTTAGACCTTAGTCCTTCCACGCGCTTGCAGCGCATCGGGTGACACAGTTCCTCCATTCCACTCTGTCCTCCGCACTCCCCTCGGCTTCCTCCCACGTCATTCCACCGTCCAGATCCTGTATGACCGTGTTTCGCCATGTCTTTCTCGGCCTTCCACGTTTTCTTTTCCATCCTGTCGGTGTCCATTATAGTGCCTGTTTTGAGAATCTTTCATTGTCCGATCTGTGTATGTGGCCCAGCCATCGCCATCGCAGCATATCTTCCAGTTTAACTAAAACTAAAGATACGCAACTTAAAATATTTTATGTGTAGAATAAATTGAAACAGTAGGCCTACGACTGAATACATTTAGAAAACACAAAAAATGCAAACTAACTCAAAGGAATACTCTTGTATGGGGGATACTCTATTTCGTGACACCGGCACTAGTAGGGGGCTAAGTGTAGGGCGTGCGAAGCTGAGCAACATAGATTTAATAATATTAATCACTCATTTATGAATGGCTGAATTCTCTTTTATACAAGCACTTTTTAAACACAGTGGCTCGCATGATAAAGTTAAGTCCTCTGTAATGCAATACACACTGATTTATCAAGTGTTTAGCGACATCTCACAGTTGCCAAGATCATAGACGTTTATGTAAGACGTCGATAGGAATATTATTTTTTTCATGAAGTTTTCACCGTAGAACCGTACATTTTTCCGAAACGCAATGACTCTGAGGAGGGAATGCCGACGTGGGATTTATGCCGCACGCAACCGGAAATTATAAATAACGTCGAAGAAACCGTTTTAAAGGTGTGAGATTAGAGAATTTTTATAATGAGTAACGGTAACTGTTGCTCATTATGCTCGAACACTTTATTCTAATTTCTCATTCTCAGACTGCAGATTATATAATCAGCTCGTGATAAAAACCATGATACAAAAATATTATTTATATGGAGGCCTGAGGATTTATTATTATGTCCTGATAAACGATTAAAAGGTATCTAAATTGGCCAGTATATATAATCTGAAAAATCTAAATTAATGTTTAACGACATCTTGTGGCAAACTTGCTGGCGTCATTATTTTGACCTACCTTTTCAAGGAATGGGCATCTGAGCTTAACTTATTGACTTAGATATGTGGAACTATTATAGTTTCTGTTTAACGACCCCGAGTCAAAACAAAGTTCATTAGCATCGCCCTCTCTTTCATATAAACTTCGGACTGGCACCACCTGAAAATGACTGCGGAGGAGTTACCAACTGGTTGGTTACAATCAGTTTAACGATATCTCATGGTAAAAAGCGTTTGACAGCTAGAGGAAATAAATCCTGTACAGTTTCCACAGTAGATTAATTAATAGTACAATTGTATCATTTCACGCGGCTGCATGGCGTTTGCTTGGTAACCTGAGGTTTAACGACACTGGGTCATGACAAAGATGATTAGTGTCGCTCTCCTCGCTTCTCCAGACTTGGTACTGGAGTGTGACGAGAGTATTTTCACTATATGCAACGGTAACTGCTGATCATTATTATGCTCGAAGATTAGACACCTTTAAGAAAATGAATCATTCTATTATATTAAATATCGGTTGAGTACGTCATTGGTCGTCTTTTACGATATAGCAGTAGCTTCAATTTAACGACACTGTGTGATAAAAAAAATATCATTAGCGTAGCCCTCCTCCATCATCCAGGCTTCGGCCTGGCACTACCTGGCGCTAATGTATGGACGAGCAGATGCGGAAATGGATGGATCCACAGTTTAACGGCAGCTTATGACAACATAGGCCGTTTCCCCCGACAAATATTATTTTTGGCATATTACAGCTCAAAGATAATAATTGATGTTCGTTGGAAAAATAAATAACTTCGTGAAAAGTGATGTAAAGGTGTGTGATGAGGAGAACATTTTCATTATGTGTAACGTTGACTGCTGATTATATGATCGAACACTAGACACCTTTAATAAGACAAATCATTCTATTATATTAATCACCAGTGGAGTAAGACAATCAATTAAAGCATTGGGTAAATCGAGTTCATTCATTCATTTGAGATATTTATATAGCGCCCCTTTCAAGATTTCTACTCAGAGGCGCTCCCAACTACAGCGCGGACACTGAATCGGAGTTTCACGCCGAAGCGCATGAGCAATTGCGAGTGAAGGACTTGCCCAGGGTCCCTACGCGGCGGCTTGAGGTGGATTCGAACCCGCAACCCTCCGGCTGCAAGGCCCCAAATATACCCCTTGAGGTGGATTCGAACCCGCAACCCTCCGGTTGCAAGGCACCGAACATACCTCTGTGGCGAACGTAAGTTTCGCCACGGCCTTTCATTTAATAATCTTCTAACATATTAATCGATGTTTTCCACTGGGCCGTTTGATTAAGGCCTTGTTCTATAAATAGCAATTTTATATTACGTAAGGTTTAATTTTAGCACCTTGAGTCCCCGCGTGACTGAATGCTGGCTTTTGATTGGCTAGTGGGGATCTCCTGACCTCTAATGGAGGAAGATGATGAGAAGTTTCCGTTGAAGTGAGTCAACGTGGTAATTTTGAGGAAGAAAATTTGGAATTGTAAAAAGCAAAAGCACTCCGAATAACAGAATAATTCGAATTAACGGAAAAAAATATTTATTTAAAAAAATATTTGTTGAAGTAATCATAGCCTACATCTTTTTCTCCCTGTTGCTTTTCTCCATCAGGTTTCAGTTTATAAAACACAATAAAGCTGAAAGCAATTTGCGTATATATCTACAATATTAGGAAGTAGGCTACTAGCTCATCCCTGGGCACTAACGCTATCAGCAAAAGTAGTTTCAGTTTTATTGAAATAACTGGAAAACCTTTCTTTTTGCTTTTGATACTAACTTCTGTTTCTTGTTTTTCTTACAGTTCTGAGCACCCGATAACTTTTGACGCTTCATAGGGTTTGACATAATTTTAAAATTAAAATTTCAATTTAATAAGATCAAAACTCTAAAGTTATTATTGGTAAAACCGGGTTTTAGCGTCGGAAATTATCTTCACCCGTTAGCAATCGGCATGTTAGCGGAATCTAATCTAAGTTCTATTGTGCTGTTATTCATTGTCATCGAACTTCTATTGCGCCAATTGTCGCCAAACTTTTATTGTGCATTGATTAATTTTGATAAAACTTCTATTGCGGTGTTATTAATTTTCATCCAACTTCTACTGCGATGTAATGTTTATGTCATATGTTCAACAAACGTGTTCATATGTATTCATACGTCATTATTGTATAGAAGATACTTAAAAATAATTTCCGAGTCTAAAACCCACTCGAAAGATGTAACTGTGTAGTCTAAGTCAGTATATATCAGATTTAGGCCTACGGACGGTCAGGTCTATTACAGACACAAACTACAGCGTAGGCCTACGGACACGCGTAAAATAATTGAATTTTAATAACTAAATAAAATTTGTACGGTCTCTGAAATTGAAGTAGGCTACTTGAAAAGGTGACATGAAATCAATAATTAGGCCTACTTTAAATTTGCTCCATAAGCAAAAGTTTTGATTTAATCTGAAAACAATCATTTTAATTGTAAATACGGCTGTAAAAGTGAAAAACATAAGACTCATAAAAAAAATTTTTTTGTGAAAATGGCGCCCCTAGATTGTGGCGCCCTAGGCAACTGCCTGCTTTGCCTGTGCCTAAGGCCGGCCCTGGATTAATTATTGAATATAGACTTTCATCAGCTATCTTTCAAACTGTTTGCTGAATGGAAACTAAAGCTGCAGTTTGTGGACATTAAATATTTTTTATACGAGACTGTTTATAGCGCACTGACATAATATATAGTCAACTAAATATGCAATCTGAGAGTGAAATTGTAATGCAATGTGTTCGACCACTTTATCAACTGTTACCGTCGCGTATGCTGTATACACACCTTTAAAACACTTTCCAGGACGTTATTTATATTTCCCAGCTGCCAACACGGTTAGATGTTTCAGCTCTAGTCTCTGTTGTTTCCTTGCCGCGGCGTAATTGCGTATCGGAAACCTTTGCGGTCGTCTGTGCGTCGTCTTACCTGCGGAGTACCTCAAGGGTCGGTCCTTGGACCACTACTGTTCTTACTTTACACTGCAGATCTGTCACGACTAGGCCTATCTTCACACTTCTACGCTGATGATACACAGTTGTATACATCAGGTCCAGGCTCGGAAGTTCTTCGGCTACAGCGGCAAATGGAGCTTGGAGTAGAAGAATTGTCAAGTTGGATGAGGTCGAACCGTCTGTTACTAAACCCTCATAAGACAGACTTCCTCTGGTGCGCGACGCGCAGACGACGTGATCAGCTGAGTGTGGTGCCTCTGGAGATCTGCGGTGAACGACTGCTGCCCAAGGGAGTTGTTCGTGACCTCGATGCTATGCTTGAAGCCGATGAAGTCGATGACGTGCCATGTAAGACAGATGGTGAGCAAATGCTTCTGTCAGTTGAGGCTAATCAGGAGCTGCATCCGATCACTACCTTTCGAGGCAGCAAAAACGGTGGTCGTCTGTTTTGTCACCACTCAGGTCGACCGCTGCAATAGCCTACTGGCGGAGGCACCCAAACACCTCCTGGATCGACTTCAATCGGTGCTGAATTCGGCAGCAAAGCTAGTATGCAATCGTAGAAAATACGATCATGTAACACCATTGCTCCGTGATGTGTTTCATTGGCTTCCGGTGCAGAATATTGTGTGAGTGTGTCGTCGACCAGAGCCGGACCTTCTTTGAGATCTGAGGGGAAGGGCGATCTGCAGGTGCGGAAATCAAGAACAGGCTTTGGTGATCGTGCCTTTTCCGTGGCTGGACCCAGGTGCTGGAATAGCATTCCACCATCAATACGAGCTGCACCTACTATGGAGTCATTCAAGTCCAGGCTCAAGACATATTACTTCGAAAAGCGTATCTCTGATTCAGTGTTGAACTTGTTAAAGCGCCCTTGTAACGGCATGTGCCGTGTTACGGCGCTGTAGAAATTGTCGTAGTCATTCATTCATTTGCCGTTCTACGGTGACACTCAAGGAATCTATAAAATTATAGGAATATATATTTTTGAGGAAAAATAATTGTTTATCCGATCTACACTTACCCGCAGATGTCGCCCCACTTCAAATGTGCTTTTCGATATTAAATAATATGTTTCAAATTTCCGCAGGCAATTTTTACTTCTCATACTTAATTATTCGTCAATTTTCCTTCATGAATATAATTAACTAAATGCGTTTGTTATAAACAAGATGCGACATTTTCTTGACGCCAGAATTACGCCCAAAAATTAGTCACATAGCATTGTACAGGGAGTTTATGATTATATGTATAATAGGTCCTGGAGTGAAACTGTACAGAAATTACAATTCTATCGACGTTAACGACCTCAGACGCCACAAAAATGTCATTAAGCAGCGGAAACTATTAGACGAAATGCTATTTTGAATTACAACACCTTTAATAAAGTACTCTTTCTACTATATATATGGATATTGCGTTCAAACGTTAACTCCGCCACTCTGCTAACTGTGGTAGTGCCAGTCCGAAGCCTGGAGAAGGGAGGAGGACGACGGTCATCATCTTTGTTATGACACGTTGTCGTTAAACAGCAACTAACCAACGAAGCTCATGTTAATATAATATGGATGTATTATTATTATGCCTTAGAAACGAATTAAACTGTTCAAATTAATTTCTGTCGACGTCAACATCTTTCGTTGCCACAAGGGGTCGTTAAACTCTGAATCCATCCAATCGCTAAGTAATACAATTCCACACGAATTATTCCTATCTATGTCAACGGCCTTTGATGCCATAAGATATCGTTTAACTGATAAGTGACCACAATTGGCAACTACGTCACAGTCATTATCAGGTGTTGCCAGTCCAAAGCCTATAATTATGAAGGAGAGGGCGACACTAATAAACTTTTGTCACGGGGTCGTTTAATGGAAACAACCTACGCATAGCTAATTGGAAAAGCCGAGCTTAGATACCCTTCCTGAAATAAGGTATGGAAGAGAGACGACAACGGACCTCTCAGACACAAGATGTCGTTATACAATTTTTCAACTTATAATAATTATACTGTGCAATTTATACACCGTTTTATGAGATTCCAAGGCGTTATATAATTCCGCATGCCTCCTTATAAATACATTACTGCAAAATTATAAGAGCTGTAATATGCCAAAACAAATCTTTATCGGCGGCAACGGCCAATGTTGTCATAAGCTGCCGTTAAACTGTGGACACACATATAAATAATTTCTTTCGATAAATGTTAGCCGCTGCGGCCTCTGGTGCCATAAGATCTCGTTAAACTGCTGGTTACCAAACAATTAGTAACTCCCATCACATAGATCTTCATGTGCTGCCATTCTGAAGCCTATAATGTAGGAGAGGGCGAGGGTAATCAACTTCGTTTTGCCACGGTGTCTTTAAACGGAAAACTAACTACAGATACCTAATACGATAAGTCAAGCTCAAATACCATTCCTGAAATAAGGTATGCAAAGAATTACGTCAACGGCCGTGTCAGACACAAGATGTCGTTAAACACTTGATTTTTCAATTGCAATACTTCCCAAATTAAGGCTGTATTATGCCAAACTAATTTTACCGACGATAGCGGCCGATGTTAACATAAGATGTCGTTGAATTCTGGATTCTAAATCAGTGTGATTTTCCTTACAGATTTTATTTTAGTTATAGTTATAGTTATAGTTAATGATTTTTATTTTAGTTATAGTTATAGTTATAGTTAGTATTATTTTTAGTTATAGTTATAGTTATAGTTAATGGATTTTTATTTTAGTTAATTTTAGTTACTACTTAGTTACAATAATTAAGTCTATAAGCAAAATTGTGCGTATTAATACGCTGTTTCACAATTTACTCAGAGCTATGAAAACCTTTGAAGCATGGGTACAGTCAGCTTCATGAATACACGAGTTTCCAAAGTAACTGACAAATTTCACAATAAAAATTTCGCATTTTTGTTCTCATTTATGTCGAATCGTCCATATTGCACTTCCTATTTTTATTTTTTTGTATTAACGAAAATAAAGATGAATTTTCGTTAGTGTTATTTTCGTTATAGTTATAGTTATAGTTAATGATATTTTTTAGTTATAGTTATAGTTATCGTTAACGAAGTCATTTTATTTTCGTTAACGAACATTTTCGTTATCGTTATCGTTAACGAAAATCACACTGTTCTAAATAGACTTATTAAAATAATAGGCCTAACAAACGTCAACGATCTTGGCAACAGTAAGATGTCGCTAAACAATGAATAAAGCACCTTGTATTGCATTGCAAGGGACTTTACCTTTTCAAATGAGCCATTTTGTTTAGAATCTGCTTCTATTCAGTTATTCATTCGCAGACCCTACATAGGGGCCACTACTAGAATTTGGTCGGCGTTCATTACCTGGTCGCAGATCTCTTCGTTCCGCTACACATGATGATATGTATGTATGTATGTATGTATGTATGTATGTATGTATGTATGTATGTATGTATGTATGAGCACTTGTTATAGCGCCCCTTCAAGATTTCTACTCAGAGGCGCTCCCGACTACAGCGCGGACACTGAATCGGAGTTTCGCGCCGAAGCGCATGAGCAATTATTGCGAGTGAAGGACTTGCCCAGGGTCCCTACGCGACGGCTTGATATGCTTATCCTCTGTTGAGTACTGTCACAATGAGCTCTGTATTCCCGTGTCATCGTTGTCTGGTCGTAGACCTCTGTCTTCTTCAACACAGGATTGTTCCCTCGTTGAGAACTGTCACCGGGCAACATGGAGGCTTTGCAGTGGTCCGTTCATCATTCTGAAACTGGCTTCCATGCAAAATGCGAGCTGAGCTTCTTCTTTATTTCGTAATCGATTGAAGGCCATTCCGTCTGTTTTTGGGGTCACAGTTCATGGGTACTTTTAATGGCTTTTCTCGAAGAAGCGCCATATAAATATGAACTTACAAATGAAATTACTGCTGATGCAGAGTTTAACGTATGCTATAATTGCTGTTGAGGTCTTTAATTTTAATTTGTAATTTCATTTTTCTCTATTCTAAATTTGGTTATTATGCTATTTAACGAGGCTATGTCCTTATAAAGACGCTGTTTAGCGACGTCTCATGGTTGCTATTTCAGTATTTAACGACATCTTGCGGCTGCCAGAGCCGTGGACAATGACACCATTGATTAGTACCTCACCTTCTGACCGAATGAGCAAATAGCGTTTACGATATTTATTCATTAATGTTAAACCGTTTTAAAGGTGTCTTTTGACTTTCTTGTATTGGATCGGCCGTTGATGTCAACACTACCTCGTCTTTTAATTTAATTTTACAATTGCAATTATTTGCCATGTGCACAAAGATATTCGAAGCTCCCTCCACCCGTCGTTATCGGTCGATGCCACTCCAAAGACCCACCTCAATACTTCTCCGCCAAGACGAAAACTCTCGACAACAGATGGCGTACGCGGTTCACAGATTCCACTCTTGACGAGAGAGGCAACAAATTATCAGCAAATAATCATTTAAGCAAGAGCTTTATTTTTGTCTCAGAAATTGATGGTGACATTTATTCAGTTTTTAGAGACATCTCTTCCTCCTTCTCTCTTCCTCCTTCTCTCTTCCTCCTTCTCTCTTCCTCCTTCTCTCTTCCTCCTTCTCTCTTCCTCCTTCTCTCTTCCTCCTTCTCTCTTCCTCCTTCTCTCTTCCTCCTTCTCTCTTCCTCCTTCTCTCTTCCTCCTTACATTTCATACAAACTGCAAATGATACTGCCCACTAACAGCAAGATCGGCGACGTCACCAATTTATGCAACATGAAACAATAAGTAGGGACCTGGGCAAGTCCTTCACTCATCCGATTCACGCTTCGGCGTGAAACTCAACGATTATCAGCAAATAATCATTTAAGCAAGAGCTTTATTTTTGTCTCAGAAATTGATGGTGACATTTATTCAGTTTTTAGAGACATTTCCCTCTTCCTCAACTTCTCTTCTTCCTCCTTCTCTCTTCCTTCTCTCTTCCTCCTTCTCTCTTCCTCCTTCTCTCTTCCTCCTTCTCTCTTCCTCCTTCTCTCTTCCTCCTTCTCTCTTCCTCCTTCTCTCTTCCTCCTTCTCTCTTCCTCCTTCTCTCTTCCTCCTTCTCTCTTCCTCCTTACATTTCATACAAACTGCAAATGATACTGCCCACTACAGCAAGATCGGCGACGTCACCAATTTATTTATGCAACATGAAACGATAAGTATTTATGGTAACGTTAAGTCATCCATCTTCCTTGTAGTAGTTTTAAGTGTCTAGCGACATCTTGCGGCCGCCAGGGCCGTTGACGTCGCCCCTCTTCTTGAACTACTTGGGGCTGGCATCACCCCAAAACGGCAGTGATGGAATCAACTAGAAGAATAAGGTCAACGATAACATGAAACATAGACCTATTATTATTATTCAACAGTTTTACGTCGTCTTATGACATCAAAGGCCGTTGACGACAATAATAATTATACAGAAAATATACAATTCAATAAGTACAAGAACCTTAGAGCGTCTGAACAACACTATTCAAGGTGTCGAAACGGAGTTTTACAATTTCATTAATATTCAATATTTTTCAATATAAAGTAGTTCATCTCATTGTCTATGATTTCCATATCCTAACAAAGAGAATTTATGCAAATTTAACAATATTATTATGCAGCAATTGTTCCACAAAAGACATTTACGAAGTACTCTTTCAAACATTTCATGTATCTAATACACTATAATTAAAATTTCATTTACCAACAAAGCATACATGTAATATAATTGTTTAAAGTTTAGTTTCAATAGATTCAAATTATAATCATAGAACTCATTACTGCAACACAGTATTATGTAACATAGTAGCTACTCGTATACAGTAATAAAAACAGACCCTCTAAAGACGCTCTATTTTGTATCTTGGGACACATTAAGCGTCGTGTAGACCTATATCGAGTTTGAAACAGGGTCCAATATAGACCTTCACTGAACGTAAATTATTATAACATTGATTGAAACGTTTAAAGGGTGTCTAATTGGGAAGCTGATTTATTCAGTGTTTAGCGACATCTTACAATTGCCAGGTTTGACCTTACCTGAGTTTTACGTATGCGCAGGTTAACTTTTACAGTTTTTAAGCATTATTTCCTCAAAGATGAAATCCTTGTTTTTAATAAAATTGAAGACCACTAAGCTACCGAGAGAATCAGTTTTCACAGTCCCTCTAAATCGCTTTATTAAGTATCTTGGGGACACATTAAGCGTCATGTAGATCGAGTCTGAAACAGGGTCAAACGAAAGGTTTTGTTGCGCAATTATTGTCCAGGTAACCAGAGTCGAGATCCCATGCTTTCAAGTTACCGATTCGAGGCAATCACAGTATGAGATTTGAATAATTATCAGCTGAAGTCTAACGGCGCAATAGAAGTCATCATTTTATTAGAATTGCATTGTATTGTATTGTATCTAAACATTTACAAAGCGCCCTTGTAGGATGAACCATTCAGAAGCGCTCCCAGTGCGCAAGACCCCGAGAGAACAAGTAGCGTTTGAGAAAAGAGTAAGAGGAGGAGAGGCTGCCAGAAAGAATTGTAGTGCGAGCTTAAGGAGAAAACGCTTTCCAAGCTCTAGAATAGTTATTATCTTGACCGGATATTGGCATAATTGATATTATGAATTTATTAACTGCCAATAATTATTATTGGCCAAGCATCAATCGATATTATGAACCTGCCTGAGGGCAGAGAACTACAAGAAGAAGAACTGTTTATGAAGGGCGATTTTTGACTATATAGACAGAAGTCTATCCTTATAAAAGGTGTTTAAAAATAAACGCTTTATTTCGTCGTTTAGTAGTTTCTACAGCGCTTGACGACTTCTTGCGGTATCAAATGTCGACGATATCGATAGGAAAACATGTTGTATCGTTTTAAAGTTTTTCGTAATTATCTTCATCTTCAGAATATAGCATTGATCAAGTTTCTCTTTAACGACGCTATGACTTTTAATAAAGATAATTAGCGTCCCCTCTGATGATGATTAAGAGTAGGTGGCGCAGCTAAGAGCCTAAGATCATGGCCGCCCTACCTAAGACGCTTTATCGAAGCAATTTTAAACGTCTTAAGACCAGCAAACATCCAGTTAGATAATGGTTGCGAATAATCTATTACCTTTAGCGCCTTAGTGTTACTGTTTTAACAAGCGGTATTTCCTTATATATACGCAAAGTACAATCTTATTAAAGGTGTCTAATATTCAACGCTTTATTAAGTAAGTAAGTAAAGTAAGTATATTCTTTATTCAACCAATTGCATATCCGCACTTTGGTGTACATACATTTATACAGAGTATAACATTCTTATTATAAACGATCTGCGTGAGAGATTGTCCGCTTGTGGAATAAAACGGTCATGTAATCTCGGGCGCAGGGTGTAGGGGAGCGGCTTTTTGGGGGGGGAGTAGCCCATGGAGTACATGCCCCGGGTTTCTTAGGACCGCAGAGAAGAGGCGTGAGTCAGCAGTGTTGCAGAGCTGTTCAAATGATGGACTGTTCTCTGGCAGGTACCGCAGACGAATCAGTCGCCGCATCGCCGACTGAAGGCGGTTCTTTTCTAGTTGCCCTGCAAACCCCCACCAAGCCGGAGCAGCATAGAGCATTCGGGCCACCGTTGTAGCACGAACCACGTCGTATAGCATAGGGCCTGAAAGACCATGCGCCACGAGGATGCGCAAGGCATACAGCGATTGTCTGGCCTGACAACAAATACGGGTGATGTGCGACTCGAAACTCAAAGCTTCATTCATTGTAACGCCCAAGATGACCATACTGGAGACCCTTGTCAGTCCCGGAGTAGTAATCGGAACCGCGTCTCGTCCAGCACGCCCCCGTGGCCGACGAATCACCATCTCAAAGGTCTTTTTTGAGTTCAGTTTTAAGTTACAGGTTGCAGCCCAATCTGTGACGTGGTCTAGTTCTGCTGCGATCGTTGCACTATGTGAGGCTGGTATCAGGAGATAAGTGTCATCAGCATATTTGATTAACCTGTTTGAAGGGTGGATCGTCTTGAGTTTTGAAATAGCTGTTATAAAGTTAGCTGGTCCCAAACCCGATCCCTGAACTATGCTGGCGCAGATACTAATAATTGCGGAAAGTAAGCCATTGTATTTGGTTGCATGTGTACGATTGTCTAAAAAGGCAATTATCCAGTTATAAATACAGTCAGGGATGGGCAAAGTGGCGAGTTGCTCTGTAAGATATGAATGACTGACTGTATCGAAAGCTTTGGAGAAATCAAGTGCGATCAGATGAACATAGTGGTTTTCGTTGAGAAGTTCCAATAGGTTGTGGGTTAAGGCAATTATGGCTGCCGTGGTAGAACCAGTGGGACGGAATGCATATTGATCCAAGAAGTCCTGGTTTTGGAGTGGTTCTGTCAAGAAAGAATAGAAAAAACGGCGCACAATAAATTTCTCAAGGAGACGGCATAAAATGGGGGTGACTGATATAGGGCGAAAATCTGCAACATCAGACGGGTGAGGAACCTTAGGTACTGGCGTAATGGTGCTTATTTTCCACGGAGGTGGTACATATGACGAAAGAATAGAAACATTAAAGAGATGGGTTATGGGTTCTGCCAGCATGGGAGCGGCCGCCTCGAGAAACCAGGCAGTCATTCCATCAGGGCCGGTTGCTGTTCCCCCCACTTTTCCAAGCAGTTTAAATGTTGTTAGTACATCTATGATCACTTTGGTACTGTCCACAACTGTTGATTTGAGAAGAGGAGCTGAGTAATGTTCGTCTGTTGAAATGCGCCCATAAGTACTGGTTTAAGTTGGTAGCCGTGACGCTGCAGTCCGTGGACACGGCCTGTCTCCGGCCTTGACCCCTAATCCTGCTGACCTCGTTCCACATTTCTCGTGACCCTCGCTTGACTCTCTCGAATGTGGTGGTATTGCTCTTCGTAATGAGTTGATTGATCCTTGTTGAGAGGGCGGAGGCAGCTTCAACTCGATTCTTCCTCAACAGCTTATTTCGTCTGCGTATCAGAGTTTTAACAATCGGAGTCATGAAATGTGGGTCCTTTTCTTTGATGGTTATGCTTTTCGTCGGAAAATAGAGGTCAATGATTGCGTCTATGTATGTGTAGAAGGCCTCGAAATCTTCTGCCGGAGATGAACACTCGGTAACAAATGACCAGCTCTGTTCTGAGAGATGAGACAGGAGAGAAGCATACTGATTTGGAGTACGAGGACGAAAAAGCGAAACCCGTCTTCCATCTGTGCGCGGGCTCATGATATTTGTTGCATCAGATGACGGGATAGCCAGTATGGCAGAGTGTTTGGTCTTTATTGTCGACTTGACGGCCGTGCATGATTTGAATAGATGGTCAGATGAGTAGATGCGGTCCAACGAATGGCCTTCATGTGAAGGGCCCTCGAACTGTGCTAAAAGTCCCATCTCAAGAATTGTAGATGAAGGTAACTGGTTAAAGTCGCCAGCGAGGATGGTAGTCGAGTCCTCTGGTAGGGCATTGATCTCTTCCAGCGTAGAATCAATACTTGAGATGAAAAGGTCTACGCAATAGTTAGGTTTCGGTGGATGGTAAATAGCACCTCTACGCAATAGTTAGGTTTCGGTGGATGGTAAATAGCACCGATGTAGTACAATCGCTCGCGTACGCTGACTCTGAGCCATAGGATTTCCATTTCACGAGCAAAGATGGTCTTCGGTTGGAAAACTGCGGAATGTAGATGGCTCTTGCAATAAATGGCTACACCGCCGCCCTTGCGATCCTCCCGATCCCGGCGGTATAGGCTGTATCCTTCGATTCCCATGGAGGCGTCTGTGTGTTTTTGTTTGAACCAGCTCTCAACCACGATTGCTAAGTCCGGGTTGTACGATCTCAAGTCTGCACCAAAGTGTTCTATTGCATGTGGCTTTGCTAGGCTTGTTGGGTTGATGAGATATAGAGATAGTTGTGCTGAGTCTGTAGTCGGTTGAGAACTGCCCTCCGGTTCAGGGTCCGGCTTGTTGTTTACCACAGGGTACACCAGAACACGTGGAGTCCGCGCAGGCCGCCGACACGGGAAATCCCTCCTTTGCTTGTCTTCACACACGGGCATCTGCTGTAGATTCGTTGTACAGTCCCCAACCACCATGCGCAGGTTAGAGCGGACTGTACAGGCAAGACGCGAGCGGTGATGCAATCCAGAACGTGACCCTCTGTAGCGTAAGAGTCCCCAGGTCGATATCCTCTCTAGTAGGTCACGGTTGGCCGCTCTCGGGAAACCCCTCAAGGCGTACAGTTCACCTCGCGTGTATCGAATCGCTGCCGGGAATCTCCTTGACGTCATATAAGTCCTCAAACTTAGGCTTGCAGCCTTTATTTTATCCAAAAAGAAAATCCAAAAGCCTCACTCCGTTTTCCGCACTGCCGTATTCATAATAATTACCCCCGCAAGAAAGTAAACTTGAAAAACCGCAGATCGCTATAGGGCGATAGAATGTTGTTTTAGACCGTGATGTTTGAGTGGTTAAAGAGTTCTCTTTCGAAGTCTTTGAAACGATGTCGACTGTTTGTTTAAAAGCATGGGTCACCACTACGCGTACTGCTCTGGTAGTGCCAGTCCCAAGCCTGGGCAATAAGGGGTCCGAGAGCTGCCAATATTGCCAAAATATTTCACATCTGGCAACCAATGCGTCCCCTTGGTTCCAGATAGTACGCGGGTAGACGAGTCCAAAAAGCCAGGGACACAAATTTTCACGGCCCTCTAGCGGCAATGGCAGCCATTTGAACAAAATGACCGACCAAAATACGTATTGTTCAATATCTCAGCTTCTCCTTCACTTAGGATCGTAATTTTTATGTCTAGACATACATATTCAGAGGCAAGGATTCCAATGGAACAAATTGCAAACACTTATCTACACGAAATTGACAGCCATTTTCCAAAATGGCCGACGGAAATAAAACTTTGTCAATATCTCAGTTGGTAGCCATGCAGATGCGAAACTTTTTTCAACTCCCGTACCCAACTATAGAGGTTGAGTGGGACAATAATCATCTATAATTATGAAACAGTGTCTTTAACCAGTAACTAACCAACCAGCGCATTTTTGGTAAAGAACGGGTCAGAGCGCTCTTACGACACCTTTAAAACGAAGTCAACAGTTGCTTGCTATATAAGCGCTGGACACGATAGCTATAATGATTTCATCTTTGATATGACGGCGTCGTTAAATAAACGATATTAACGTAAAAAGCTATAATGATGGAACCCCGCTTTCTCTGCATCCCAGATGCAGGTCTTCAGGTTGGTTAGTTGGTTGGTTAGTTGCTGTTTTACGACATCGTGTCATTACAAAGATGATTAGCGTCGCCCTCCTCCTTTATTCTGACTGAAGACCGGCACTACCAGAGTACGAGCAGTGGCGGAGTTGCTCCTTCTCTATGCAGCATAAACATTTGGGCCCTGGGAGTGCATTCGGCGCTTTTAGGGAAACGAAAAGCAGCGTCGATATTTTTCGTTTGTTATCGAGGTAGCCAGGTAAACAATGTGATTTGAGATAAGACCCATCATACCTGAGTGAATGCATAATTGCATATCCTAAGACGATAATACTACAAACAATCTGCTATGCTTTGTCTATCGCATGCTTTGTTTTGTCTACATGCATAACAGGAAGCCATGAAGGAAGGAACGAAGGAAGGAAGGAAGGAACGAAGGAAGGAAGGAAGGAAGGAAGGATCGAAGGATCGAAGGAAGGAAGGAAGGAAGAAAGGAAGGAAGGAAAGAAGGATGGAAGGAAGGAAGGAAGAAGGAAGGAAGGAAGAAAGGAAGGAAGGAAGGAAGGAAGGAAGGAAGGAAGGAAGGATCGAAGGAAGGAAGGAAGGAAGGAAGGAAAGAAAGAAAGGAAGGAAGGAAGGAAGGATCGAAGGAAGGAAAGACGGAAGGAAGAAAGGAAGGAAGGAAGGAAGGAAGGAAAAAGGAAGGAAGAAAGGAAGGAAGGAAGGAAGGAAGGAAAAAGGAAGGAAGGATGGAAGGAAGGAAGGAAGGAAGGAAGGAAGGAAGGAAGGAAGGAAGGAAGGAAGGAAGGATCGAAGGAAGGAAGGAAGGAAGGAAGGAAGGAAGGAAGGATCGAAGGAAGGAAAGACGGAAGGAAGAAAGGAAGGAAGGAAGGAAGGAAGGAAAAAAGGAAGGAAAGAAAGGAAGGAAGGAAGGAAGGAAGGAAAAAGGAAGGAAGGATGGAAGGAAGGAAGGAAGGAAGGAAGGAAGGAAGGAAGGAAGGAAGGAAGGAAGGAAGGAAGGATCGAAGGAAGGAAGGGAAGGAAGGAAGGAAGGAAGGAAGGAAGGATCGAAGGAAGGAAGGAAGGAAGGAAGGAAGGAAGGAAGGAAGGAAGGAAGGAAGGAAGGATCGAAGGAAGGAAGGAAGGAAGGAAGGATCGAAGGATCGAAGGAAGGAAGGAAGGATGGAAGGAAGGAAGGAAGGAAGGAAGGAAGGATCGAAGGAAGGATCGAAGGATGGAAGGAAGGAAGGAAGGAAGGAAGGAAGGAAGGAAGGAAGGAAGCAAGGAAGGAAGGAAGGAAGAAAGAAAGGGAAGGAAGGATCGAAGGATCGAAGGAAGGAAGGAAGGAAGAAAGGAAGGAAGGAAGAAAGGAAGGAAGGAAGAAAGGAAGGAAGGATCGAAGGATCGAAGGAAGGAAGGAAAGAAGGAAGGAAGGAAGGAAGGAAGGAAGGAAGGAAGGATCGAAGGATCGAAGGAAGGAAGGAAGGAAGAAAGGAAGGAAGAAGGAAGAAAGGAAGGAAGGAAAGAAGGAAGGAAGGAAGGAAGGATGGAAGGAAGGAAGGAAAGAAGGAAGAAACGAAGAAAGTTCAGATGGTAATCAGGTTGTTATCATATTTTCCCTTGTAGTGCTTCTTTCGATTTCTGCGCGAAAGTAGTTCTGAGCCGCGGACCGTGAATTCGTGCCATGAACATCTTATAGACTTTGCAGTAGAAAAAAACATATTTTATAAAACACACACACACGCATTCCGTGAACTAGAAGACTCTCGAACGAATGTTTCGCCCAAAACCATCCATGTCTGTCTGTCTTTCTGTCTGTCTGTTTGCCTTTCTCTTCCTGTCTAGGTTAGCTAATCTGGGTCAGTTAGTATCCGCAGTTTAACGACATATTGTGGCTAAAGAAAATAATTATTTTCAAGTAGGCTTGCGGAATTATATTACGCCTGAAAATCCGATAAAAAGGTGTCTAAATTGCGCAGAGGTCCGAAGAAGATTGCACATAAAGGAAGATCTAATACAGTCAGTAATGAGAAGGAAATTGGGTCTGTTTGGGCATATATGCAGAATGGACAATAATAGAAAAATAAAACTGTCGTGATGGGAATGATGGATGGAAGTGGACGAAGAGGCAGACCTAACAGGGAATGGACTGATGACATCAGGGATTGATGTAAACAAGACCTACACAGCTTGAGTGTATTGGCGCAAGACAGAGGATTATGGAAACAAAATAAATGACGAAGTTTGCATTGGACACCTACGGGCTTTCGGCCCATGGATCCTGATGATGATGATGATGAAATTGCGCAGTATGTGTCTGAGACGATCGTTGACGTCACTCATGCGTACTTTATTCCAGGAAAGGTATATGGGGTCGGCTTATCCAATTACGTTGGTAGTTTCCGTTTAACAACGTCGTGAAAGAAAAGTTGTATAGCGTCGCCCTCTCCTTCATCCTGGTTTCGGACTGGCACCACCCGAAAATGATTGTGGTGGCGTTACCGTTGATTGGTTACCATCTGTTTAACTACATCTTACGGCAACGTTCCTATAGCATAGGCTGATACAATTTCTCAATAGACAGTGGAAAGTACAAAATCTTATTTCATTTGGTAGTTTCTGCTGTTTACTGATATTTTTGTGGCCATAATCCATAGGATTATAAATTAATTTCTACAGTTTTCCCGTAGAAGGGCAAATTTTCCGATACACAACGGCAATAAAGACAGATAAGGAAATTGACTTTGGGAATATCAATAACGTCGCGGAGAGTGTTTTAAAGTCTGTTTCGAGAGTATTAACAGCTGAGAAATATAAATACCGTCGTGGAAAGTGCTTTAAAGGTGTGCATTAAAGAGCATTTGCGTCATATACGATGGTTAACTTTTGATCATATGCTCGAACACTTTGTATAACATTTTCATTCTCAGACTGCAGATTTTAATGAATTTTATATAATCAGCTGGTCATAAACAGTCTTTAATAAAATATTTAATGTACAGCAGTTATAGTTCCCACTCGACCAAACACTCATAAAGAGTTTTTTAAAGTCTACATTCAATAATTCCTAATGTCCTTAAAAACTACAATTAACCGCACAGGCGTTACTTTGTATTGTATTCATTCATTCATTCATTCATCAGAGCATTTATATAGCGCCCCTTCAAGAAACTACTCAGGAGCGCTCCCGGCCCAGCCACGACTAAAGAAAAAAGACTTGAGAGACTTGTAGAACCCTGTCGGATGGCTTACAAGTAAAAAACGGAGCTTAAGTGGGAGGTGATTCCAGATGGAAGGGCCCACAACCGAAAAAGCACGGCGCTGCTTAATAGCCAAGCGAGCACGTGGAACAAGGAACTCACCCCTCGTCGCAGAGCGAAGCACCCGACGCGCTGCAACATCAGACACTGGGCGGCAAAGATCGCGCAAGTAAGATGGAGCGCAGCCAAGAACACAACGAGAAACCAGAGCAGCGATGCGATATGAGATCCGCTGAGACACAGGCAGCCAATGCAACACATCACGCATGTATGCAGAAACAGGAGAGAACTTAGGAAGGCGTCCAATAAGCCGAGCAGCCGAGCGTAGAACTCGATCTAGTCGCCCTAGAACCCCAAGGGGAAGGCCAGCAAGTAGTGAGGAACAGTGGTCAATTCGACTAGTAACAAAGGCATGAACAAGGACCACAACTGCATCATGAGAGAGAGAGAGAGCGAGAGACCACTCGAAGCTGACGAAGCTGATAATAACAACTCCGTGCAATTGAGTTCACATGTTGAGACAAAGTAAGCTCGGAGTCAAGAGAAAGTCCCAGATCACGAACTGTAAGGGAAAAGGTTATGTGAGGAAAGAGCAAGGTAAGTTGAGGAAAGTCGATACCCTGCAATTGTCTACGGCTACCCAGCCAAATGAGCTGTGTTTTAGAGGGATTTAAGAGTAGCCGATTGGAGGCCATCCAAGAAGAGAGGACATCCATAGTCAGACACATCTGACTCACAGTAGCCACCGCATCAGCTGAACAGGTGTGGATGTAGGCTTGCACATCATCGGCAAATAGTTGGTGTAGAAGCCCCTGAGACGTCAACAAGGAGCAGACATCAGCAGTATAAAGAAGATAAAGCAGCGGGCCCAAGACAGAACCCTGGGGCACACCCAAAGGGGCAGGGACCCAAAGAGACCTGGATTGTATTGTATTGTATTTGAACACTTGTTATAGCGCCCCTACCAAATTTCCCATTGTATTACGACGATGCAGTTCAGTCACAAGTTAACTCCGCCACTGTTCGCTTTCTGATAGTGCCAGTCCCAAGCCTGGATAAGGGAGGAGGGCGACGCTAATGGTCATTGATACCACACAGCTAGTCGTTAAACAGGAACAAAATCAGTCACAAGCACTTTTTAAAGTGATGGCGGCAGTCACCAATGCTTTTTTGGACTAGTGCTGAAGTTATTTTTGCTGTTCTTTTGGTTTAAAGCAAGTTCACGCAACGACAATTAACGACGGATTATTCCTGCATATTTAACTACGACAATGAGTGTAAACGTCTTAACGTTAGCTCGTTTACTTATTGTATTGTGTTGCATAAATTTGTCCGTTTTGTTGCAGTTGACAGCATCTAATCGAACACGACAGGAATATACTTATTTTTGTATTTTCGCTGTTTCTGGCACACGGTTCTAAGATTTACGAATCTTTTGTTAACGACAAAACTTCTTTTGTTGGGCCTGCCACTTGTGACTACTCCAATTTCTATGCATTGTTTGGACGCTACGGGCAGATTAATTTATTTTTGTAATAATAATTAGCATGTAAACCAGCGTAAAATTCCCCATTATTCGTCTTTGTATTGACGCTATATAAATTTCTAAGTGAAATTATAAACACTTGTTTTGCGATATCTTTGGCATCAAAGGCCGCTGAAGTTGATTTGTAAAATACTTTTGGTGGTTATCTATTCTCGCTGTTACTCAGGATGTGGAAGTGTTGCTGTTGTAAACGAAACGCGATTAATGAAAATATACATCATATTGAGAACGTCTTAAAGGTGTCTAAATTGGACGTTTTCATTCCATGGTCTAGTGTTCAACGAAATGTGTCCGCGTGGCTAGTTGGAGAAATTACGAACCAAGCGCTAGATAAATCTATTCTACACAGAGTTTCAATTTCATAGTAGAACAATGTTGCCCGTTTTTGGATCGATGCTCATCAATCACGTTCAATCATTCGGTCATTTATCCTTTTGGCTTGTAATAAGTAAGTAAGTAAGTAAGTAAGTGTGTTCTTTATTGAACGCTGGCAAACGCACGACGCTGTACATACAAAGTTATACAAAGTTATCAAATAGTAGCGGAAAAGTTAGTTAATAGTAAAACTAAAAAACATTATGGCCTAACTGTACAACATCCTATCCAGGAAACCGCGCCTGGTGAGGGAATCAAATCTAGAAAGAACACGGTTATGTGAGCGTGGGCGCAGATCATGACCAGTATATAGGACAGGGGGTAGTAGGTAATGAAGGATATGTCCAGGATTATTTAAGATATTTCTAAAAAGGTCTTGGTCGGCTTTTTACAGAGTTTCTCAAAAGTAGGGAAAGATTTGGGTAGGAAGCCAAAGCGTACCAGCCTGCGGACCACAGCACTTAGAGAGTCACGTTCCTGCTTGCTGGCGAAGCCCCACCACACTTGGGAACAATAAAGCATTCGGTTGACAGTGGTGGACCGGACCACATCATAAAGCCTGACTCCCAAGAGCCCATGCGAGATTAAAATACGATGTAAAGTAAGGCTGACGTAAGTTAGCGGAAGAGCAGGCAATTGCAAGATGTCGTTGAACATGGACACCAGTAAATGACATACACATTTCAAATTATACACCATTAATAACACACTCTATCTTGTGATAATAATCATAATTGTGTTAGAAGATTATCTTTCGCTGAAAGTTCAATCATTCTACGTCGTTAAACAACGCATGTAAGTGCGATTGAATAGTATTATTTTCACATCTTTATATGTGTACTTCAAACGCTATAAATTCTTTGTTTTCAGAGCGTTATGCATTTCGTATTTGTCGTAAAACGTCTTTGTTCTTACATGACGCCGCTAAACATTGGAATTAATTAGATAAAGTAAATAAAAGATTACTGTAAACGAGGGCGCATGAAATATAAAGTTAGAATTAGACACCTTTAATAAGAGACAACATTTATTATAATAGTCATCGGTTGAGTAGTTCATTTAGTTCATTGTGTGAAATTCTGTAAACTTGGTCCAAAGATTCTGAACATTTGTGCCATCTATCGATGGGAATCCGTTCGCTGGCTCTACGTGTGAGCGTGTGTGTCTACCACTGAGGAATCTCCTGGTTAACTGCATTGCTTCACCAGCGGATGCAATAGTCTAACATTGAATAGGCAGCGCAGAGAGCTCCGCAATATTAAAGCTCAATTATAACATTATAGATCTCTCCACATGCTTAAGTCATCGGAGTTGGTTGGTTATTTTCTGTTTAAAGACACTGTGTCATAAAAAGATGTGTAGTGTAGCCCTCCTCCTTTGTTCAGGCTTAGGATTAGCACTACCACAATTAGGGCAAGGTAGTGGCGGGGTTGATTAGCTGCTCCTTAATGACACATTGTCATAACAAAGATGATTGGCGACGCCCTCTTCCTTTCTCCAGGCTTTGAACTGGCACTGCAAAGGTTGTGGGTTGTGGCGGAGGTTTGATGATCGACCAGATTACTGTCAACGATGGCGCATGAAATATAAAGTTCGAATTAGACACATTAGACGTATAAGATACATCATTTTATTATACTAACCGCTTGGGACTGGCACTGTCAGAGCTGTAATATGCCGAAAACTAATATTTGTCGGCGGAAACGGCCTATGTAGTCATAAGCTGACGTTAAACCGTGGACACACACACTGTCAGAAAGCATACAGTGGCGGAGTCAAGGTTTGTTTGTGTGTCTACAGTTTAACGGCAGCTTAACCATAGGCCGTTGCCGCCGACTAAGATTAGTTTTGGCATATTACAGCTTTTTTTGCAAAGAGTTAAGGTTTGATGATCGACCAGATTTTTATCCCAGATTTACACCTCTTATTTAAGGTGTCTCGTTTCAAATGCTGAATGTATTGCAAAGCCTCAAGTGCAAAGTACCTATGTCGAGAGCCGTCACAGCAACATTCGTGTCTAAAAGCTTAAACCATTTCATTTTTAGGAAAACTCCAGTGTTGGAAGAACGAGCGGAAAAGACAGGAAACCAAAGAAAACGTCAGATGATAACTCTAGAAATAGTTAAGCCATCGGATTCACAAGTCAGTCAGTAAGTAAGACATAATAGTTTAGAGTCCTGGCGCATGGGAGGATAGCCGGACGTGCGTCATCTGCCATCACTGAGGGACTACTGGGCCGTGGCGTTAACGTGTGCCGCGGACGCTACCGTCTGTCGTCGTTCCAACACTATCGTCGCTGCTTGATTCATGTAGACTTTGAAATTAATGCTATTTATCTGCTATAGATGAGAATCCGTTGGTTGGTTCCACGTGTATGCGTGGGCCTGCCACTGAGTACGCCTCCTGTTTTCTATTCATTGTTTTTAGGCTACCGCCTGACGAATATAATAATAAGTCTTCGCTTGGTGTGGTGCTCTAATGATTTATAAGTGATTATTTAATTACAATTAAATTAAACTGTCTGTATTATGATAGTGCTAGTGCTAGTCCCAAGCATGGAAAAGAAGGAGGGAGACGCTATTAGCATTTGTTATGAAACAGAGTCATTAAGCAGCTACTAATTAACGGCACTCGCAGACGTGGGATGTCGCTAAACACCAAAATGCAATTGCTGAATACTTACACCGCTCACTTTTTAGACACCTTTAACCTCTCCTACCAATATATACACCAAAGCTTATACTCACTTTTCATTTAACTTCGTCACTGTTTGCTTTCTGACAGTGCCAGTCCCAAGCCTGGATAAAGGCAGAGGGCGACGCTAATGGCCTTTGTTACCACACAGCTAGTCGTTAAACAGAAAATCACTTTTCATATTTTAGATATTGGTTCATGGTCAAAATAATTTGAACTGACACTTTTAGACGGAACCCCAACCTAAACAAAACATAATAGGGTCCTATACGAAGGTTCCGCGAAGCAGACCAATACAGGTTTAATAATATAATGACACATTTTATGAATTATTGAAAGTTCTTCTATTGAAGCAGATGTTAGACGAAATGTCTCATATGGAAAATAATGTTTAAACTAAATTCCTTGCAATGCATGTAGGTAGTATGTTAGGCGTTAATTTGCTGTTGTGGTTCTTTTGCTTCACCTAATCTGTAGACCATGATTTATTTATAGTCCTATAGTAACTCCGCCACTGAAACAGCGTACAGAAACTATATAAGCCCTACTAATCCAGATTCGTAGACAAATAATCTAGTACCGGCTAACCTAATTATGATCACTATATACATTGAATGTCGCATGTGATGATCTCCCAGTCACTACTCGCCTCGAATTCTCCTACAGATCACACTGCACCTTGATTCAGGAACGAATTTTCGTTTAAATCCCTCCTATTCTCAGTTCCTCCACCAAAACCACCACTCACCCACCCACCTTTATCTGCTTCAAGCTCCTGTACTCATCAGCCCACAGGCCTAACCATTCGAAATTGAAATCCAACCTCTTCAAGAATTCATACCATCCGATCATCTGCCTTCGAAGCCTTCTCGTCCTCAACGAATCCCGCCCTAATTAGCAGCCGCTCTTCCTCCTCTCTCCCTTCGCTCTGACTGTCACCCTCGGACCTCCACTGAACTCTGATACGAAGAAATTATACCAACGACTGAACCAGATTGGCGATTATGATATTCAATATTGCGATCTATTTTAAGGTGTTTAAATTGAACTTGTATCTGTATACATGCAGAGTAGAGTTGTGTCTATCCTTCAACATAACTTATAACCAATTCGCTCCCGTTTAACGATACGAAGCAGCGCTCGTGAATAAGCTGGTACCCTGCGCTTAGTTTTTGAGTAGCGCTATAGAAATTGGGAGTTTACGATTACGCTTACGACCTACCATTCTTCAAAACGTAACCGTTTTTAAACGGGAGCGAATTGGTTATAAGTTATGTTGAAGGATAGACACAACTCTACTCTGCATGGCCTACAGATACAAGTTCAATTTAAACACCTTAAAATAGATCGCAATATCGAATATAATAATCGCCAATCTGGTTCAGTCGTTTGATATTTCTTGGCAGGAGTAAATGTGGAGAAATTTCCTAGAGTAACGATATCAACGGCCTTGGTGCCGAAAATGTCACTGAGTTTATTAAATTAAATTAAATTAAATTAATAAAAATAATAATTTATAACCATTACCCCGTAGTACATGTAACTCCGCCACTACTCATACTCTGCCAGTGCAAGTCCCAAACCTAGATGAAGGAGGAGGGCGACGCTAATGATCTTCAATGCACTTCAATTGTATTTCGATACATGATTGTAAGTGTGAACGGATACACAATCATTTTCTTCTAAAATAGGTTCCTTGAGTTTCACCGTAGAACGGCAACGGTTTCAAATTATACGCAATGATACATGATTATAAGTGTGAACGGATACACAATCATTTTCTTCTAAAATAGGTTCCTTGAGTTTCACCGTAGAACGGCAACGGTTTCAAATTATACGCAATGATACATGATTATAAGTGTGAACGAATACACAATCATTTTCTTCTAAAATAGGTTCCTTGAGTTTCACCGTAGAACGGCAACGGTTTCAAATTATACGCAATGATACATGATTATAAGTGTGAACGGATACACAATCATTTTCTTCTAAAATAGGTTCCTTGAGTTTCACCGTAGAACGGCAACGGTTTCAAATTATACGCAATGATACATGATTATAAGTGTGAACGGATACACAATCATTTTCTTCTAAAATAGGTTCCTTGAGTTTCACCGTAGAACGGCAACGGTTTCAAATTATACGCAATGATACATGATTATAAGTGTGAACGGATACACAATCATTTTCTTCTAAAATAGGTTCCTTGAGTTTCACCGTAGAACGGCAACGGTTTCAAATTATACGCAATGATACATGATTATAAGTGTGAACGGATACACAAT
Source organism: Aporrectodea caliginosa (assembly GCA_020284085.1). Taxonomy (NCBI): domain Eukaryota; kingdom Metazoa; phylum Annelida; class Clitellata; order Crassiclitellata; family Lumbricidae; genus Aporrectodea; species Aporrectodea caliginosa. Next base: position 950,300 of record JACEVL010000108.1, read on the forward strand.
CATTTTCTTCTAAAATAGGTTCCTTGAGTTTCACCGTAGAACGGCAACGGTTTCAAATTATACGCAATGATACATGATTATAAGTGTGAACGGATACACAATCATTTTCTTCTAAAATAGGTTCCTTGAGTTTCACCGTAGAAAGGCAACGGTTTCCGATACGCAATGATGCCGTGGCGAATAAGGACGAAAAGGGGATTTAACAGTGCAGGAGCTCAAAAATATAAATAACGTACGGGAACGTATTTTAAAGGTGTGTTATAAGAGCATCTCCATTACGTGTTTCAATTACATTTTGTTCTTGTGCTCGAACAAATTACATAACATTTCATCTTCAGACTGCAGATTTAGATGGTTTTATTTATATTCATTTGGACATAAACGGTCTCATATAAAAAAATTAATGTTCATTAGCAGTACTTGCCTTTAGTTTCCATTCGACCAGACAGTTACAGAGATAGTTCATTATGCCCAGTGATTGACACAATAGTAGTTCGAAAATAGATTTCTATTTGGAAAACAGAAAATGTTATTTCATTTGGTATTTTCAAAAATCTTTTCTAAAGGTATTTTGTAAAAGTATTTTGGGTCTTTGTAGTGACCTCGACCGATATAGTCATTGCTGGAACCTCAACTTACTGTCAGGTAGGAGACGAATATCTGTCCTATGTTTACCCGGCGGCTCTAGGAGTAGCCAGACGCGCGTCATATACCATCACTGAGGAACTGTTGGGCGGTGGCGTTAACGTGTTCTGCGGACGCAACCGCTTGTCGTCGCTCCAACACAACCGACGCTGCTTCATCCATTTAGATTTTGAATCTGATGCTATCTGTTAACTATGAATGGAAATCCGTTTGCTGGATCTACGTGTATGCGTGGATCCTCCACCGGTGACTCTGTAAGTTTTCTATTCATCGTTTGGCATACGGATGAATTTATTTCCTATTGAAAACTAACTTGCAAACTTGTGCAGCATATCTCGTATTAGTCTTTTCTAGTTGTCGCGCTATTTTATTATTATTAAGTAAAATCACGATCAATTTTTTAACCGTGTGTTTTTTGCATTAAATACTGTTGACGTCCTATAGGAAAAGCATTGTCGTAATATCGCTGATACAGGGTGATTGAAATTGAATTCATTCATTCATTCATTCATTCATTCATTCATTACGAAGTTTTATATAGCGCCACTTCAAGGGTTTCTTCTCAGGTACGATTTTCATAATTTAGATGATTTTGCAAATTTTTAAGTTTAATTTGCTCAATCCAAAGAAAGGGAAGGAGGTAATGTGAACTAATGTTTTGCATATATAATGAGCACAGGTGTTCTTTAGGTTGATATATATATATAATGTGTATTCGATTGTTAAGCGTTTTAGTCTTAGGCCTTAGTTGCGCTGTCGGCTCGTGGGCGCTTGGCCTAAAAGTAGCCTAAACTTTGGCTGACGATAGATTCTCTACACGTGCAGTTAGCGCGCCAAACTTAGAAATTGCTGATGACAGTGAATTTGAACAATTATACAGTGTAGTAGTTGTTTTAATGTAGTAGAGAGCTGTATGTTAGAAGTTACAGTTGAGCTGTATTGATAAGAACTTTGATTGTATGTTTGAAATAACTGTGTTTGAAGAAAGGAGAAACATTCAAAGAACTGTGTCAATTTAATTCTTAAACAGTTAGAAGTCGTTGAGAAATTTATATGTAGAGATAAGGGAAAGTTCTTGAGGTAGGTCACAACTAAGAAAGAAAAGAGTTGGTGACAGGCAGCTTATGACTACATAGGCCGTTGCCGCCGACAAATATTAGTTTTGGCATATTACAGCTCATACAAACGTAACGGTGAAAAAATTATTTATACCGGAATGTTTAAACGTTTTAAAGGTGTCTAACTGGAGGTTTTTCATCGACGTTATTGGCCGTTGATGTCAACCCTTACTCATCTTATAATTTACTTAATAATTACAATTACTTGTCTTTAATATCACTCGAGGTATCTGCAACCAAAAAAAGAAAAGTAGCAGGAAAATCAGTTTATTCGCAAGCACCGAATCATAGTTCTTTGAGGAATTCACTTCTGCTCTCGAGAGCCTGATTACACGAAACAGTCAGCTTCTCATCCTCGGTGACTTGAATCTACACCTTGATAACCCAACTTCTCCAATATCTTCTCGCAACCTTGATCTTCTGTCCCGGTTTGGCCTCCTTCAGCATGTTGGCGAGGCCACACCGTTTGGGTGGCTGCCTTGACCTCGTCATTACCTCTGATGACGACCAGGTTGATGATCTACAGATCCTACCACCAACGCTCTCTGACCACTCCTTCGTACAATTCATCCTTCCTTCCGTCCATCTTCAACCTGTTCACTCCATTCGGATTCTGCAGGGGTGGAAATCCTTCGATTATCTGGCTTTCAGCACCGCCCTCCGTAACTCCCACCTCTCCTCGCCTCGTGAGACTCTAGATGCTCTTACGGTTGACCAACTGTTTGACTTCTACATCTCCACCTCGACGTAGCGTTAAGACCCGTCTTCGACCGTTGGCTGTATGATTCGACGGAGAATGCCATCAGTCACGCCGTCGCACCGCTGAGAAGACGATTTCGCCGGTCCAAAGATCCTGGTGACCGTTTGGCTTGGATTAACAACCTACTGAAAAGTAATCCAGATATTTTTTTACCGTTTCATCGTAGAACGGCTAATGTTTCCGATATGCGAAGCCTATTAGACGGAGTTAAGGAAATAAAAATTGACATTGTAGGCAGATAGGAATATATATAACGTCGTGGAAAGTGTTTTAAAGGTGTGTTACAAGAGCATTTGCGACAAATGCTACGGTTACTGTTGATCATCTGCTTGAACACTTCATTATTAGATTTTCATTCTCAGACTGCAGATTTTAATGGTTTTATATCATCAGCTGGTCATAAACACTCTCGTATAAAATATTTAATGTTCATAAACAACACATGTCTGTTCTGTTAGTATTTAAGATTTCAATTGCATAACATGTAAATGTACAGCGCAATGCGTTTGTCAGGCGCTTATTAAAGAAAAAGATCATTATTATTATTATTATTATTATTATTATTATTATTATTATTATTATTATTATTATTATTATTATTATTATTATTATTATTATTATTATTATTATTATTACATACAATTGTTATTAGAGCAAACATAAAGATATTTTTTTTGTGAAAGTCTACATTCAATGATTGTTACTGGAATAGTGCATTCAGATAAAGTTACCCTGTCTAGTTTTTATTTCCTTCGAATACTGCATTTAGTTCATTGTTTGAAATTCTGCAAACTTGGTCCACAGACTCTGAACATTCGTGCCTTCTGTCGATGGGGATCCGTTGGCTGGCTCTACGTGTGTGCGTGGACTCGCCACAGGTGAATCATCTAGTTTACTGGGCATTGTTTCAACAAACTGGCGTAATTGTCTATTTGTATATGACATTTGACATCATAGAATCCTTAATCAAATTTTTCAAAAAATGAGTGAATAAAGTCAGTTCATCACTTTCGAATGTGACAGTGTTCCATTGCATTGTTTGCGTTCAATCATTTTTTCAACCGTCTCAAATCCAGACTTGCATCAGCCATGTTGGTCTGTAATAATGCAAGCAATAGGAGCAATAGTTTCACCGTTTAAATAACTAGCACTGCCTGTCCGCCTTATGGCAGGGTATCGACCAGGGCAAAGGCTTTTTACCAGGGAATTTACCCTGGATTGTCCTACTGTAGCGCCGCCACTAATCAACGGTCCATCTTAAGCAGTTGAACTCACAGTAACATGATTAATTTATGATCTTAATAATAATAATAATAATAATAATTAAATCATGTGAATTAAGTGGTTCCTGCTAATTGCAGAAGAAAATCGGATACGACGTGTGATCGGAAAAGTAACTACAATTATAAAGGAAATTATTTTATTGCGATACCTGAAGAACGACAGTTTAGACACCTTTAAGATGGTTCTACGTCAGGATATAAATAATTAATAAACGATATACTGTCAATTGATTCACTGTCTAACACCTAACTGTTAGACTCTAACAACTCTGGCAGCCGCAAGATGTCGTCAAACACTTCAAGAAAATATACTTACAGCAATAGCAGACATAAGACGTCGTTAAACCCTGCATCTGCAGTTATTAAATTTTAAGTGCATATTTTTGTAGCGCCTCTGTAAAAACTCAGCAAAGGTCGTCCAGACCTTATACCATGAAAGGCAACAAACAAATGGACAGAATGGTCTTCAACAGGTTGTGAAATAGAAGACAGAAGAAGCTCAAGTCACAGATTAAATGGAAGCCAGTTCCAGAATGAGGCAACGACCACCACAAAGCGTCCATGTTTCTTTGTTACAGAACTCTACAGGGAACAATCAAATTACGCTGTGTTGCAGAACAAAGACGTCGATAAGAATTTTTGTGTAGTTTGACCGTAGAACTGTTACTGTTTCGGATATACGACGACGTATGAGTGAAACATACAGAGTGGTGGTTTTTCTGTTTAACGACTAGCTGTGTGGTAACAGAGACCATTAGCGTCGCCCCCTCCTTTATCCAGGCTTGGGACTGGCACTGTCAGAAAGAAAACAGTGGCGGAGTTAAACATACAGAGTAGGCAGCTAGGAATAGCAGCTAGGAATTATATATGGCGTCGGTGATAGTGTTTTAAAGGTGTGTAATAAGAGCACTTGCTATTATATGCGATGATGCTGTTCACCTATGGTCGAAAACTTTCAGTGAGTCCTACAGTCCGTAAAACTTTTTAAAGGTTCGGCGACAGTCACCAACACTTTTTCAACATGTGCTGAAGTAATGTTTTGGTTGTTTTGGTTTAAGGCAAAGACAATTAGCGGCTGCATATTCCTGAAGATTTAAACACCGCAATAATGATTGATGTCTTCACGTAAGTAGTTTACTTCCTTATTTTCGTTTGTTCACAACTCCGCCACTGTTCACTTTCTGACAGTGCCAGTCCCAAGCCTGGATAAAGAAGGAGGGCGACGCTAATGGTCTTTGTTACCACACAGCTAGTCGTTAAAAAGGAAATACACACACACGTTTGTTTCATAAATTGGTGGCGACGGTATTGGACTGCAAGTCCTATGATCAAATACATCGACCATGAAAGAGGATATCAAAAGACTAGGTTTTCGAAGTGTGAACATGAAGAAGAATGGAGAAAATCATCGGAACATAAAACAAATGAAGAAGTGATGTTAAGGATTGGAGAAGAAAGGGCCTTGATACGCGCAATAAGAGAGAGACAAAGAAAATCGGACACACGTTGAGAGGAGACTCACTAAGAACGGTTATTGAAGGAAAAATGGAGGGGAGGAGTATAAAGGAAGACCAAGACCGATGATGCTGTATTGGATGATGACATATGGATATGGAAAGCTCAAAGAAGAGACCCAATATCCACTGGAATGGCAACGTCGGACATTTGAACCTGCCTCTTAGGCAGGCAGACAACCAGAAGAAGAAGATTCGAACTGTGTATTTCAAGGTCCAGCATTCAAAGAACTCCTGTCAATGGTCCTGACAGCAACGTAATGTCATTAAACGCTGAAATCTCCGGCGTTGGAAGAACGAGCGGAACAGAAAGAGGTAAAGAAAACCAAAGAAAAAGATCAGATGATTGTAACTCAAATGACATCAACGGTCCATGGTAAGCCGTTAAACTAACATTTAATAAACTAACATTAAAAAAATTATGATTTAAGAATAAGCGCGTTTAAATAAACTGATTTTCCCACTACTAAGTTTTTGTTATTTTAAGACGAAATCCGTAGACCTCGAGCGATAAGACAATTAATTACAGTAAGTAAGTAAATTATAAAGTGAGTTAGGGTTGATATGAATGGCCGAGGCAGTCCAATAACGTCGTGAGGAAAGTCCTCCATTTAGACACCTTTGAAACGATTTAACTGTAAGTTTAAGTACTTTCTTAACGTTACCCGATCATTTCAATGAGGCTTATCAACTTCGCTAGTGTTATTATTAACGGCTCTGGCAGCCACAAGATTTCGTTAACCCTTTGGGAGTGAGGTGAAGCATTGGAATGTTTCAGGTGAGGTGGGGTATGACATACCCCAATACATTTTTTACTTGCAAGTCAAAATATCAACTACATAACATGTATTGTGAGCTAAACTATAGTTTTGTAACCAATTATCAGTTTAACTGGTGATTATCGGGAACTAATAACTCTTTTCCATCATAAACGAAATGGCCAGCGCGTAGACGCACAAAATCAAAGCGGCCCTCTGCAATGGCATCTTCGTGGCCCTTGAAGCATGTAACGTTTGCAAACACGTGACATAGTACTCGTAATAATGGATCAATTTTGCATCGATGCAAAACTATAAATCTAATATCTGCAATATCTTCTATTATCGCCCATTTTTTCTGCACTGAGCCGTTACGTTTTTTAATTCATTAAAATCAACATGTATACGAAAAATTATAATTTCACTTTATTATGCAACAAAATAAAATAATTGTGCGTCCAAAAGTACCTTAAATTGTCCTAAAGTATCCGCATTTCACATTTACGACCAGAGGCGGAGTTTATGGCGTATATGTGACCACAGTTTCACGGCAGCTTATGACAACATAGGCCGTTTCCGCCGACAAAGATTAGTTTTGGCATATTACAGCTCTACCTTAGTGGTGGTTTTTCTTTTTAACGACTAGCTGTGTGGTAACAAAGACCATTAGCGTCGCCCTCCTCCTTTATCCAGGCTTGGGACTGGCACTGTCAGAAAGCGAACAGTGGCTCTACCTTGGCCTCAATCAATTTCACCATAATACTCTAGTAAGAAGCATTCTTTAAAGGTGTTCAAGTTAATAATTGAATTTCATCTAATAGCTTCTGGTGTTTAGTGATATTTAGTGGCGTCAAGATCGGACGTTGGCGTCGATGGCAACATTACTTTCTGCAGTTTCACCGTAAAATGACAAATGTTTACAATGCGCGACGTTGATAACGCCGTTCCGGCAAGAAGATGGAAATTGGTGGTGGTTTTTCTGTTTAACGACTAGCTGTGTGGTAACAAAGACCATTAGCGTCGCCCTCCTCCTTTAACCAGGCTTGGAACTGGCACTGTCAGAAAGCGAACAGTGGCGGAGTTTAGATGGAAATTGAAAATGTAGCCAGTATAAATGACGGGGGTGAAAGCGTTTTATAGGTGTTTAATGAGAACATTTTCATTAGGCGTAACGGTGACTGTTGATCATAATGCTCGAACACTAGACACTTTTAACCAGTTGAACCATTAGTTTCCATCTACCAAACCGTCCTGAAGATAGTTTCTAGAAGTCCACATAATGATTTCCATGCATATAAAGTAAAATGCAACCTATTACAGCAACAGACTTAACAGCAGATACGCAACTTTGTATTGTGGCGTTGGGGTATAGTCACCAACACTTTTTAAAAGGTGGTTTTAATCACGCCACTTTTTGGCCATGTGCTGAAATGTTTTTTTTTAGCGTTCTCCTGGTTGTTAGAGCAAGTTCGAGCATCGACAATTAACGGCGGAGTATTCCTGAATATTTAACTATTGCAATGATGATGGATGTCTTCGAGTAAACTTACTTTACTTATTGTCTTTTTGTTGCATAAATAGATGACGTCGTCCGTCTTCTTGTAGTTGTCAGTATCATAATTATGAAGTTTGTACAAAGTTTAAGAGGAGGGGGTAGGGAAGAAGAGGGAAGTTGGCGGGGAGGGAATAAATATGGCTTATATGATTATTATTTTCTTATCTATTGTTCTCTCCTTCGTTGAGTCTGCGATCTATGGACTACGTACGCCATCTGTTGTCAGAAGTTTTCGTCTTTGCGGAGTAGGATCGTGGTGGGTCTTTGGAGTGACATCGACCGATAGTCACGAGTGTTGTTTCGACCTACCAAATCGGAGAAATCTAAGGAGTTAGAGGCAGGCAACGACTTTCTCTTCTACGTGCACCCGGCGGATCGAGGGATAGCCGTATACATGTGCGTCACCTGCCACAACAGAGGGATGGGTGGGCGGTGGCGTTAAGGTGTGCCGCGGGTGCTACCGCCTGTCGTCGCTCCAACATTTCCTTGCTGCTTCATCCATGTAGACTTTGAACTTGATGCTATGCATCAGCCATGGATGTGAATCCGTTGTTTAGGTTCTACGTGTGTGCGTGGGACGGCCACTGCGGACTTTTCCAGTTTTCTACGCATTTTCGGGACACAACCGCCTGCTGAAATTTATGTTGCTAATGAAAATTAATATTTAAGCTGGTGCGGATATCGCCTATTGTTAGTCTTCTCTTGTAGTGGCGCTATAACAATTTCTAAGTGACATTACAAGCAATCGTTTAGACTTTAGAAACACCTATTAGCATAAAAGGCCGTTGACATCGATGTATTTCTACATTTCTCTGCCTCACCCAGACAAAGTTCACGGTGATACGCGAATCAGAATCATATGGGCCATTATCCCAAAAGTGTCCAATCCGGTTTTTGAAAAATGTATTTTTTTTCTCTCCCAAACTTTCTTGCAAGTATGTTTTTTAGTCGGCTACTATGTTAAATTTAACTAATCTGAAAGAAATCTAGTATATTTGTAATCGTAAGTTAATTATTTTTAACATTTTATACAAAAGAAACTCCTGATTTGTCATTACCATCCCCCTTTTTTACTTGATCACACAGACCTGAAATATACATCTGGTGTTTAGATTTTTTGCAATTATAAACTAGATAATACCAGCAATTATTTGGAATACTGCAGGCCTTTCCTTCACAAAATATATTAGTCTGGTGCTGAGAAATTAAGCAATTTATCGAAATTATTAAAAATCCACTATAGTATTTTCAGTGACAGAAAAAATCTGTCCAGCATTGACTACAACTGTGTATTATATGCATTAGGTGCAACTTGGCAAACATGTTCAGAGTTCATAGTAAATTCTAATTACTTCCAAATTTTTATTTTTATTTTTATATGAAATGGGATGGTAATGACCCTTGAGGATGGTAATAACAAATGCATCATTACCATCCCTAAGAAGATGGGACGGTAATGAGAAAATCGCAGAATTCTGAAAAAAAGGGATGGTAATGATGAAAAACAACCAGAGGATGGTAATGACATAAGGCTGTCCTCAATGACAGCACATGAAACATTTCCATGTGAATTACTCTATGAGATAAGTAATTCAATCTGTTCCACAAAAGCCATGAAGAAAATCAGTTATCAATGTTGTAATCCACCCAACCCATGAAATACCTAAATGGATGGCAATGATGCAGAAATTTTCTACTCTCTAATTTACAGCAAACAAACCTTCATAAAATCAAGACAATCGAAAATATTCATATGGCTTTTCTGTTTGGTGTTAGATGTAGACCAGATCTTGTTCTCGTTCTATTTCTTGAAGTAAGTAAGTGCGTTGTGTAAAAACGAGAGGCTTTCAAAAAATGAGGATGGCAATGACGCGTATATCCCTGGACAAATTTTGTAGGTATTTTGGAGAAGGAAATACTATGGAAATCAGTGTAAATGTGTAATTACTGGATACTCTAGTTATTCATTAATCAAAATGAGAAACCTTTGTTACAGATTATTGCACCACATTTACGTGGCAGCTGAATGTCATGCATTGTACGTGGTGGCGGACAGGGGATGGTAATGACTATTCGTGTACTTTTTGTAAAAAAAATAAAACTTTTCAAACATGTAAGAACTAAAATAGTGATGGAACATGTTCATCTTTACATTCTTTTAACGAGGGAACAAAAAATTTGTACAAATTATGAAGAAACTCCAAGAAAAACACATAGGACACCAGTTTGCCACTTTTGGGATAATGGCCCATAATATATACGTTAAATTGGAAGCGTTTAAAAGGTGTCTAATTGAACGTTTTCATCCACGATCGCGTGTTATTCGAGTACATGTACATCTTTCTAGTTGGAAAATTACCAACCAAGCGCTAGATAAATCCATTCCACACAGAATTCCAATTGCGTACTAGTAAAATGTTTCCAGTTTTTTTTAAATCGATGCTCTACCATGATGTTCAATTATTCGGTCGAATAATACTCTATTGGTCCGCCTATTATCAGACTTCTATGGCGCCATGGATAGTGGGCAGATAACCCTTCTAGCTCTATTTGATGTTAGCGCTGCTTTTGACTCTGTTGACCATTCTATCCTCCTCCAACGCCTCTCTATTTCTTTTGGACTGACTGGCAAACCATTAGAATGGCTTCGTTCTTTCCTTACAGATCGTACTAACTGTGTAATTGCTGGCTCTTCTAGGTCCCGCTGGGTCCCTGCCCTTTTTGGTGTACCTCAGGGATCAGTGATGCCCTTTCTGATTGGATGGCCTCAAATCGCTTGCTCTTGAATCCATCCAAAACCCAGTTCATTTGGCTTGGTGGTCGCAGACAGTTGGCTGGTGTTGACCTACACCTGTTGGCTGAGACCTTCCCTCATATTACCTTTTCGCTTACTGTTCGTGACCTTGGGGTGACACTTGATCAAGACTTAGTCTTTTGCAGCACGTCAACCTGATCACACGAAGCTGTTACTACCAGCTCCGTCAGTTGCGTGTTGTCCTGAGGTCCCTCTCCCATGATGCTGCTGTGGTGCCTTCGTCACCAGCAAAATTGATCATTGTTGCTCGGTTCTTGCTGGTCACCCATCTGGCTTAATAGGGCGTCTTGACCGAGTCCTTCGTTCTGCTGCTCGGCTTATTGGTCATATTCCCAAATATGCCCCAGTTTCTGCCTACATGCGTGATGTATTGCACTGGCTTCCTGCCTCGCAACGCATATCTTATAGGTTAGCAGCACTTGTCTGGCGGTGTCTCACTGGTAGTGCTCCGTCCTACTTATCTGATCTCTGTCGCCCGGTTTCTGACTTAGCCTCTCGTCGAGCGCTGCGCTCTTCGACTAAGGGGGAGCTATTGGTCCCTCGGGCCCGCTCCTCGGTCAGACAGCGTCGAGCCTTTTCGGTTGTTGGCCCCTCCACTTGGAATGGGCTGTCGCTTACGTTACGCTTACTGCCCCGGAATGATTTGCCTGCTTTTTACCAACTACTAAAGTCGTTTCTGTTTGGCCGTGGCTGGGCTGGGAGCGCCTCTGAGTAGGTTTCTTGAAGAGGCGCTATATAAATATCCAGAATGAATGAATGAATGAATATCATGATGGATTGTAATGCAAAGTAAGGTTGACGTAACCGTTCGCAAGATGTCGTTGAACATGGACTCTAGTAGGGAATACAAAGCTCAAATTATGCACCTCTTGTAACACACTCAATCATGTGGTAATAAACATAATTGTGTTAGAATATTATATTATGATAAAAGATCGTTTTATGTCGTTAAACAGCGAATACTAATGGCATTGTATGGTTCTGTTTTCACACCTTTAAATAGTCTCATTCGGTCGTTATTAAATTCTTTGTTTTTATGCAGTTATCAGAGCTGTAATATGCCAAAACTAATCTTTGCCGGCGGCAACGGCCAATGTTGTCATAAGCTGCCGTTAAACTGGGAAACCAACCAAGTTATGCATATGAAATCTTTTCCAAAAAGCCATCGCTGTCATGTAACGACAATAAACATTGGAATGAAATAAATAAAGTAAATAAAAGATAACTGTAAACGACAGCGAATGAAATATAAGCTCGAATTAGACACAATTAATGAGATGTATCGTTCTATTATATAGAATTATAGATCATCGGGTGAGTGGGGCAACTTCGTAATTTCACCCTCAGGCTTCCAAGGTTTTTTGTGACACGGACTACCACGGGGTGGTGGTTAACACCCCTGGATTTCCTGTTTGGTTTCACATATCATATCTTGTAATACAGCATTGGATTCGGCATTCATTTCTGAACAAAATGATATATTTAGTTGTACATGTACATTATGTGAATGAACCTCGAAATTACATCATTTTTAACTACGGAACCGATAATTGGCGATATTTTATTTATTTTCTACGTTTTCCCGGAGGAAGATCTAGTTTCCAAAAATTTAAAAGTTTCAGCAGTAGGGACAGGTTCTTCGAATCGAGCCCGAGGTCTTTGATATACCACAAGATGTCGCTCAACATTGGAATCATCTAAATTATTTACTCAAAATACACACCTTTAATTATTTACGTTCAATCACTATATAAGTATGCCAGGAGCGATGAAATCCACCTTAGTCCTCAGTACTTTATTATTTTATCAGGAGGCATGCGGAATATTATTATGTAACGACGGGAAATCTGAAAAAGGTTATAAATTGCGCAGTATATCATTTGAAATATCGAGTGTTTAACGACATCATGACGTAATTTTTACGAATTACCTTATTCAAGGAATGGGTATCTGAGATCGGCTAATCTATTTAGTTAGGTATGATTATAGGTAATTTCTATCAAAAGACCTCGTGTCAAAACAAAGTTGATTAGCGTCGCCCCTCCTTCAAACAGGCTTGGAACTGGCACCACACGAAACCGACTGTGCAGGAGTCACCAACTGGTTGGATACCATCCGTTTAAAGATATATTCTAGCATCAAAAGCCGCTTACATAGATTTGAAAATTCTTGAACCATCTATAGTAAAATTTGTATCACTTCACACGGTTGCACTGTGTTTGCTTGGTTACCTGCGATTTAACTACACCTCGTCATATCAAAGATGATTTGCGTCGACCTCCTAGTTTCTCCAGGCTTGGGCTGGAGTGTGATGAAAGTATTTTCATTATGTGTAACGGTAACTGTTGATCAAAGCGTCCTCTCAGATCCTCTGACCGGCTTGACCTTTTGTTCCCCGTGTTAGGACCACAATGGCTCAATCCAGGTCCTTTGTGTGCATAGGTCCCTCTCTATGGAATCGACTTCCTCCTTCTCTACACTCTACAATCCTCTCTAGTAGCATCTCTACCTCTTTCTCTCACCTTAAAACCTTCCTTTTTCCTCGGAGTACCTCGCACTGGGAGCGATTCTGAAAGGCTTATGCTATGAGAAGCGGTTTAAAAATGATAAAATACAATACAATACAATAATTATGTTCGAACACTAGACACCTTTAATACGAGAAATCAGTTTACTATATTAATCAACGGTTGCGTTAAGCAATTACTTGATGAATTGTGAATAGGAAATATGGTAGTGGTTACAGTTTAACGACATTGTGCCATAATAGATATCTTAAAAGTACACACAGCTTCCTGCTTTTGTCCAGCCTGTCCCCTTCAACTTGCTAATGGATTTCACTATAGTGTTTAATTATTATTATGTGTATTTATGCTGCTACGTGTGCGTGAACGCGTAGTATTCTTATAGGCTATAAGTCAAAAAGACACAGTTTGTACGTGTGTGCAGTTTAGCGACACTACTGGTAGTGCCAGTCCAAATTCTTGTTTATTAAGAGGCATGAGGAATTATGTAACGACGGGAAATCTGAAAAAGTATCTAAAATTGTGCAATACATAAAATTAAAAACATCTTGTGTTTAACGACATCTTGTGGCTGACAGGTCCTTTGACATCATTCGTATGACCTATATTATTCAATGAACGAGTATCTTAGCTCGGCTTATCGATTTAGTTATGCAGTAAATAGATTGTTTCTGTTTAACAACGCCGTGTCGAAACGAAGTTGATCAGCATCGCCCTCTCCTTCCTATAGGCTTCGGACACAGTTAATGGCACCACCTGAAAATCGCTGTGGAGGAGTTACCAACTGGTTGGTTACCATCAGTTTAACGATATCTCATGGTAAAAAGCCGTTGATCCCGATGGGAAAAATTCTTGTACAGTTTCCACAGTTGAATAATCTATGGAATACTTGTAATCATATTACGAGGCTGCATGGCGTTTGCTTGGTTACCTACGGTTTAACGACACCTTGTCATAACAAAGATGATTAGCGTCGCCCTCCTCGTTTCTTCAGGCTTGGGACTGGAGTGTGATGATAGCATTTCCATTATGTGTAACGGTAATTGTTGATCATAATTTAGTTTGAACACTAGACACCAAAAACTAATCTTTGCCGGCGGCTACGGCCTATGTTGTCATAAGCTGCTGTTAAACTGTGGATCCACTAAACACCATTAATATGAGGAGACATTCTATTATAAATAGTTGCTTTAGGCAATTATGTGATGAATGGTGAAAATGTCTTTTAGTAGAGGTCAAGGTTGCAGTTTAACAACCCAGGCGAATTTTTACTATAATTTATAGACAGAATGCCAGTCTTATTAAAGGTGTTTTAAATTCAACCTTTTTAATCCTTCATTTAATAGTTGCTGCTGCGCTTAACGACAGTTGTCGATAATATTGTTAGGAAAACATTTCGTATCGTTCTAAATTTTATTGTAAGTTTCTCCAGTATAAAGCATTAGTTGGCTACTGTGTATCGACGCTATTAGCGTCGCCCTCCTTTCTCCAGGCTTGGGACTGGCACTCTCAGAATACGGACACTGAGAAAGTTATTATTTTAATTAGTTTAATTTGATTTATTCGATGACATTTTAAGGCACCAGGGGCCGTTGATAACGATTGGAAATTTGTTTACGTTCCTAGGCTCTAAAAAACCGACTTGCTTCATATCCAACGACTGAGGTTGCTTGCTTGTTTACTGCTTCACAACCACTGTGTGGTAACAAAGACCATTGGCGTCGCCCTCCTCCTTTATCGAGGCTTGGGACTGGCACTGTCGGAAAACAAACAGTGGCTGAACACGACTGACTGTTGTTATAATCGAAGTATCAGAGACTATTTTAAGGTGTCTAAACTAGAGTAAAGTTGTCTTTATCTTTCAACATAACGGCGAGTGTTTTGAAGAATGGTAGACCGTCTCGTTAGCTTACTTACTGATTGTTTTATGTCGTATAAATTGATGACGTCGTCCATCGTATTGTAGTTGACAATAATTATCGTATAAAGTTTGGATGTAATGTATGGAGGGAGAGTGGAGTGGAATGGAAGAAGCGGGAAGTTGACGGCGAGGGAAAAGGGGAAAGTTAACCATCAGTTCATGAGATAAAGTTACGCCATTATTATTTTATGTTGCCTTCCTCATACAGTGTTCGATATAGGGACTGCGTACGCCATCTGTTGTCGAGAGTTTTTACCTTTGTTGATTTGGATTGACGTGGGTCACTGGAGTGACCCCGACCGACATGCCCCCGAATGAACCTTCGATTTACAGACAGGCAGGAGACGAATATCTGCTCTACCCTGCACCCGGCGGTTCTAGGAATAGCCGGACTTCGTCATCTGCCATCACTGAGTGACTGTTGGGCGGTGGCGTAAACTTGTTTGGCGGACCATAACCCTTGTCGTCACTCCAATCCTATCGTCGCTGCTTTGTCCATGTAGACTTTGAACTTGATGCTATAGATCTGTCAACTTTGGACCGGAATTCACTGGTCGGATCCTCATGTGTGCTTGATCCTGCGACTGGCGACTCCTCTAGTCTGCAAAAACTATCGACAATAGATACGCATTTCATAGATTGAACACTCTAACACTATTTGCTATGCACTCTTCTAATTCTTCTGTTACATTCTATTGTGTTCTGCAAAATATGTTGTCAGCAAAGTTGTTAAGCATTGACAATTCGATTTCGTATTCGGTGGAATGTTGACAAATTTTGAATAGTCGTGCTCAAATAATTAATTAGAGTAAAAACGCTTAATCGTAATCGTCTTCTTCTTCATCATCTTTTTTATTCTCCTTCTTCTTCTCTTCAAGATCTAAGCCATTTTTTCATCTTAACTGTTGGTTTCCTTAAGTTCTTCGTTTCTTCTGGTGACTCGAATTAAATCGCAGAGAAGAAAAAGTTCATTCTTTTTTCTTGTACAACTTAAATGTTTCATATTTAGCTTTAATGTCAATGCAATAAACGGTCACAATCTACCAAACCATAGATTTTTAAGTCTAGCAGTTATAGTAGTAGTTACTGCGTAACGATGCTGCGTCGTAACAAAGATGATTGACGTCGCCCTCCTCTTTCGTTCACGCTGGAGACTGGCACTACCAGAGTACGGCAGTGGCGGAGTTTATTTAAGTGTAATAATGGATGCCTTATGTTGAAGGATAAACTCTACTCTCAATGCACTTAAATACGAGCTCAACTTAGACATCTTAAAATAGAAAGTCATATCGACAATAATATTAGATGTCAATTTCTATCGGGTTCAATGTCTTCTCGATTACGAAGTTGCAAACTACAATGGAAAGTGTGCATAATTTAATGTACTATCATGATATTGTAATAATGAACAATAATGCGATCCACTTGGGACACAGACGATTAGTCAGCGGGCTTGTCTTATAACGAGGAGAGCATCGGTTCGATCCTCCTCACCTGAAACGTGCAGAGGACCTTGAGAAATTCCTTCACTCTCAATTGCTCTGCGACATCGATTGATGCTTGGTCATTAGATAGTGGCTCTTAATAAATGCACAATACAAAACGATAATTGTAATAATATTCCATCTTGCATCAGGCCAGGATAATAGCAATTCTAATAAAACCATGACTCCTATGGCGCCGATAGACTTCAGCTGATAAATTAATTGTTCAAGTCTTATTCTGCGATTGTTTGTATTGGAGACTTTAAAGCGCGGGATCTCGACTCTGGGAATCTGAACGATTGCGCTACAAAATCTTTCGTTTGACACTGGTTAAGACTCGCTCTACAACGACGCTTAATGTTTCCCCCGGATACTTAATACAGAACTGTCGAGCCTCTGAAAGCAACGCCATTACCCTACGTTTACCCTGCATGTGGTTACTGTGGGAGGAGGAGGAGGAGGAGGAGGAGGAGGAGGAGGAGGAGGAGGAGGAGGACGAGGAGGACGAGGAGGACGAGGAGGAGGAGGAGGAGGGAGGAGGAAAACGAGGAGGACGAGGAGGACGAGGAGGACAGGAGGACGAGGAGGACGAGGACGAGAAGGAGGAGGAGGAGGAGGAAAGAGTAGGAGGAAGAGTAAGTAAGTAAGTAAGATGTATGTACACCAGCGTGCGGTTATGCAACTGGTATAACAAAGAATATATTTACCCATTTATTTACTTACTTCGAATAAAGACGTTGCCTATAGAATGATTACGTTTACTGGATGCTGGTGATGGGAAGATTAGGCAGCTAGGAAGAGGACTGGAATCCTGAAATGCATAGCTCTCCGTTTAGGTTAGCCTGATCTGGGTCAGTTACCATCCAGAGTTTAACGACATATTCTGGCTGCCATGGTGTTTACGACGACTTCACCATAGTTTTTTATTTAATGGTGACGAATATCTATTATTTGTGTGTGTGCTTCCTTTTTAACGACTAGCTGTGTGGTAACATAGACCATTAGCGTCGCCCTCCTCCTTTATCCAGGCTTGGGACTGGCACTGTCAGAAAGCGAACAGTGGCGGAGTTATATTATTTGTCTAGGAGCATGAGGATTTATATAACGCCCGGCCATCCGATAGAAAGGTATCTAAATTTCGCAGTATATATAATTTTTAAAAATGAAGTGTTTAACGACATCTTGTGGTTCTGATTTTTGATAGTTTTAATTTTTTCTGACCATGAAATGAACCCAAATGAACCTAAAGTTAGGATATATATTTTCCCAAGATATAGCTGTCGTAGAGGCAAACAGATTATAAAAGTTCATCCATATCGGTTCCAGTCAAAAGCTTTTATGAAGGAGGAGGGCGACGCTAATGATCGTTGTTATCACTCATTGTAGTTTAACTAAAACTACTACAACTAGGGCAATTGCGTACATTGACAGGTCTGCGTATCGAAGTCCACGGTCTTAGGGACGAAACAAGATGTCGTTAAACAATTAAATCTACTAAATTAATAAAGAAACAATTTAAACCTTTAATGTACTAACACCTACTATATGATATGGAGTGTGGTACTGTACGGATTAGAGACATGGACAATGAGAAAGAGGATATAAGACGACTGGACGTTTTCCAGATGTGGACATGGAGAAGAATGGAGAAAATCAGCTAGACGGAACCTAAAACAATTGAAGAAGTGATGGGAAGAATTGGAGAAGAAAGAGCCCTGATACGCACAATAAGAAAGAGAAAAAGGAAATGGATCGGACACACGCTGAGAGGAGACTTACTACTAAGAACGGTCATCGAAGGAAAACACAGCTCGAATAACAGATGACTAGAAGAGTCACCACTGGCAAGGTCCCGCAAACACGAAGAGCAAGTCAGCGAATTCTCATCCAGAGCTAGTGGTTACCACATACAGCAGTTTTTCCTGCTTAATAGTATCTTGTGGTGTCCCACACAGAGGCCATCGACGTCAATAGCAATATAATTTTTAACAGTTAAACCTTAGAACGGTAAATGTTTCCGATGAACTATGATAATAAGGGCAAAGATGGAAACATCATTGCACTAAGCTGGGAGATCTATATAACGTCGATGATTGTGTTTTAAAGGTGTGTAAAAAGAGCAATTGCTAATATATGCGGGAACTGTTGAGGAAAGCATTTACATTAGCATTTACATTATTTTCAACGGGAACTGTTGATCATAAATTATGCTCGAACACTTTATGTGACATTTTTATTCTCAGACTTCAGATTAGCTGATTATATAATTAAAATCAGCTGGCCATAAAGAGTGGTCTATAAAGTAATGTCCATAAACAGCACTTATAGTTTCCACTCGACCTAACAGAAAGATAGTCAATAAAAGTCTACATTGAGTGATTTTGCAATATTCTAATATCCTAATATGCATTATGCAGGCCTCCCGCTCTCTGGGGTTAATCAGCTTAAAACTCTACAGTTCGGTTAATTGTTGAGATCCTGAAGTATGGTCAGTAATCTAGCTACATGCGGAATGAGCTGCATTGGTTGTCAATCCGAAGACGCATTGAGCTTAAGATCCTTTTGCTGATACGTAGCTGTCGGACCGGTTTTGCTTAAAATTAGGCGCTATATAAATATACACTTACAAATTTGATTCCTGCAGATGCAGAGTTTAACGACGTCTTATGTCTGCTATTGCTGCTGATGTCGTTAGATTTAATTTATATTTTCATTTTCTTTTCTTTCCTATTGTTGGATTACGACATCTTGCGGCTGCAAGAGCCGTTGACCATGAAGTAAACGATACAGGCCTTTTTGACGAATGATTGATAGATGACGTTAAAGAAATTATTTATACCGTGATATTAATCCATTTTAAAGGTGTCTAACATGACGGATATTAAGTGACTTTATCGATCTGCCTTGGCCGCTGATGTCAACCCTAACTCAACGCATAATTAACTCTATCATTGCAATTATTTGTCGTATCGCACGAGGTCTTCGGGTTTCTTTTGCAACCAACAAAGCTATGTAGCAGGAAAATCAATTTACCCATACGCACTTAATAGGAATTTTGCAATTTACTAACAGTTTCAAGGTAAAAATAATGGAAAAACTGTGCATACTTCCGATACACCATGTCGCAAGTAATTACACTCTATAGGCAATTAACCTCGGGAAAACTGTTTTAAATTTGTGTTATGAGAATATTTTTATTTTGTGCAACAATCAGTTTTCATAATTACGTTCGAACATTTTACATTACATTTTCGTTTTCGGATATAATTGGATAACTGACGAAATGTGAGAATAGTCTGTCAATACCACTTTCCAAGATGGCCGCCAAACACAGAAATATGCATATTTCAAAACAGAGGTACGTGTAAGCTACAATGACAAATGAACCCTTCACTTTCATAGTTCCGGGGTCAAGGAATCCATTTATCACAGTGAGAATAGTCTGCCAATACTAATTTACCTCTAAGGGATGGCCGCCATCTTGATTCAATTTATGTAGATAGTTAATGCCGTCACTACCTTTTTCGGGAGTGCCAGCCCAAAATGTAGATGAAGAGGAGGGACGACGTCAACTGCAGCCGATGTATGTCAGTTTTTATCACTTGCGGCGTCTTCGTGCCATTCGACGATCTGTCCCCTCGCTGATTTTTTCTTCCATGGTTCATGCCTTTGTCTGTTCACGCATTGACTACTGTAACTCATTACTTATAGGCCTACCTAAACTCCGTCTGGCTCCACTTCAATCAGTACTTAATGCAGCTGCTCGCTTGATTGTCCGCCTTCCTCGTTTCTCCCATATTTCGACTTTCATGACTGAAAACCTTCATTGGCTTCCTTTAACTGCTAGGATTCAGTTTAAAATTCTCTTTCTTACGTGTAAAATGTTTTTGGGTCAAGCTCCACGATACCTCTGTGATGTTATCAGACGACCTATCTCAGCTACCTCTGGACGTCCTCTCCGCTCTTTAGACCATCACGACCTTCTAGTTCCTCGGTCTCGGACTGCCACAGCACAGCATCGTGCCTATGCTTCTGTTGGCCCTTTGCTATGGAATGACCTTCCTACTATAACTCGAGCTGTGATGTTATCTGGGGCACTACTGTTTCTGCTCGTTCTCTTAAGACTTTTCTTTTTCGAGGGGCCCTTCGCACTGGAAGCGCCTCTGATTAGGTTGTACTGTGAGAGGCTCTTTATAAATCCATAAATACAATAGAATGTCGCTAAACACCATTGAAAATACTAACCCTCTCAGGGTCGTAATCGTAATCGTAATCGTAATCTCCAAACTTCTAAAGCGCCACTCGAAAGCCAAGCGTAGGGCACCAGCTTATTCACGAGCGCTGCGTCTAGTCAGAGGGGTTGTTCAAAAGAGTAGTCCGAGGGAGACCGAGTCCGGTTTCCAGAGGATCAGAGAGTGTCGATATAAGATCAACGACAAATGATGTGGCAGCCGTAAGACACAGCTAAAAAAGCTAAAACGTTTCCACTGAATGATTAACCGTTGCCTTATTTCTGATTTCGTTACCTACCGGAATTGCTCTAGACTTTTCTAACGAATTTTGAAGTTTAGAGAACGATTGCCGCTGTAGCCGTGTGGACTCTTCTAATGATGCTGCAAAAGATATGCTATTAGAATAGGATGGGAGGAAAAACAGTTTGAGGAAGATGTAAGTCAGAAAGATGCATGTACACCAGAGTTCGGTTATGCAATTGATAAAATTGTATAATTGTTACTGACTTAATATAAACACCTATAGTGTGATAACGTCGCCTATAAATTGATCGCATTGACTGGACACCGTTGATGAGAAGATCAGGCAGCGGGGGAAGAGGACTGGCCTCCTCAAACGTATCCCTCCCTGTCTAGGTTAGCTTCATCTGGGTCAGCTAGTATCGATAGTTTAAAGACACACTGTGACTGCTATCATGGCCGTTTGCGACGATTTAAGCTTATCCATGATAATTATTATTTTACAAAGAAATTACGGTTACTAGAAGCAGTATAAGTTTCAGTTTAACGACACTGTGATAACAAAGATCATTAGCGTCATCCTCCTCCTCCTTCATCCAGTCTTGGGACTGGCACTGCCTGGCGCTAGAGCACGAACGTGCAGTGACGGAGTTATAACAGTTACCGATACCGTCGACTACAATTTATAGCAGAAGACACATTTTATTAGACTTATTCAAATTTAAAATCATATTACATCTATTAAACTGAAGTTTAATGATATCTTACTTCATCAACAGCGGCCGTTGATGTCGATATGAATTAAATGTTTGCATATTTTGACCGTAGAACGGAAAATGTTTCCTGTACGCAACAAGGACCTTTAGAAGGTGACTATTTCACGAGCTTGGCGCTGGGAAAATAAATGACGTTGGAGAAAGTGTTTTAATGGTGTTTTGCGAGAGTATTTATATTATGGTAAGTTTTTATCTTGTTCTCGAATACTTTACATTGCATTTTAATTCTCAGACTGCAGATTAAACTAGTTATATATAATCAGCTGGTCATAGCCAGTCTCGTATAAAATATTTAATGTTCATTAACAGCACTTATATAGTTTCCATTTTGGCCCGACTATTATTATTGGTGATATTGTAATCGTGTGTTATGGTGTCTACTTCAAACTGTGTGTTTCAATTCGTATTATCGAACATGCTGCTTATCTGCACGGTAACTTGGGAAGTACTGCCTGCGATTGGCTGTTTTAGTCTTATATAAGTGCACTGAAGGAGTTTAAGAGGTGTCTAGGAGGCACTTGGTATTTATGTACGGCAATAAGGTTTTCATGACATCTTACAACAGTATAAGTAGCATAGTTTAGAAATATGGTTACTGACAAAATCCGTCAACGTATCGCACATTTTATTTATTACGAATAAACGTTGACTCTTTATTCTTAATTGACATAATTTCTTTTCTTTTGCTTCACGCGCCACAAATTCGACATTATCTAATCTTTTCTTGTCTTGCTTTTCCAAATTTTATCTTATCATTTGCTTCCTCCAAAAATTCTATAATTTAACAGGTTTTAAAGAACGTTTAGGCCTTACAAAACAGCTTTTTGTGTGCATCGAGACTAGTTTTGCCAGTCCTGAACCTGTGTAAAGGAAGAGGGTGACGCAAATCATCGTTTTTCTTTCGACAAGGCGCTGTTAAACAAGAAATTAAAGAACCAAACAGATTGTGTTCTTTACGGTTTAAGGTAAGTACTGCAGTATACAAGCACGGCAGCCATGGAATGTAGTTAAACGGTATATACTGCAACGCTCTCAAAAGACAGATTTAAAACGCTCTCTAAGAACATAATAGTTCTTCGCACGCCATAGTGTAACGTCAAACGTTGTTCAAATCTTTAAATTAATGAGATGTCCTTGCGGCCTAAAATATTCAGAAATTTCAGTTCCTCACTCTTCCTCAAACTCAGAGCCGTTTTAAGGAGTTTGGGGGCCCTAGGCACAACCTCTAACCTTAAACGTAATCCGATTTCCGCCTCAACCTCTCAGTCTCAGATAGGGCCTATAAAAATTATATTGTATTAATGCATTGCGTGTGCATATGTGGCATTTTGTTAAATTTATTGATATAGGTCTAGTACTAAACTCCTAACACAGCTAACACCATGGGCGTTCGCAGGAATGTTTTACGGGGAAAAATTTTTAAGGGGGAAAAGTTTTGAATTCTTGGTACGGAGGACTAACAAAGGTCCCGAAAGCAACCTATCACGTAACCCTCATTACTCGCTCCCGCGATTAGTATAGAGGGTATGGAGCGGATCTCAACAGCTGCTAGCACTTCTTGAAGCATTTGACATGATATGGCGCCTATTTTTGTTAGCGTTCTTGGATCCGTTTTAAGCTATATCTGAAAGTTTATTTCAAAAACAAACTGTTAAAAGTGTCAATGTTTTTATATTTTTTAAATTTTCAGGTTTATCTTTATTAGTTTGAATAATAAATAAAGCTGTCGAAAAATCATAGCCATTCATTGTTAAAACTAAGATCATAATTAATTGTTTAATATTTGCAAAATCCAGGGGCAAATGCCCCTTTGCCCCTCCCGATGCCCATGGCTAGCACAGCAATCTTTGTAGGCCTATTACAAATATAAAATAGAAATTTAGTTTAACATAGGCTACGTTAAAGTTCTTATTGTTAAAAATGGCAAATCGGAGATAAGCTAACAAACAATCACAGTCTGCATAATAGAAAGGGTAGAAACTATCAAAATAACTTAACGTTAATATATTGGATGTGGCAATGAAGTGACAACAACAGCAGTTTTAGATTTTGTTAACTTAAATAAGTTTGCCAAGTTCACTACCGAGTAGGCCTACCGACATGACGACATCTAGTGAGAAATTTAATTACGCTTTGTTGTAATTTAAAATTTTAAACATTTTGGAAATGACTAGATTAGAGGACTGGGAGAGGATTCATATTTACTTACCAAAACATAAAAAAATCTTTGATAGCGTAATCAGCGTTGTAGAAAGCAGACGAAAGAAAGCAAAAATATATAAAATTTATATTTGGCGCACAGCTTATTTAATAAGCGCCATGCATTAAAATTATTGATTTATTTCAGTCTAACTTCTCTAGCGTTCTGCACAGACTGCGCTTATTACCAATAATTATATTCATTTAACTAAAAAACGTATGTTTACAGATGTTTTATTGATCTAACTTTGCAGAATTGTTGGAACTTTATTGTTGAGTAATATTTATCGTATTGTTATTACATGGTCGCGATGTAGTTTTGTTTTTGGGTTGCCGCGGGGCCCCTCTGTTTCACGGGGCCCTAGGCACGTGCCTCGCGTGCCTAGGCCTTAAAACGGCACTGCTCAAACTGTCAGAGTGTAGGCTACTTGAACCGATGAGTAAAATTTCAGGCATTGCAATGAAGGCGTGTGTAGATGACTTAATCTCTGAAATTCATGCTAAACACTCCAGACAAGTCGACTGCAAACTGCGTCAGGCCCTGTTTTATTGTAGTCGTAACTGTAATCACGAGATTTGTACAACGCCAAAAAAGCAAAGTCACTGGGACCAGATAAAGCTGTAGCAATAGTCTTATGGCGTTGGTGTAAAACATATCTTAGTATTGTCTTAGGGCTTTGAGATTTGTTAATCTAGTTATTGTTTGGCTGGTTATTCACGACTTTGTGTCATAACAATAAATGATTGGTGTCGTTCTCCGTTGTATCCAAGCATAGGACTGGCACCACCTGGGAGTCGCAATATACCTGAGCACGGGATTAAATGCCTCATAAATTATTACTTCGTGTTTTAAGATCACACGATCTCTTGCGTTCTAATCGAGCTGTCTAGATGCCAACCACGGAATTGGTAATTTTGCGCAATTGCCTTATTTATATTACGGATAATCACCTAAGTAATGGTGTCTACAGAACATGTTCAATTTAAGTGGTTTCTTTTGTTTACCGATATCGTATGGCTGCAAGGGAAATTTCTGCCCCTATTTTACCTTTTATTAATTCTGTAGTAGAGAATTAACTTGTTGCTCATTCAAAATGAAGTGGCGCACTAAGATTCATTGAATACCATCGTGTTGTATTGTATTGTATTGTATTGCAATCAGGTAATCTAATAATAGCCATTTTTCTGAGCGTACATGTAGGCTTATGTATTTCAGTTCGCATACCGATGCTAGATTATTTAATATATTTAAATCTCGTACTTTTGCAGTGCCAGTCCCAAACCTGGATGAAGGAGTAAGGCGACACACATGATCTTTGTTATCAGACACTGTCGTTAAACTGAAGCTATTTGCCTTTTCGCCATATCATTATCCATAGTAACACGAGGAGTATAATTATGCTATTTACGTACTAGAATTTCGTAGTTGTACGACCCAGATGAACAGTTCCGCAAGCGCCTGAAAACCTCCCTTTACCAGTGAAGAGACTGGCTCGGGTCGGTGAGCGCCTCGTTTTTGAGTGGCGCTATATAAATGCTTGATTACGATTACGATTACGAACTAAAATTGTGTCTTAATCGGTGTCCAATTGGTCAGCGTGTTTGTCTTGTATCACGGACAGTAAGGGGGCTCGATCCTACTCCACTGAAACAGTTGCTGTGTATGGACCTTGAGCAAATCCTTCACTCATAAATGCTCATCGATTGATGATTGGCAATGAGACAGTGGCATTAAATAAATGCATAATAACAATTATAATAATTATGCGGTTTTACATCAGGTCAGGACAATAACTATTCTAATAAAACGATGACTTCTATAGCGCCGTTAGACTTCAGCTGATAATCATTCAAATCTTATACTGTGATTGCGTCGTTTGGGTTATCGACTCAAGTAACCTGAACGATTGAGCTACAAACTCTTTCGTTTGTCAGTGGTTAAGACTCACTCTACATAACGCTTAGTGTGTCACTCAGATAGTTAATATAGAGCCTTTAAAGCCTCTGAAAGCTCCGATATTACCCTACCATTTTTACCCTACCTGTGGTAGTGCCAGTCCCATGATTAGAGAAAGAAGGAGGGCGACGCTAATGATCGTTGTTATGGCACAGTGCCATGAAACAGTAACTAACCGACCGACCGATTTTAAATTTATTAAAATTCCGAATGAAAGGCAAACTTCAACAACCCTGGCAACCGTTAGATGTCGCAAAACACTGGATGAAACAGTTATCCAATTAGACACCCTTAAAACGCCCCAGCAGATGTTATAATTATTACGTACAGCTCGACGTTTTAATGCTAGGCGCTAACTAAACGTTGACATTTTCATGTTTGACACTGGTCCAACTGATATTTTAGTTAATTAATTCTAACACTGCAATTTTTGGTTTGTGCCAGCCCCAAGTGATAAAGAAGAGGAGAGACGTCAAAGGCCTTGGCAGCCGTAAGATGTCGCTAAACACATTAGAAAATACTACCGCTTCTAAGAGTTGGTGTTAGGTCATCGTCAATTGCTATGATATCACTAGACGCTGGAAACTGCTATCGCTGCTTGGTTTGTTTTATAGTATAATCGTCATGTAGCTGAAATGGCAGCATTGATGTCGAGGTTCAAATCCCTGTAAGGGAAAAAGATATTTCAACACTTCACCAGTCTAGTTCAATGCGGTCTGTCAGATATTTGGTGATGTTGGGGTCTTTAAACTTAAAACTCACAAGTATAAACATGGATTAACAACCGTTGCCTCATTTCTGGTTTACTTGCCTAATGGTCTACGTCTGGACTTTTCCTACTAAGGACGAATTCTGGAGAGTTGTTTCAGCTGAATGCGGATATGGTGTACACTCTTGTAACGATACTAAAAGAGATAATTGTGATATTATAATAAATTCATCTGTAACGACGTCGCCTATGAAATGGTTGCGTTCATTGATGGGAAGAACAGACAGCGAGGAAGAGGACTGGAATCCTCAAACGCATCGCTTCCTGTCTATGTTAGCTAGATCTGCGTCAGAGTATAACGACATCTTGTGGCTGTCATGACCGTTTACAACGATTTCACCGTAGATATTAAGAGGGTTAAGAGTTATTATTATTTATAAAGGCATGCGGATTTATATATCGCCTGGAAATCCGATAAAAAGGTGTCTAAATTGTGCAGTATATCATTTGAAAAATCGTCTGACATCTTGTGTCTGAGAGGACCGTTGACGTCACTATTATTTACCTTTTTTCCGGAAAGGTATCTGAGCTCTGCTTATCGAAATAGGTATGCGTTGGTAGTTTCCGTTTAACAACATCGTGAAAGAAAAGTTGACCAACGTTTTTTGGACATGTGCTGAAGTAATTCTTGCGTTTTTGATTGTTTAAAGCAAGTTCATGCAACGACAATTAACGTCGGAGGATTCCTGTATATTTAAGTAAGTAAAGTAAGTAAGTATATTCTTTATTCAACCAATTGCATATCCGCACTTTGGTGTACATACATTTATACAGAGTATAACATTCTTATTATAAACGATCTGCGTGAGAGATTGTCCGCTTGTGGAATAAAACGGTCATGTAATCTCGGGCGCAGGGTGTAGGGGAGCGGCTTTTTGGGGGGGAAGTAGCCCATGGAGTACATGTCCCGGGTTTCCTAGGACCGCAGAGAAAAGGCGTGAGTCAGCAGTGTCACAAAGATTTTCAAAAGATGGACTGTCCTCTGGCAGGTACCGCAGACGAATCAGACGCCGCATCGCCGACTGAAGGCGGTTCTTTTCTTGTTGCTCTGCAAACCCCCACCAAGCCGGAACAGCATAGAGCATTCGGGCCACCGTTGTAGCACGAACCATGTCGTATAGCATAGGGCCTGAAAGACCATTCGCCACGAGGATGCGCAAGGCATACAGATTGTCTGGCCTGACAACATATACGGGTGATGTGTGACTCGAAACTCAAAGCTTCATTCATTGTAACACCCAAGATGACCATACTGGAGACCCTTGTCAGTCCCGGAGTAGTAATCGGAACCGCGTCACGTCCAGCACGGCAATGATGATAGATGTCTTCACGTTAGCTTACTTACTTATTGTATTGTGTTGCATAAATTCGTGACCTCGTCCGTTTTGTTGCAGTTGACAGCATCTGATCAAGTTTGCATGAAATATATAATTTCGTTTATTGAAAATAGAAAGTTGACAGACCGCAACTTTTCACATAGAAGAAAAACAGAGAAAATAGATATGTAAAGAAATGTAAAGAGGGAGATGGAAAGAAGGGAGAGAGGAAAAAAGAGGGAATTTGGCGTCGATGGAATCGGGGAGTGTTCACCATCACTTTGTGGGACAAAGTTACGTCCTTTCCAAATGATTATTTGCTTAAATATTGTTGCCTCCCTCGTCGAGTGCGCCATCTATGAACCGCCTGCGCCATCTGTTGACGGGAGTTTTCGTTTTATGTGGAATAGGATCGACGTTGGTCTTTGGAATGACATCGACCGATAGTCACAGGTGGAGCTTAGATTTACCAAAAGGCAGGTAATGAATCCCTGCTGTTCGTGCAACCGGTGGCTTGAGAAATAGCCAGCGTGTGCAGCTGTGGACGCTATCGTCTGTCATCGCTCCAACACTATCGTCGCTGCTTCAACCATGTAGACTTTGAACTTGATGCTATCTGTCAACTAAGGATGAGAATCCGTTGGTTGGATCCACGTGTGTGCGTGGGCCCATCACCGGTGACTTCTCTTGTTTATATGTTCATTGATTGGACGCTATCGCCTAATGAATTAATTTCCTTAATGAAAATTAACATGCAAACTGGCGCAGACATCAGGCCGGTGGGATCACGTGATCGTGGGATCACGTGATCTTTGCTGAAGCCTCGTTACTGTTTGGGCTGGCGGCCATGTTGGTATCAGATTGATGAATGATTGCGCATCGATATCTATATTTAGACTCGCATACCATGTACTCTCTGTTTTCTGCTATATTATCGCCTATCATCGGCTGCTTCGACGTCACTGGGCAGCTCAACACAGGAAGCTCTGTCTAGTTATATATAAGAGGTCGTTGGCAGACATCGGCTATTTTTAGTCTTTTCTTGGAGTGTCGCTATATTAATTTCTAAGTGAAATTACATTCAATTGTTTAACAACACCTTTGGGTATTAAAGGCCGTTGAAGTCTATAGGGAAAATACTGCTGTATGTTTCTATTCTCGCTCTAACTGGCAAGACTATCTATCGTTATTAATTAGAGTGTGTGTCCACAGTTTAACGGCAGCTTATGACAACATTGGCCGTTGCCGCCGACAAAGATTAGTTTTGGCATATTACAGCTCATTGGAAAATTCCATCACGCACAGATGCAACGGCAGGAAGGTTGACTCAGCCCTATCGTATATGACGAATTATTATCTTAGTTATTACCGTAAAAGGTTATGTTTCATTATTCTCGATAAGAATAATTAGAAAGCACGATTGACGAATATAAAACCAGGCTTAAAAGTGTTTAAAAGGTGTCTAAGTTGAACGTCTTCATTTTATTCTTGTGTTCAACGACACGTGTCCGTATGGCTTGTGGGAGAAATTACCAACCAAACACTGTAATAATCTATTCTACACAAAGTTCCAATTACAGAGTGTAATGTATTATGATGTCATTATTGAGTTACGTTTACTTGCAAATTGGTGCCTGCCTCGTGAGACTTCTAGCGAAGGAAAGTTGCATTATTGATGGGAAATGAAGGCGAGACATACACGGCCTCGGTTGTTGAGTCAATTGATTGCTCACCATTGGAAAATTCCATCACGCACAGATGCAACGGCAGGACGGTTGACTCAGCCCTATCGTATATGACGAATTATTATCTTAGTTATTACCGTAAAAGGTTATGTTTCATTGTTCTCGATAAGAAGAGACGCAACTGTCATAGTTTGTTCTTTTATCCGGTGGCACCCTTCCCAGTTGTCGTTGCGGAAGTAACGTCAGTTATGTTTGTAGATTGGATGTAAAAATAATGGCGAAACGTCTTTGAGAATTCACCCTTGTTTATAAATAAATAAACGACGAAGTGAATTAGTTAGGGGAAGAATTATTTTGTCGATTTACGGGTATTCGATATCTGAATAATATTTTATGTTTATCGGTCCCGTTGAAGAAATATCTTTGTTTAGTGTTCGAATCTCTGATACCCACAGATTTATCGGAATATATTTTTCGTGTCCATTTCAGACACCTTTAAAACAGATCTCCATTATGGTATAAATAATATTTTCGCAAACGTTATTCAATAATTTTGTCAACGTCCGTGGTACAGAAAGATCTCGTTAGAAACTGAAAAGTAATCCAGATTTAGACGTCACAGCCTACACTCTGGTAGTACCAGTCTCAAGCCTGGAAAAAAAGGAGGAGGGCGACGTCAATCATCTTCATTATGAAACATCGTCGTTTAGCAGCAACTAACCAGATTTATAAGAGAGAGATGAAAATCCATATTAAATCTAAAGACATCAACAACAATAGCAGACATTAGATGTCGTTAAAGTCTGTATCAGCAGTAATTACATTTGTATGTTCATATTTTTATAGCGCCTCTTCGAAAAACTCATCAAAGGTCATCCAGACATGTGACTATACTGTACACGAAATAGAGATACACAGAAAGAAAGAAGAAGCTCGTGTAACAGATTGCATGCGAGCCAGTTCCAGAATGAGGGACCGACCCTGCAAAGTTTCCATGTTGCACTGTGACAGTTCTCTACGTTGGAACAACTGTTCAGCCTGTGTTGCAGAAGAAAGAAATCTGCGACCATGTAATGAACTAATTAACCCCAACCTAAACAAAACGAATTTTAGTATGTTATGTAATGTTAACCTTCAAAAATTTCTCAACGCCCGCAAAAGCCACATCAGGTAGACCAGCCTATTCACCCGGCACTACTGGGGAACTATTATAAGCTGGGCCTGCGAAGCCTGCCAATATCATTGATTTTACTGGAGTTAATCATATTTGTATTAGACAGCGTCTTTAAATAGCAAGTGACCAACCAAATGAAAAACTGAATTTAGAAACCTTTAGTAAGATATTTCTTTGTCAATATATTCAGTTGGCCTCAACAGTTTGTATTATCTTTCCTCTTTTACAACCACAATCATCATGCTTGTGACACATGGAGCGCCTCTGAATGGGAAATCTGGTAGAGGCGCTATAACAAGTGTTCAAATACAATACAATACAATACTCCGCCACTGTTCGCTTTCTGACAGTGCCAGTCCCAAGCCTGGGAGAAGGAGGAGGGCGACGCTAATGGTCTTTGTTACCACACAGCTAGTCGTTAAACAGAAAAAACCAACCAACACCGACGCTAAACTGCTATAATTAACATACGTAGTAAAAATTGTCCGAGAGACATAAATGTTAAAACCTGAAGGAGCGAATAAATAATGTGTGAGGCGTGCTGATAAAGGCTCAAGGATTTGCAGACGACCAAGCGAAGATGGCGAATAATTATTGTCAGAAGGGACTGCAGAGAGTCAGGCCCACCGAGAGTGGGCAGGGATCAATGCCCAGGGACCTGGCGACTTTTAGAGGGCTGGGCTCGCAATGAACTCATGAAAAATATTATAATCAGTAATTCCAAGTTTATGATTTATGCCTTTTTAAATGTAATATTACTGACACTGAACTACAATCTGTTTAAACTTCAAGCATCTGAGTATTACCTTACTTTTCATTTTCTTCCTTAGAAAGCAAAACGCGCACTTCCAAGATCTTTCTCATGCTAAATTATGCGTTGGACGATTTTAATTATTAATGATAAATTTCTTTTGTAACGATGACATATGAACAGAAATCCGGAGCAGAAAAAGAAAAAAGAAAAAGCTATTACATTTGGAAAGGCAAAAATCGGTAGTCGCATACTATTTAAATTTGCTTCTTTAAAACAATTCTCATAAAGCCTAAAGATAGTTTAGAGGACCGTGACTGCTCTGCCTAGGGAGCTTGCAGAGAGTGATGATTGTATCGTCTAAATTTGATTTGGGAAAAAATTATTATTCATAAGACAAAGGCGATGAAGAAACAATAGCACTTCTAATAATTATTAATGCCGATACCATGCCACAAGCGAGAAGTTTTTGCTAGGTGGAGAGTTTGGTCGTATCAGATGCAAAATGCAACAATGAAATAAAAACGACATCTGCTGGTGACTCGAATTAAATAATTCTGAAAATAGGCTACGTTCATTGTTTCTTGTACAACTTAAACCTAATTCGCATTAATGTCAGTTTATTAAACGGTCAGAATCTACTGTACCAACTCAAAAATATTTAAGTTTAGTAATACAAATAGTATTTACTGTATCGTATCGTATTAGTTCTGTTGGAATCCTTGCCCATAAATATGTATGTTTAGAGACCGAGATCACAATTCTAAGTGAACTAGAAGCTGAGATATTAACAATAGTTTAATTTTGGTCGGCCATTTTGGAAAATGGCTGCCAATTTCCTATAGATGACTGCAATTAGTTTTATTGGAATCCTTGCCCCTAAATATGTATGTTTAGACACCGAGATCACGATTGTTAATGAACTAGAAGCGGAGATATTAACTTTAGTTTTATTTTGGTCGGCCATTTTGGAAAATGGCTGCCAATTTCCTGTCGATAAGCGTTTGCAAGTAGTTCTATTTGAATCCTCACCCCAAATATGTATGTTTAGACACCGAGATCACGATTCTAAGTGCACTAGAAGCTGAGATATTGAAAAGTTTTATTTTGGTCGGCCATTATGTAAAATGGCTGCCAATTTCGTCTAGATAAGTGTTTGCAATTAGTTTTATTGGAATCCTTGCCCCTAAATATGTATGTTTAGATACCAAGATCACGATTCTAAGCCAGGGGTCTCCAAAGTACGGCACGCGGGCCACATCCGGCCCGCTAAGGCCTTTAATCCGGCCCGCGGAACTCTCCTTGAAGAAACAAACTAAATTGGGAAATTGAAAATTTTAACGCCGCTGTACTCTGACACGCATATTGCCAAATTCCATGTCGATGTTTGCACACTAATCAGGACTAGCGAGAAACCATCTTAATTGTTATTGATATCTGCATTGAAATTCTGCATTGCATCAGACCTCAGGAATAAATAGTCTGTTTAAAGTTATTCATTTGGGTTTTTTTTTCTTCGGAGTTTTGGCCCGTGGAGCTTTAGAAAGTCAGCAATGTGGCCCCCCGCTGGAAAACTTTGGAGACCCCTGTTCTAAGCGAACTAGAAGCTGAGATATTGAACAATATGTATTTTGGTCGGCCATTTTGTAAAATGGCTGCCATATCCGCTAGAGGGCCGTGAAAATTTGTGTCCCGGGCTTTTTGGACTCTCCTACCCATCTACTATCTGGAACCAAAGGGGCGCGATGGTTACCAGATGTGAAACTTTTTTCAGCTCCCGTTCCCCACTATAAGAAATGTAAAGAGGGAGAGGGCATGGAGAAGGGAAGAAGAGGGAAGGTGGCCGTGAAGTAATGGGGGAATGTTCACCATTGCCTCGTGGGATAAAGGAAAGTCATTGCATGAATGATTATTACTTTCTGATCATAGTTACCTCCCTCTTCGATCTATAGACAGCGTACGCCATCTGTTGTCGGGAGTTTTCGTGGTGTAGGATCGACGTAGGTCTTTGGAGTGACATCGACCGATAATCACTGTTGTCGCTTCGATTTATCGACAGGCAGGATACGAATATTGACAGACGTGCGTCATTTACCATCACTGAGGGATTGCTGAACGGTGGGGCTTCCGTGTACTTCGGAAGCTGCCAAGACAACTGACGCTGCTTGGCCCATGTAGACTTTGAACTTTATGCTGTCTTAGAAATCCGTTGGTTGGATACACGTGTGTGCGTGGGCCTGCCACTGGAGACTCCTCTAGTTTTCTATGGATTGCTTAGACGTTACCACCTGATGAATTTCAATATTAACACGTAAGCTAGCACAGACATCGGCTATTTTTAATCTTATCTTGGAGTGGTGCTTAAATATTAATTTCTAAGTGAAATTACATTCAACTGCTCAACATCCCTTTTGGCATCAAATGCCGTTGACGTCATTAGGGAACATATACGTTTCGTATTCGCGAAGTTATGGAAAACTTTCCTTACTGACATAAATGACAAGACACGGATGAGGAACATATACCGCAATTGAAAGTGTTTAAAAGGTGTCTAAATTGAACGATTTCATACTATAATCTAGTGTTCAAAGACATGTTTCCCTGTGGCTGTTTGGAGAAATTACCAACCGAGCACCAGATAAAACTATTCAACATAGAGTTCCAATTACATAGTGTAATGTATTTTGATTACATTACAGAGTCATGTTTAATTGCCTGCCTCGTGAGACCCCGAGCGGAGGAAAGTTGCATCATTGACGGGAAATGAAGCTTGCTTGTTTACTGTTTAACGACCAATGTGTGGTAACAAAGACCATTAGCGTAGCCCTCCCTCTTTATCCAGGATTGGGACTGGCACTGTCATAGTAGAAACAGTTGCGGAGTTGCGAGACCTACACGGCCTCGGTTGTTGAGTCATTGATCGCCTAAGCATTAGACAGTTCCATCATGCGCTGATGATACGGTAGGAAGGTTGACTCAGCCCTACTAGGCTATACGTCACGAATTATTATCTTAGTTATTACCGTAAAATGTTATGCTTTATGATAGTCGCCTCTGATTGGGTGGGTTCTCAATAAGAAGAGGCGCAACTGTCATAGTTGTTTTTTTCGCCCGTGACACTTTTCCCGTTGCTGTTGGGGAGGTCACTTCAGTTATGTTTGTAGATTGGATGTAAAATGATGAATCGTGGGGGTGTGAATTGACCTTTGTTTCGAGATAAGTTAACGAGGCAATGAAATAGATAGGATAAGAATAATCTTCTGGATTTACGAGTATTCGATATCTGGATATTGGATTATCATTATGCCTATCGGTCCCGTTGTACCAATATAACTGCTTTCGTGTTCGAATCTCTTATACTCGCAGGATTATCAGAATAATTATATTTTACGTGTCCATTTCAGACACCTTTAAAACGGTTATACATTATGGTATAAATAATTTTGCAAACGTTGATCACTTGTCTTCATTATGCCTTCGTTATCAATGGCCCTGGTAGCAGAAAGATCTCGTTAGACACTGAAAAGTAATCCAGATTAAATTTTAGACTCCACAGCCTGTACTCTGGTAATGCCAGTCCCAAGCCTGGAGAAAAAGGAGGGCGACGCCAATCATCTTTATTATGACACATCGTCGTTTAGTCCTTTAGTGACTCCACTCCTGCAATAGCGTTCAGAGACTATAAGTATAATTATGCCATATATGACCACGGGTCGAAGGCAGATAAATCTAGCGACCGGTTACCCTATAAGATCACGATGTACTGGGCCCTATGTATGTATGTATGTATGTATGTATGTATGTATGCACGAGGCATAGCTAATCGTACATGTATGGGACGTATGGACAGCGGTGATCCATCTAGTCAATACTAGCCTCAAGTTCTCCAACAGATCCATATCCCACACTGCACCTCTACTCTCGACCGATCTTCCTCTGAATTCCGCCTATTCTCAATTCCTCCATTAATACCGCCTCTCACCCACCGTCATCTGCCTCAGGCTCCTCTACTCATAACCCCCACAGGATTTCCACTTCAAATTGAAGTTTCACCCCTTCAAGAATTCCTACCCTAATCAATCCGATCGTCTGCATTCGAAGATTGCTCGTCTTCAACAAAACCCACCTTGGCAGCCGTTCTGCCTCCTCTCTGTCTTTCTCTGGCAGTCACCCTCGGACCTCCAATTAACATCGATCTATTGGCAACCCTCTAAGGCTTTGATGTACAACAACGCTCGTGAATGAGCTGATGCCCTGACGGAAGAAAGAGAAGTAGAATAGAGGTTGTTATTGAGATACGCGACGAAACGCGATCGAGGTACATATATCATAAATTGAAAGCATTTTAAAGGTGTCTAAATTTAACGCTACCCTCGGTCCTCTACTGGACATCGATCTCTGGACAACCCCAGGGAGGCTCTCATACGAAACAGCGCCCTCGTGAATAAGCTGGTGCCCTGCTCTCAGCTTTACGTTGTATTGCAGGCTGTCTGTTCTGTTAGTAGTTAAGATTTAAATTGCGTAACATGTAAATGTATTGTATTGTATTGTAATGTATTTGAACACTTGTTATAGCGCCCCTACCACATTCCTCTTCTTAACTTTCCTCTTCTAATTATTCCTCCTATTTTAATGGCTGTGTTGACTGGACCCTGTTGATGAAAAGATCAGACAGCGAGTAAGAGGACTGGCCTCCTCAAACACATCGCTGCCTGCTTAAGTTAGATCTCGTGGGTCAGTTATATCCATAGTTTAATGACATACTGTGACTGCCAGGGCCGTTTACGACAACTTCACAATTATCTAAGATGCCATAGTCAGATAACTCATAAGGAGTCGTAAGAGTTTATATAATGACTGGAATTCCAATAAAAAGGTGTTTAAATTGCGCAGCAAATATCATTTGAAAAATCGTCTACCGACATCTTGTGGCTGCCGGAGCCGTTGACAATAACGCCATCAAAGGTATCCTTCGAAGGAAACTGTTTGAATAGGAGGAATAATTAGAAGAGGAAAGTTAAGAAGAGTAATGTTAAGCAGAAGAATGCTAAGACAAAAAATGTTAATAAGAGGAATGTAAAGAAGAAGAAAGTTACAAAGAGGAATGTGAGAAAGACATAGAACAAGAAGAACAATACGAGGAAGGAGGAGGTGGTGGTGGTGGTGGAAGAGCAGAAGAACAAGAAAAATACGAGAAAGCAGTCTATTACTCTAAATCTGATGGTAGTCAAGGCTACAAAGTGTCTCCGAATTTATATTCTTTGCCTCGGCATATGCAAGGAAAAATCTGGAAACAAATTTCTGACGGGTAATTCAATCCCCGATCTCTCAGTCGCCAGTCCATCACCATAACCACTTCACTATTGGTCTCTTTTATACGGTGACGTTTGATGACGTTTATTTAACGATGCATTCATAACAAATATGATTGACATAATGACAATGGCAAACAGCGCAGAGGAAGCTCTTAACAGTAATAATAATAATAATAATAATATCTTTTCTTTATTAAGCGCTTGACAAACGCACTGCGCTGTACATTTACATGTTATGGAATTGAAATCTTAACTACTAACAGAACAGAAAGCCTTGCAATACCATTGGCCTAGTTTTGTCTCTACCGCCCCTATATTATGCCATAATAATTGTTGCCGACGTCAACAACCTTTGTTGCCGCAAGATGTCGTTAAACTGCAGATTCATCGATGCTAAATTTTGAAAGTACTAAAGTAAGGGACACGTTAATGATTCTGGCAAACGTAAGATGTCGCTAAACACTGAATAAAGCAGCTCTCTGATTAGACACCCTTAAAACGCTTAAACCGATGTTATAAATAATTACAGTTCGGAAAAAGTTTAAGTTAAGTTTAAGTTAGTTAGAGCTGTATTATGCCAAAACTAATCTTTGCCGGCGGCAACGGCCAATGTTGTCATAAGCTGCCGTTAAACTGGGAAACCAAAGTTTAAGTTAGAGTAAAAATCCATTCCAGCGATTCTGAAAACTAGTACTAAGACAATAGATTATTCACAACGAATATCAAACGAGATGTTTGCCCGTCCTAACGCAGTAAATTACTTCATTGAGGCATGCAAGCACGATAATAAACTATCGCGCAACCGAACTTTTATTACACGCAAATTTGGATCTACGCCACGGTTTAATAAAAATGTGAAAATAAACGAGTGGCCATGATTTTAGCAGTTTCACCTACCGAAATGAAATGAGTATGCTTTATAGCGTAAGATTAATAGCAGCGCCATCTACCGAAACGAAAATGAGTCCTGGTGTAGCAAAGAAATGAAGGACTGCTTGGCATTTCTCTTCGTTTATGTTATCAATGTTATTTACGAATAGTGGACAAAACATTAATTAATTTTGTAAAGTTATTAACTTTCTACCATTTCCTCTGGTTTGTGACACGTCGCTGAGCCTGGAAATGGTTAAACACGAATAACTCTTTTTATCATTTTTAAATCACATTTTATGATTAAACACTAAACGATCGTTTCTGGGTCTACCTGTTGAACCCCAGTTAGTTTTACTAAAACTAATTGCTATATACTCTTCTATTTATTCTACTATATTATGTTGTGTTCTGCATATAAGTTGTCAGCAAAGGTGACAAGCAATGGTCTGATGGGTTACAAGTAAACATGCGCCAAATATTCGAATTCGCATTCGTTCGAATGGGAATAAAATGTGAATAGAAAAGAAAAATAAAGTTATTAGTGTTTAACCATTTTCAGGCTTAGCGACCAAGTCGCGAACCAGTGGAAATGGTAGAAAGTTAATAACCTCTACAAATGTGTGTATATTCTGACAATTAATATAGTACTTTATTCAGTTTTAATAGCTTTTAACCACTGGTTTATTGAATGACAGTTAATTAGTTTTTAGTTAGAATATTTTACAAGAAAACCTACTATTTTTTGTAACTGTGGCGCCATGGTGGTGCGAAAGACATTTATATTTTCTTAATGATTCAATGGACAGTTTTGACACCATGCCATTTGGTAACATTTGGTTGCTATTACTTTTCAGATTTATTGTTTTCGTTTATTTCACTCGACCCTAGTAACTGTTATGAATGTTACCTTGTTACCTTGTGCTGTCAGTTCGTGGAACTTTAGCGACCTTCATGATCAAGCCTCTCCATTTCCTTCTGTCCGCCGTCGCATCTCTCAGTTCTGACAAATTCATTCCAGTTGTTTCATGTATCTCGTCCATACACTTTTTCCTTGGTCGTCCTTGTTTTCTCCTTCCCTCTCCATATGCTAACATCATGAATGCTACGTAGTTAAAATAGAAGGCAACTGGATAATATAAATATCGTCAGTGAAAGCGTTTTAAAGGTGTGTGATGGGAACATTTTTTCATTATGTTAAACGGTAACTGTCGATCTTATGCTTCAACACTCGACATTACATTTTCATTCTCAGACTGCAGATTTTAATGGTTTTATATCATCATCTGGTACGCAGGGCCTGCGACGCCGAACAACACTGATTTAATTAATAACATATAATTTTACAAATAACTGAGTTCTTTTTTTATGCCAGCATAATATTTTCAACAAATTGTCTCGGATGAAAATGTAATGTTTAAACTAAGTCCCATGCAATACAGTTCAATGTAATCTCTCAGTAGTCTGGTCGTGTTCATTAGGAACAAAGTTCCTCTATTTAATCAATCAGCAACCGTTAGACCTCGCTTATAATCACCTATACAAAGTTTATTTGGGTGGCTTTCATAATATATTCCTTCATATTTACACTAACTACCGAAATGATGAAAGATGTCTTCACATTAGCTTATATACTTATTTTTATATGTTGCATAAATTGATAACCACGTCAGTATTATATCAAGTTTGTATGAAATCTAAGTAGGGAAGCACACGGAGAATGGAGGAAGGGGGAAAGGGGTTTGTTTATAATCGCTCCGTGAGTTAGAGTTACGTTCTTGATTAAACGATTATTATTTCCTCATCTATTGTTGTCTCCCTCTTCGAGTGTGCGATCTATGGACGACGTACGCCATCTCTTGTCGGGAGTTTTCGTCTTGGTGGAGTAGGATCGACGTCGGTCTTTGGAGTGATATCGACCGATAGTAATGGATGAAGCGACGAATTACCGACAGGCAGGTGACGAATATCTATTCTATAAGCCTATACACCAGGATGCTCGTGGGATATCCGGACTTGAATCATCTAGAGCTAATTCAAGGTGTTCAAACTCAAAATCGTATTTCATTTAGTAGTTTAAGTTGTTTAATGTTATCTTGTGACGTCAACAGCGGCCGTTAACGTCGATTGGATTATAATCTTTGTAGAGTTTCACCGTAGAACGGCAAGTGTTTCCGATGCACAATGCCCACGAGGTGGTTACAAGCTATATGAAAACTGTAAGCAGGTGGGAATATAAATAACGTCGTGGAAAGCGTTTAAAAGGTGTGCGACGGTGCTGTTGATTATTAGCTTGAACATTTCCTTGATACTACATTTCATTCTCAGATAGTAGTAGTACTATAGTTTCAGTTTAACGACACTGTGTGATAACAAAAGATCACTAGTGTTGCCCTCCTCCATCCAGGCTTGGGACTGGCACTGCCAAAGTACGAGCATATTGCAGATTTTAAAGGTTTCATATCATCAGGTGGTGATAAATAGTCTCGTATAAAATATTTAATGTCCATTAACAGCACCTACAGTTTAAAGACGATGGACCAAACAGTCAGAAAGATGGTTTATTGAAGTCTACATTCAATTATACATATAATCCGCAAAATCCTACCTATGCCAGCACCAGACTTAGCAACAAAGGCGTAACTTTATATTGTGACAGTGGAGTCCGGTCAGTAACACTTTTTAAAGTGCTCTTGACAGTTAGCACCACTTTTGAAGTATTTTTACGTTGCTTTGCATTTAAAAAATCAAGCAACGACAATTAACGACGGTTTACTCCCGTCGATTTAATTACGACAATGATGATGATAACTTAATTACTCAGTGTTTCATGTGCAAACTGTCTGTGGCACAGACGTTCGATCCTCCACAGTACTGGACATCGATCTCTGGACAACCGTTGATACGAAGCAGCGCTCGTGAATAAGCTGGTGCCCTGCGCTTCGTGCTACAGTAGCGCGATAGAAATTTGGAGTTCACGATTACGATTGCGATCTACCATTCTTCAAAGCATAACTGTGGGATACGGAATTGGATTAGTTATAAGTTATGTTGCAAGATAAACACAACTCGACTGTGCATAAATGCAAGCTCAATTTAGACACCTTAAAATAGATTCTAACATCGGATATAATTTTCGCCAATCGGGTTCAGTCACTTGTAATATGCCAAAAACTAATCTTTGTCGGCGGAAACGGCCTATGTTGTCATAAGCTGCCGTTAAACTGTGAACACACACAGTCACTTGATTGATAATTCAACGTCTCTGTGATTACATGTAGAATATGTAAACAAATTTCTAACAATATCAACGGCCTTTGGTGCCATACAATTAATTAAATTAAATTAATTAAAATAATAACTTCAACACTGTTCGTAGGCCTACTCTGGTAGAGTCAGACCAGACCCAGAAAGGTGGATACGCTAATGATTTTTGTTATTACGTAGCGTCGTTAAATAGTAACTTGCCAAAGCATATGGAAATATGAATTTAGACACCCCAACTAAGACGCTTCATTTGTCGATATAATGAGTTGACCTCAACAGTTTGAGACTACTTCGTTTGCACAGTAGGGGGTAAGGCATCGGTGCCCAGTGTCAAAAATTCTCGTGAACATCTACATCCACCACTATCCGTACTATGGTAGTGCCAGTCCCAAAAATGTAGACAGAAGGATGACGACGCTAATCATCTAAGATATGGCACAGCGTTGTTAACCCTCAGGGCTACCAAGGGGGGGTGGTTGCCACCCCCTAGGTTTTTTTCATCTCAAACTTTTTCAGTATGGAATCAAAATTTGACCTTTTAGGTAGCTGTAGGGGTTCATTTACACACGTTTTGAGGTAAAATGTGAGATGATATCTCACACCGTTCAAAAGTTATAGGGCCTACCCAATATACCCGAAGTTCCAGGGGGGGTGGATACCTCCCCTAGATTTTCGACTATATCTTATCCGTCATTTAATATTAAGAGACACAAATTATACCATTATATAGAGGGAATGTGGGGCTACTTTTCTATGGTCACTGAGTTGACCTGAGACAACCGGAAGTGCTCAAAACAAATTAAAATGTATGAAAATAGGTTACACTTTCACACATTTTTCATGTTTTTTCGATTATAACGTATTCATAATTTATTTTTGAAGAGAAATAAATTATGCCGTTGCATAGAGGACACGTAGTGCTATTTTTTCATACTGATTAATTTGTTTATTGATGACCGGAAGTGTTCAAAATAAATAATAATACGCGTAATATGC
Organism: Aporrectodea caliginosa; assembly: GCA_020284085.1. Taxonomy (NCBI): domain Eukaryota; kingdom Metazoa; phylum Annelida; class Clitellata; order Crassiclitellata; family Lumbricidae; genus Aporrectodea; species Aporrectodea caliginosa. Next base: position 992,225 of record JACEVL010000108.1, read on the forward strand.
GTAAAAAATGGCTGAATGGAAGCACTCCCCTTAGTTGTTTGTCTGTAGCGTATTTATTTGTCTTCCTGGAAGAGAAACAAAGATATCATTCTTTAGAGGGAATGTAGGGCTTCATTTGCATACCTAAATCTTTGTCTTTTGAATACCGGAAGTGATCAAAATAAATAATAATACGCGTAATCTGTGTGAAAATGGCTGAATACGGCATTACAACGTAAACCGATATATTATATGAATGGATATATATGTATGGATGTACATTTATACTATATAAACATGTGTAGGGATGATTGTGTGTATCTTTTATACATAGATCAGTTTCAAAACACACATAATCTTATATTTGTTTATCCAAAAAGTAAAAAATGCACACAATAATATAAAATATCACTAATTTATGGGTTCCATTGTTAAAAGTGATGTAATTTCTAGGCGCACTCACATAATGTACAACTAAATATACCATTCTGTGCAGAAATGAATGCTGAATCCATTGCTATATTACAGCTACTAACCGTACTGCGAAAACCTTATCCGAGATGGGAATAAAATATTGTGGGAGACGTGCTGATAAAAGCACATAGATTTGCAGACTTCCAAAGCGATGGTGGCGAATTGTCACGGGAGATTGCAAGGAGTGATGGATCGCCGAGATTTGATTTCGATGGAATGTGGGATAAACAAAAGTATCAATAAGATAAATGGTGTGAAGAAACAAATTCACGAATAATAATTATTAATGGCGAGGGGGTAGAACAAATCAGAAGTTTGTGCTATAAAATGACAAAATGAAAAAGAATGACAGACGCTTTTGTCAAGAGAAAAGAGCTTACTTATGACAGGGAACTGAATTATAGGAGTCTAAATAAAAGATTGATCAAGACAGTGGTACGGAGCGTGGTAGTGTGTGACTCTGAAATACTGACCCAACTAGAGTGTAATATAAGTAGGTTAGAGGCGTTTGAGACGAGGGTGAGGCGCAGGATGGAAAATCCAGTTTGATAGAGTATAAAACAAACGAAGAAGTTCTACAAAAGTTGGGAGAGGAAAGATCTCCGATGGCAACAATTAATTAAAAGAGAGACAGAGGAAGTGGATTGGTCACATACTGAGAGAGACTCTCTCCATTGAGGGAAGAATGGAGGGAAAGAGAGCGAGAGGAAGACCTAGACGGATGTTGCTGGACTTATTGGTGATCGAAGGATATTGGACACTCAAGGAAGAAGCTCAGCATCGAGAGGAGTGGCAACATTGGACGTTGGAACCTACCCAAGAGACTAGAAAACTTGAATAAGTCTTCAGTTGCAATCGATTCAAAAGCTACGATTCTACCGCTCTAGTAGTGGGTAAGTAGGTAAGTAAGTTTTTTCTTTATTAACCAATTGTTAATCGCACTTTTTATTGTACAGACATCTCATGAGTCATAAACACAGTTAAAAAGTATAAAGTATCCTGACAAGAAACTTTTTCGCATCAAGTAAGTTAGTGACTTAGTAAGATCAGATCAACATCGTCAGCGACCTTGGCAGACACAAGATATCGCTAAATAATAGAAACTGATAGACGAAATCAATCGCTGAATTTGGACACCTTTTATTAGAGATGTCTTAAAGTTAGACATTCAAAAATCGACAATAATATTTAAGACATTAAGCGGATGGCTAAAAACTGCTTAGGCGGTTAGGCCTACGTCAAGATGTTGCTAGAACAATGCTTTCCAATCTTTGATTTGAAATTTATTTTTCGTACGGAACCTCGACCTAAGAATAATTTATTCTGGTAAACATATCACGTGCAAAACGGACAAATGTATAGTCAGGGAGCAAATGGTATCCCGTGGGCGCTTTAATGAAAGAAACATGTGTGATACGTCGTTAGAAAGGTATTTTAACATAGAATAAGAAAAGTCATGGTGCCAAGCCAGAATATGCTGCAGGCAGGCACAATTCAAGATGGCGTCCAACATGGCGGAACATAGTCGGATAGATAGGCTATGCCACATGACCCCAAAAAATTGCAAGAAAACGTTTTATGTTGGTTTTCTGGTGTATTAGGTCTGGAGAATAACATACTAAAAGTTTATCGAAATCGGACCACGGGATCACCCCCAAAAATGCATTTTAAACAAAGATGGCGGCCAATATGGCGCCAATACAGAAAACAGTATATATCAGGTCATAGGTAAGCTAAATAACAAAATGAAGTGTCAAATTTAACATTATCAAGGTCGAGGAATCGATTTATCATAGTGGCAATAGTGTCGGAATCTTACTATCCAAGATGGCGGCCAATATGGCCGCCAAAACACACAAATATGTATATATCAGGTCATAGGTAAGCTACAATAACAAAATGAAGCGTCAAATTTAACATTTTCAAGGTCGAGGAATCGATTTATCATAGTGGCAATAGTGTCGGAATCTTACTATCCAAGATGGCGGCCAATATGGCCGCCAAAACACAAAAATATGTATATATCAGGTCATAGGTAAGCTACAATAACAAATGAAGTGTCAAATATAATATTTTCAAGGTAAAGAAATCGATTTATCGTAGTTGCAGTAGTGTCGGAATGTTACTATCCAAGATGGCGGCCAATATGGCCCCCAAAACACAAAAATATGTATATATCAGGCCAAAACACAAAAATATGTATAACAAAATTTTACTTGCATAATTATGTTAAAATTCAGCAATTTTCTTTAGCTTATCTTTGAAAGTAACTCATAACATTAATTATATTTAACATCTATTAAGAATAGGACATAGTTTGGTCTAAGTTAACATTTCACAGGTAGTCCTCAATGTTCTCTTCATCTGAAACTGGCTCTTGAGTCATATTGTCACAGTTGCCATGCTGACATTGTCCACAAGCTGTGGTGCATTCGAGCCCATGTCTTTTGCAGCTACATTTCAACGTGTTGCATCGTGCAGAGCAACTACATCGGATCATTTTGAGCAGTTGGTCTGGTGCAGGACTAATATCCATCATGATTGGAATACATTTTCCATCTTGTATAATCCAGCCCCATTCAGTTGGATCCATGTCGTCACACTTGTCCAACCACTGCATAACTTGTAGGTAAGCTCGCCGAGCGTGAAGGTTTGTGGCCGAAGGTGTTGGAGGCAGTCTTTCTGGTTTCACAAAGGTCTTTGCAGTGGACACTTTCCTACAAAGGATGCTGTAGCGTAATGACACTAGAGATTCAGACTGGATCCCCTTAAATATGGATACCATTGCTGTGCAACCAGTGGTCTCTACAGTAACTTGATCTGCGTTTGGTGTACAGAAGATCTTCGAACAACTATGAAAGACAGGATCGCCATTGACTACTTTTTGGAAGACTGACTTTTTGCCAACCCCATAGATTCCTGAAGTACTGTCACAACAAGAGAACGCATGGGCAAACAACAGATCAGAGCATACATCATCACCAAGTAACTGTTTAAGGACCTTGATGTTATATACATATCTTACTTTGTCTTTGTCGACATTTTCCCAACAAACTGTGTTGCTTCTCTTATATTGACATTGTTTGCAACATTACTTCTCCGACGTAGATGTGTATTGTCCTTCGTACTTGGTCTCCTATGAGAATTGTTGACTTGTAAGATTAAATCTTTATGGCAAGGCTCGAATGCACCACAGCTTGTGGACAATGTCAGCATGGCAACTGTGACAATATCCTCCGCCTTTGAAGCTTTCTCGTCCTCAAAAGACCCGCCTTAGCAGCCGTTCTGCCACCCTCTATCGCTTCTCTCTGGCTGTCACCATCGGACCTCCACTGGACATCGATCTATGGACAACTCTCTGAGGCTCTGATACCAAACAGCGCTGGGAGAGGAAAAAATCTCCGACGGCAACAGTAAAGAGGGAGACAGAAGAAGTGGAGTGGTCACATGCTGAAAGGAAATTCACTCCTTGAATGGAAGAATGGAGGGTAAGAGAACGAGAGGAAGACCTAGACGGATGTGACTGGACCTAATGGCTACGGATGGAAAGAGAAAACTCAAGGAAGAAGCTCTGCATCGAGAGAAGTGTCGCCATTGGACGATGGAATCTGCTCGAAAGCAAACAACTGGAATAATTGTTAAGTTGTAATCGATAAAAAAATGTCTTCATATCGATATCATCAACATCTGATGCCGCAAGATGTCGTTAAGCGCTTTAGAAACCACAAAACAAAGAAAGGTGTTTCAAATTCAACGCTTTATTTAATAAAGCGTTGAATTTTAAACACCTTTAATAAGGTTGAATATTGTCTATACACTCAGAAACATTAAGGTAAAACAGTTAATAATTCAAAATAATTCTAGTGTTTATGCAGCAGAATTAACTGCAATTATTGAAACTGTTCTATAGATATTAAACAGTGAGTGTTATAATAATTGTAAGTTTTTAAAGATGAACAAATTATTAGACAGGAGTATATAGGAAGGATTGCATTCCATATCAGTGTCCCCTGAGACTTGATTGTATGGAGCCGATCGTTGGAATGAACCTTAACAGAACGGAAAGTGGAGGCATTTCTAGTATAGTGGAAGTGTATATCATAAGCGTGGGGCAAGAAATCTTTGAAATCCAGGGGGGGTAACCACCCCCCCCTTGGTAGTCAGTGTTACAAAAAGCTTGGTAACCCTAGGGTTAATGTTGGATTTGCACTATAATAGTATAATGGATCCACGGAGAGGTGGAGGGAACGAGGAGCAGAGGACGTCAGAAGAAGAGATGGATAGATAACGTACTGGAGGACATAGAAGACAGAGGATGGGACTTAAGAAGGGCAATAGAACTTGCAAGAGACCGACCGAAGTGGAAAAGTTTTGTTAGAGCCTCATCGTCAGCGAATACTTGACGGAGGAGAAAGAAAGTATAATGGATCACGGAGCTGAAAATATGTCAACAATGAAAAAATATAAGATATTTCAACACATCTATTGTATAGTTCTATACGGTCTGTACGTTATCTGGTGTTGTTGCGGACTTTAAGGCTCACAAGTTTGATCTTGATTACGAACCGTTGCGTCATTTCTGGTTCTTTACCTAACTGTTTTCCACTGGACTTTTCCAACGTAGAAAGAATTCTTAAGAGTTGTTTCAGCTGAATCCCGATGCTGTGTGCACTCTTGTGACGATGCTAAAAGAGATTTGATCTTAGAATAAACACATCTGTAACGACGTCGCCTAAGAAATGACTGCGTTCATTGAATGCTGTTGATGGTAAGAACAGACAGCGAGGAAGAGGACTAGCTTCATCAAATGCATCGTTCCCTGTCTAGGTTAGCTAGATCTGGGTAAGGTAGTATCCAGAGTTTAACGATATCTTGTGTCTGAGAGGGCCGTTGACGTCAATCTTATGTACCGTATTTCAAGAAGGGTAACTGAACTCGGCTTATCCAATTAGATATGCATAGGTAGTTTCCATTTAACGACCTCGTGAAAAAAATGCTGACTAGCGTCGCCCTCTCCTTCATACAGGCCTCGGACTGGCACCGCCCGAGAATTGTTTGATCATCATCAGTTTAACGAGATCTTATGTCATCAAACCCCGTTGACATCGATATAAATAATTCTTGTTCAATTGTGTGTGGACCCGCGGGATGCTTAGCGTGTGGATGGATTCAGATTTTAACTATCCCATGTGGCAACTAAGGATGTTGACGTCGACATAAATTAATTTGAACACTTCAATTCGTTTCTAAGGAATAATTGTGATTCATCCATAAAATTAACATGCGAATATACCGCGCGAATTAACAGATTACTGCTAACTGCAGAAGGAAAAAGGATACGTCGAGCGATAGAAAAAGTAATTGCAATTGTAAAGTAAATTATAAAATGCTATGGGTTGACATAATCGGTCCATTAACGTCGCTGAAGAACGTCCATTTAGGCACCTTTAAGATGGTGCAAGATTAAAATATAAATAATTTCGTTAACGTTATTCAACCAGTCTATTGAGCAATGTGTCATTTGCTTCGTTGTCCAACGGCTCTGGCAGCCGCAAGATTTCGCCAAACACTGAAAAGTAATCTAGCTTCAGATCTAGAAGATAGAAAAACCAAATACAAATTAAAAATGAAGACATCAAAAGCAATAACAGACATCAGACGTCGTTAAACTGCGTCTGCAGTAATTAAATCTGTAAGAACACCTTTTTTACAGCGCCTCTTCCAGAAAACTCATCAAAACAAATCCTATTCGGAGACTATAATACTCGTATGTAGGGCCTGCGAAGGAGATAAAAACATAGATTCAATTTAGTTAATAACACACTTGTGACAAAGTGAATTCGGTTTTATACAAGTAGATTGTAAACAAATGGCTTATATAAAAAGTAAAGTCTCTGGCGATGCAATACACGCTGCTTTATTCAGTGTTTAATAAATACAGCCTGAAATTACGTAGTAGACCTATATAATTTGAAAATAAAGTGTTTAACGACATATTGTGGGTTACAGATCGTTCTTATCTAACCTATTTCAGGAAGTATCTGAGCTCGCCTAATCGATTTGGGTATGTATAGGTAGTTTCCGTTTAACGACCCCATGTCAAAGCAAAGTTGATTAGCGCCGCCTCTCCTTCATCCAGGCTTCGGACTGGCACAACAGGAAAATGCCTGGAGAAGTTACCAACTCGTTGGTTACCTCAGGACGTACAAACATCTAGTAAACATTTAGTTATAATAAATAATTATAGTTTGCATAAAATGTATGGAGGGAGAGGGGGAGAGCGAAGGGAAGAAGAGAGAAGTTCGAGGAGAGGGAATATGGGAATGTTCGCCATCACTTCTTGGGACAAAGGTTACGTCCTTGCTTAAAATTATTATTAGTTCCTGCTGTATGTTGCCTCCCTCGTCGAATTTGCGATCCATGGTCCGGACGTGCGTCATCTACAACTAATGAGAGACTGCTGCGTTAACGTGTGCCACGGACGCTACCGCCTGTCGTCTTTCTTACATCATCGTCGCTGCTTGGTCCATGTCGAATTGGGACCTGTTAGCTATACAGTAGAAGCGAGTCGATGGTTGATTCCACGTGTGTGCGTGGTCCTGCCCTCTAGCTTAATAGGCATTGCTTAGTTGCTACAGCCTGATGAATTTATTTCCTTAATGAAAATTATTAGCCTAACATGTAAGCTAAACAGACATTGCCAATTATTATTCTTTTCTAGTAGGGGCACTATATTAATTTCTAAGTGAAAGTACAATCAATTGATTGAGTACAGAGCGTCAAAAAATGGAAAAAATGTTTTTGTATTTTTTTTATTCTCTCCGTTACTTGAAAAAATGCGTATGGGCTAATTCACGATTGTTGGTTGGTTATTTACTGTTAAACGACGGTATGTCACAACAGAGATGATTAGCGTCGCCCTCCTCCATTCTCCAGGATTGGACCGATGACATTTAGTCACCTTTAAAACGCTTTTTATTTGAATTATGTGTTCCTCTGCAAGGAATGAGCTTTCAATTTAGACACCTCTGAAATGCTTTCACATTAATGTATAATTGTTCTTCAATCGCGTTTCTTCGTGACTTTTTTCGAAATATGCCCCATCCAACTCCAATCTGCCAGTAACAGCGAGAATTGAAATAATTATGCAACAGTAATTTCCCGTTGACGTCAACGGCATTTGATTCCAGAAGATATGTAATAAGCAGTGTAATAACGTCGCTGAAGAACCTCCATTTTAGACACCTTTAAAATGGTTCAGAATTGGGTATAAACAATTTTGTTAACCTATTTCAATCAGTCGCTCATTCAGATTATCCATGGCGTTATTGTCAACGGTTCTGGCAGCCGAAAGATATGTATATAATTATATACATATCTTCCTTTAATAGAACAGACTGACAAACCGCAGTGAGTTACATAATGGAAAGGCAGACAGATCTAATATATGGGGTATAGTTGCTGAGAGTACTTTACCGTTTATTGAAAAGCCTAAACTAGAGTATGAATATGCTGATGTCGTTAAACACTTAAAAGTTATCCAGCTACAGAATTAATCCCATTCATTTCTCCAAGTGTCGTACTGCCAGTCCCAAACCTGTGAGAAATGTGGGGGCGACGCAGACCAATACAGATTTAATTAACAACCCGTTTATGAAAAACTGAATTCTCTTTTATACAAGCAGATTTTAAACATAATGGTTCATATGAAAAATTATTGCTAAAACCAAGTCCCTTGCAATACAATAAAGGCTGCTTTATTTAGTGTTTATCGACATCTTACGGTTGAAAAGATCGTCTTACATTAGTAATTTTACTAAATTTGACATTGGAATCCAGAGTTTAACGACATCTTATGGCAACATGGGTCGCTCACCTCGATCGAAACTAGTTAGGCATAATACAGCCTTAAATAATTACTGTGTAGTACATCATTGAAAAATCAAGTGCTTAGTGACATCTGATACGGTCGTTGACGTCATTCTTACATACCTTATTTCAGGAAAGGTACTTAGATGCTGGATTTAAGTATGTATAGGTAGTTTCCGTTTAAAAAAAAGTTGGCCGAAAATTAGTGCTGCGGAGTTACCACTGTTTAGTTACCATCAGTTAAACGAGATCATAATAATGTTATGACATCGTTCCAATGACAAAATGTTGTAATAGTAATAGTAGTAGTTTCAATTTGACGACATTGTGATAGCAACGATCATTACCATCACCCTCCTCCTCCATCTTGGCTGGCACTCCCATGTTACTAAGGCACGGATGACATAGGGTGTGTGTGTTTCCTTTTTAACGACTAACTGTGTGGTAAGAAAGACCATTAGCGTCGCCCTCCTCCTTTATCCAGGCTTGGGACTGGCACTGTCATAAAGCGAACAGTGGCGGAGTTGGATGGGCACAGGCTTACGCAACTTCACAGTATGGTACCAAGAAGCAATTTATTACAGGTGTCCAATTTCAAAATCGTATCTCATCTAGTAATATCTGTTGTTTAATTATATCTTTTGGCGTCAACAGCGGCCGATGACGTTGATAGGGTTATTATTTCTGTACAATTTCGCCGAACAAAGGCGAGTGTTAAAGAACAAGGTGTCAGATACATCATACATTGCAGCGCACCTGGTTAGTATAAATAGCGTCGTGGAAAGCGTTTAAAAGGTGTGTGATTCATTCATTCATTCATTCCGGACATTTATATAGCGCCTCTTCAAGAAACCTACTCAGAGGCGCTCCCAGCCCAGCCACGGCCAAACAGAAAGGACTTTAGTAGTTGGTAGAAAGCAGGCAAATCATTCCGGGGCAGTAAGCGCAACATAAGTGACAGCCCATTCCAAGTGGAGGGGCCAACAACCGAAAAGGCTCGACGCTGTCTGACAGAGGAGCGGGCCCGAGGGACCAATAGCTCTCCCTTAGTCGAAGAGCGCAGCGCTCGACGAGAGGCTAAGTCAGACACCGGGCGACAGAGATCAGATAAGTAGGTCGGAGCACTACCAGTGAGACACCGCCAGACAAGTGCTGCTAACCTATAGGATATGCGTTGCGAGGCAGGAAGACAGTGCAATACATCACGCATGTAGGCAGAAACTGGGGCATATTTGGGAATATGACCAATAAGCCGAGCAGCAGAACGAAGGACTCGGTCAAGACGCCCTATTAAGCCAGATGGGTGACCAGCAAGAACCGAGCAACAATGATCAATTCTGCTGGTGACGAAGGCGTGGACAAGCACCACAGCAGCATCATGGGAGAGGGACCTCAGGACAACACGCAACTGACGGAGCGGGTAGTAACAGCATCGTGTGATCAGGTTGACGTGCTGCGAAAGACTAAGTTCCTGATCAAGTGTCACCCCAAGGTCACGAACAGTAAGCGAAAAGGCAATATGGGGGAAGGTCTCGGCCAACAGGTGTAGGTCAACACCAGCCAACTGTCTGCGACCACCAAGCCAAATGAACTGGGTTTTGGATGGATTCAAAAGCAAGCGATTTGAGGCCATCCAATCAGAAAGGGCATCAATGGCACGGCACATCAGCCCAACAGAGGCCACTGCATCAACTGCACGGCAGTGGACGTATGCTTGTATGTCATCAGCATATAGCTGGTGCAAGAGTCTACAAGACAGTTGTAGGGAGCTAACGTCAGATGTGTAAAGAATGTAAAGCAGAGGGCCCAGCACTGATCCCTGAGGTACACCAAAAAGGGCAGGGACCCAGCGGGACCTAGAGGAGCCAGCAATTACACAGTTAGTACGATCTGTAAGGAAAGAACGAAGCCATTCTAATGGTTTGCCAGTCAGTCCAAAAGAAATAGAGAGGCGTTGAAGGAGGATAGAATGGTCAACAGAGTCAAAAGCAGCGCTAACATCAAATAGAGCTAGAAGGGTTATCTGCCCACTATCCATGGCGCCATAGAAGTCTGATAGTAGGCGGACCAGTAGAGTTTCGGTAGAATGGTTCTTCCGAAAACCCGACTGCAAGGGAGAAAGCAACCCATTCAAATCTAAGTAAGCAGTTAGTTGATTAGCAACAATTCGTTCTAATATTTTGGAGAGGAATGTTACATTTGCAATAGGGCGGTAGTTTGCAGGATCACTCGAGTCAAGTCCCTCTCTCTTCAAGTCTGGAAGGAGGATAGACCGATTCTGCGAAACAGGTAGATGGGCCTCCTGAATCGAACGGTTGCAGAGCAGGGTGAGAAATGGTAGGAGGTCATCGACGAGCTCCTGGACGAGAAACGTAGGCACAGGATCCAGCTCACACGTCTTCGGAGCAGCAGCTAGGATGAGACCACGCAATTCCAGACTCGTGATCTCATTGAGGACGGAAAGACGAGCATCAGTGATCGAGAATTCTGGCGGCGGAGAAGTAGATGTAGCAGTACGTATTGATTCGATCTTTGCAGTGAATCGTTCCAAGAATGCATCGGCAGTGAAAGGCAGAGGAGACTGTGACTGGTGGCTTGAAGAGCGACGACCAAGAAGGCCATTGAACGTGGTCCAAAGCTTCTTTGGTTCCTTGGACTGCTTGATGATAATAGCCTCCCAGTATTCTCGTTCTCTGTCCCGATAAGCAGAGTGCATTTTCCGAACGAATTGAATCCAGGCTGTCCGGTCCGATGGCAAGCGCGTTCTTCTGTAGATTCGCTCGAGTCGCCGAGCCTGCCGCCGAAGCTTCCTGCAGTCGGCGTTGAACCATGGCGAGAGCGGATGATTTCGAGATCGAACTGTACGCAGCGGAAGAAAAGAGTCTAAAAGTTCTGACATCACTGCCTCATACGAGCAAAACAGTTCTGAGGCAGTCAGTGAAGAAGAAGCCTCAGCGTCGTTGAAAAGAGGCTTAGCTAGGAGCGCTGAACGGAAGGCATCGCGATCCAGCTTTTTCCAAAGATGAGAGCATTTCCATTATACTTTAACAACATTTTCATTCTCAGACTACTGATTTAGATAGTTATTATAATCAACTGGTCATCAAGACTCTCGAATTAAATATTTAATTAATGAACATCAACAGCACCATTTGACAAAACAGTTAGAAAGATATTTTTAACGCCAACACTCAATTATTCCTACATTACATAATATCCTACCTATGCCAACCCTAGACTTAAACTTTGTTACTTCGTAGTGAACGTTGGAGTCCAGTCACCAAAACCTTTTAAAGTGGTGGTGTACTTTTGGCCATGAGCTGAAGTACTTCTTGCGCTGTTTTGGTTTTAAGACAAGTTCAAGCAAAGACAATTAACGGCGTTGTATTTGTGCATATTTAACTTCTGCAATTATTATTATTATTATTATTATTATTATTATTATTATTATTATTATTATTATTATTAAGGGGTATTTATATAGCGCCCCTTCAAGGTAATCTACTCAGAAGCGCTCCCAGTCCAACCACGGCTAAACAGTACAGTCTTGAGGTTAACAAAGAACGTAGTGGTGTGACCCCTAGGCACTAGGCGGAGTGCAACAGGGAGCCCATTCCAGGTCAGGGCCAGCGACAGAAAAAGAGCGCCGCTGCTTTATGGTAGTCCGCGAGCGAGGGACTAAGAGTTCGGCTTGATTAGCTGATCGGAGAGCAGATCGCCGCTGGACACCAGAGGTGGAGCAGCAGAGTTCCCGCAGGTATAGGGGAGCGATACCCTCCATGCAGCGCCAGACCAGCGCAGAAACCCTATAGGCGATCCGCTGCGGAAAAGGAAGCCAGTGTAGTACATTCCGCATATATTCTGAGATGTGGCCAAATTTTGGGAATCGCCCAATAAGACGCGCCGCCGCGCGCAGGACCCGCTCTATGCACCCAATCCGGACTGCTGGTAGCCCATCATAGAGGGCACTGCAATGGTCGAGGCGAGAGACCACAAAGGCGTGGACAAGGGTGGAAGCAGCAGTAGGACTTAGAGAGCGAGATATTACCCCAAGCTGACGCAGTTGGTAATAACAATCGCGACAGAGTAGATTGATGTGTCGCGTGAACAATGATGACAGATGATTGCACGTTAGCTTATTAACTCATTGTTTTATGTTGCATAATATTGATGACGTCGTCCGTCTTGTTGTATTTGACAGTATCATATCAAATGTAAGAAGGGAGAGAGAAAGAAGAAGGGAAAAAGAGGGATGTTGGCGGTATGGAAGAGGGGAATGTTCACCGTCACTTCGTGGCACAAAGTTGCGCCATTGTTTAAATGATTTTTATTTTCTGATCTATGTTGTCTACCTCGTCGTGTGTGCAATCTATGGATCACGTACACTGTACGCCATCTGTTGTCGGCAGTTTTCGTCTTTGCGGAGTATCATCGACGTCGGTCTTTGGAATGACCTAAACCGATAGTCACAGATGTTGCTTCTATTTACCGCCATGCAGATGACGACTATCTGTTCCACATGCACCCGGCCGCTCGAGGGATAACCGGACGGACGTCTGTCATCTGCCACCACTGAGGGACTGTTGGGCGGTGGCGTAAGCGTTTGCTGCGGACGCTACCGTCTGTCGTCGCTCCAACACCATCGTCGCTGCTTGGTCCATGTATTCTATTGAACATTGAGGTAACATAGTTTTGGTGTATGGTGAATGTCTTAATGATAAAATCCGTTAGCCTATCTCGTCCATTGTATGTTTAAAAAATAATGTGACGCTTTATTCACAGACGTTTCTTGTTTTTCTTTTACTCCCTCACGCAATAAGTTCGACATCAGCTGATCTTATCTTTTCAGGTCTTACCAACTTCAATCTTCTATGACTATCTACTTTCCTTCAAAAATGTCTTAAGACGTTTTAGAGAACGTTTTGGCTTCACAAAAGTAGTAATACGTACACTAAGACGAGTGTCGCCAGTCCTAAGTCTTTGAAAAGGAGGAGGGCCACGTAAATCATCTTCATTATGACTCGACGTTCTTAAGTTACATGAAACAACAAACCCAAACCAGATGCATGTTCTTTACGGTGTAGGGTATGTACTGCAGTAAACGACCATGGCAGCCATGAAACGTCGCTAGACAGCATATGCTGCAATGCTCTGTAAAGACACCTTTAAAACGCTCTATAGGAGCATTATAATTTATATTCTACTCCTTTGCATTTCATTATGAGTAGAGGTCTTCAGCACTCTAGGGTGGAATGAAAAAAAGAAAATTAGATATTCGACAAGTAATAGTAATCAAAGTTGCCTAATGGGATGTGGTCAAAAACTGTTCAAAAAATTTAACAAATATTAATGTCTTCCTCCCTGACTAGAGGGCCAAGGTTTCGAAAAATAGCGTTGTACCGAGAAATTCCAGGTTTTCTTGTATCTATCTGTCTGTCTGTCTGTCTGTCTGTCTGTCTGTCTGTCTGTCTGTCTGTCTGTGTGTCCGTCTATTCGTCTATCGTTCCAACTATTATAATCTATCTATTTGAATTATATGACACTGAAATTTTCCTTCCTCGCTCCTTTATCTTCCGCCGACTGAATACGGTAAGCTATTGCTTGACGACACTATATCCAAACAGAGATGAACAGCGTTGCCCTCCTTTTTCTATACGTGATAAGGACTGGCATCACCCAACAACTACTTTGTTTCTGTGTTACAATGTGTTTTATGGTCTCTGATTCAGGCTTTGCTTTTCAATCCATATTAGCGAAGATTTTATGAATAATATCATTCAATATAATAATAACGGATAGACCGATATAGATTTATATTTGCATTTAAGGAGTTTTAGAGGTGTCTAATGGGAACTTGGCATTTATGTACTGCAATAAATGTTTTACGACATCTTATGCCAGTATTAAGTTAAGAATCGCATATCTCTGTTTCTGGGTCTATCCTTTGGTCTGTTTTGATGATCAGTCTATATGCCTGTATGTCAATCTCTCTCTCTCTCTATTTGTCTGCCTGCTTGTCTGTCTGTCTGTCTGTCTGTCTGTCTGTCTGTCTGTCTGTCTGTCTGTCTGTCTGTCTATCTATCTGTCCTATCTATCTATCTATCTATCTATCTATCTATCTATCTATCTATCTATCTATCTATCTATCTATCTATCTATCTATCTATCTATCTATCTATCTATCTATCTATCTATCTATTAGAATTACACAGCACCAAAATCAGTGCCAAAGGTATCTATCGTGGAACAGTCTTCTTCCTCGCCGTATTATCTTCCAATCGACTGTGTATGAGTTGCCAGTGGAATCTAATTTTGTAACAGACGGGATTTCAACGATTGACCTTTCGACTTTTGTTCTTGATGAATGCTTCTCTGACATTTAGTGACGTCTTACAGCTGCCACGGCCGCTTACTTTAATACCTCGCTGCTATAACCCGTCGCAATGGCGACGGTTCGGTTTCCCAGTTTAACGGCAGCTTATGACAACATTGGTGTTGCCGCCGGCAAAGATTAGTTTTGGCATAATACAGCTCTTTTAAATTGTTAACGTTCTGCGATTTACCTTAATATGCAACTGCTAGAAACATTTTAAAGGTGTCTGAAATTAACTCTGTTTTGTATATAATTATTATCAAGTGTTTAACGTCACCTTGCGGCAAGATCACAAGATCTAGCTAGCGATTTAACGCAATTCATGAACATAATTTAAAAATCAATGTGAATGCCTAATTGTCTTTCTGAGACTTTGTCTATGTTTTGATCTGACTATGCATCTGTCTGTCTATCTATTCGTCTATCTTTCCATCTATAATAATCTATCTATTTCAATTATATGGCACTGATAATTTCCGTCTTCTCTGCTTCCTCTTCCCACCGACTGAAGGCAGTAAGTTATTGTTTGACGACGCCTTGTCAATACAGAGATTAATAGCGTCACCCTCCTTCTTTATGAACGCTAAGGACTGGCACCACCCGACAACGACAAAATAATGGCAGAGTTTCAATGTCTATTGCCACTATAAATTTGCAGATAATGTAAGAGTGATTTTATTGTGTCTAATTCAAGCGTTGCATTTCATTTTGTAATTAGTGAACATTTTGCGAATTTTCTCTGTTAGTAGGCTACTGGGATTGGATCCACAGTTTAACTGCAGCGTATGACAACATAGACAGTCGCTGCCGACAAAGTATCAAAAGCAGCAGACAAGTCAAGAAGAGCAAGTGCTGTCACCTTACCACCATCCATTGAGCAAATGATGTCCTTATGAAGGGTAAGAATTGCAGATTCTGTTGAGTGAAGCTTACGATAGGCAGACTGTAAAAGGGGAGATTAGGGAGTGTGATGATAGGTGAGTTTGCATGCGATTTATGACTATCCGTTCAAGGATTTTAGATATAAAATTCAAGGTTGAGATAGGCCTATAATTTGATAGATCATCGGGATCAACAGAAGGTTTCTTAAGCAGCGGGTGAACTATGGCATGAGCAAAAGTAGATGGGAAAGATCCCTCATGCAATGAGAAATTGATAATTGATGTAATGGTGGGACCAAGAACATCAAAGCACTCTTTAAGAAACCAAGTAGGAATGGTGTGAAGGAGACCGGTTTTGTTAGGTGACGAAAAGACAAGTGTTCGATCCTCTTCCAGAGTAGTTGTCAGTAGTTTAGTGATAGAGACACAAGTAAATAATTTTTTCAAAGAGTACAATAATGTCAGGCGGCTGCATAGCGTTTGGTTGGTTGGCTACTTGCTGTTTAACTACTCTGTTCTATAACAAAGTTTATTAGCGTCACCCTCCTCTTTTCTCTAAGTATGACGAAAGCATTTCCATTATGTGTAGCGGTAACTGTTGAACACAAGACACCTTTAATAAGATGAATCATTCTATTATATTAAGCAGTGGTTGGGTTAGGTATTTACGTTCTGAATGACTTTATGTAATGTATTCGTAGAATGACATCAAATGCCCTTGAAATCGAGAAGAACAATTCTTGTACATATTACAACGTAGAATAAGTCAGTATGCAGTTGCATTAGGTTCTCTTTAGAACTACGCCACTACGATAAATCTTACATTCTTCTGCTTAGAACTACGCCACTACGATAAATCTTACATTCTTCTGCTTAGAACTACGCCACTACGATAAATCGATTCCTTGACATTGATAATGTTAAATTTAATACTTCAATGCGTTTGTCATTGTAGCTTACCGATGACCTGCTATATAGGCTACTGTTTTCTGTGTTGGCGCCATTATTGGCCGCCATCTTGGATAAAATGCAGTTTTTGGGGTGACCCCGTGGTCGGATTTTGGGGGATTTTGGATATGTTATTCAGCAATGGAAACTGAACAGGAAACCGTTTATAAAGCTTCTGAAGCAATTTTGTTCAGCTAGCTAGGTCTAACTGTAAAATTGCCTGGACTAACTATCGGAGCCCGAGTTTACTCGGGCTCCACGCTATGAGAACGGATTACGCAGCTAAAGGGTTAACGACCCCTTGTGGCAACGAAGTCTGTTGACGTCGACAGAAATTAATTTGAACAGTTCAATTCATTACTAAGACAAAATAGTGATACATCCATAATATTAAGATGCGCTTGGTTAGTTGCAGTTTAACGATACCGTGTCATAACAAAGATGATGAGCGTCGACCTCCTCCCTTCTTCAGGCTTCAGACTGGCACTACCACTGTTAGGAGAGTGGCGGAGTGAACGTTTGAACGCAATTTCCAGATATATAGTTATTGTAGAAAAAGTATTTTTATTAAACGCGTTCAAATTTAATATCGTATTTCATCGAATAGTTTCTGCTGTTTAATGACATCTTGAAGAGACCGTTGACGACAATAGGAATATCATTTCTGTACAGTTTCACCCAAGTACATATTATGCCCAGAACCGCAGACTCCGTTTTACAACGTTATGTTGTACGACTAGTTTTTGAGAGTTATTCGGGGGTCAGGAAAATGTCGCATCTTGTTTACGTAACAAAACCATTCCAGTTAATTGTTATGAAGGCATATCGACGAATTATTGTGTCTGCGAAAAATAATTGCCTTTGGAGATATTAAACACCATATTTAATATCGGAAAACAAATTTGAAATGGGGCGACGTCTGTGAATTAAGAGCTGTAATATGCCAAAACTAATCTTTGTCGGCGGCAACGGCCTATGATGTCATAAGCTGCCGTTAAACTGAGGATCCAATCCAATAAGTGTGAAACAGATAAACAATTATTTTTGCTCTAAATATAGATTCCTATCCTTTAAAGATTCCTTGAGTTTCGCCGTAGAACGGCAAAGGTTTCCGATACGCAATTATGATAATAGAGACGCTCCATCTAACAGTGTAGGCAACTGGGAAATATATAAATAACTTCGGGGCAAATGTTTTGAAGGTGTATAACAGTTGGTCATCAGGTCGAACACCTTGCATTACAGTTTCACTATCGGATTGCAGATTTAATTAGCTATATATATCAGCTGGCGCCCTGTCGTTTGCGCGCAGGACGTTTGCGCGCCGTCATTTGCGCGCAGTCGGTTGAGCGCAGCAAGAAATGCCCGTCATTTGCGCGCGGGACGTTTGCGCGCGCGCAGTATAGATTGACTTGTACGGGACTTGTACAATTATGTCTGCCATCTTCGTATGATCAAACAGCGAACTCCTGTATGATGGGTCGGCCTATTTTATTCGCACTTTGATGTGTACTCCTGTTCCTCTTCGCGTAAAAACCTATAGTATATATCAATCTATTGTTTTCAACCTATTGTTCTGGTTTTGATTTCGCATATTGTACCTGTCTTCATCGTATGATCAAACAGCGAACTCCTGTATGATGGGTCAGCCTATTTTATTCGCACTTTGATGTGTACTCCTGTTCCTCTTCGCGTATAAACCTATAGTATATGTCAATCTATTGTTTTTCAACCTATTGTTCTGGTTTTGATTTCTCATATTGTACCTGTCGTCTTCGTATAATGAAACAGCGAACTCCTGTGTTATGTGTACGATATAGACGCGTTGATGTGTATTCATTATAAGTCCTTAAACTATGACTATTAATAGTAATCTTATTCGTATCCTAAGCTAGAAATATTTCAAGACCAGGGTTAATATAGGGCGACATCAAAGTTCGTATTGGTGCAGTATATGATATGAGAAAGGTTTAAATACTAGAGGTTCTTTGTGAAAATTCCAAAGCTGTTTATATCTTGTTAAACGATGAAGACGACTGAATCCAAGAGGGAAAAAGAACATATCATAACAGATGGATAGGTTGCTGAACTTACAGCTAAATAAAAGTAGTTATTTTGTAGAAAACCAATACAGATTTTTGATATGATTAAAGTGGTTATTTCGTAGATTCTTTTGTTTGCATATTGTGACGGCGCGCAAATGACGGCGCGCAAACGTCCAACGCGCAAATGACGGTGCGCGCAAATGACTGCGCGCAAACGACGGCGCGAAAACGTCTTGCGCGCAAATGGCTGGACATCATATCAGCTCGTCATAAATAGTCTCGTATGAAATATTTGATGTCCACCAACAGCACCTTTAGTTTCCATTCACCAAACAGTTAGAAAGTTAGTTTATTTTGCATACATTCAATGATTCCTAGATTCCGTAAATTTGAACTATGCCAGCAACAGACTTAACCTCACAGGCGTAGATTAATAGCCTACTGTGACGGTGGAGTCCAGTTACAACCACTTTCTGGCGACGTGCTTAAATAATGTTTTTCCTTGTTTTTGATTCAGGCAACGACAATTAATGGCGGTATATACCTTCATAATTACACTAACTACCGCAATGGTGAGAGATGTCTTCACATTAGCTTATTTACTTATTGTAATAAAATTATGTTGCATAAATTAATAACCTCGTTAGTATCATATCAAGTTTGTATGAAATGTAAGGAGGGAGGGGAAAATTGGCGGCGAAAGAAAAGGGGAATGTTCACCATCACTTCATGGGACAGAGTTACGTTCTTGCTTAATGATCATTTTCTGATCTATATTCCCCCGTCGCCGAGTGCGCCATCTATGGACCGCATACGCCATCTGTTGTCGGGAGTAGAGGCGACGTGGGTCTTTTTTAGTTACCTCGGCCGATAGTCATGGATGGGGCTTTGATTTACCGACAGGAAGGAGATGAATGCCTGTTCTATGTGCACTCAGTGGTTCAAGGGATAGCAGGACTTTGTGTCATCTACAGCTATCGATGGACTGCTTTGTCCATGTAGACTTTGAACTGGATGCTATCTGTTAGCTATGGATGGGATCCGTTGGTTGGATCCACGTGTGTGCGTGGGCCTGCCGCTGGAGACTCCTCTAGTTTTCTATGCATTGTTTGGCTTACTGATGAGTGTATTTTCTTGTTGAAAATTAACATGCAAACAAGCTCACACATCGCCTATTATTAGTCTTTTCTAGTAGTGGCGCTATATAACTTTCTAAGTGAAATTGCAATCAATTCTTTAACCATATAAAAAAATTATCGTGTGCTTAGAGTGCAGAGGTATTAACTCCAAAATTTTCAAAAAACTTTGATTGTTTTATTCTGTTGCTACCAATGTAGTGTTCGACTACGACAAGCCACTTCTCACTCAACTGACCCCGCGACATTCAAGACGAAACTCGAATGAGGAATTTATACCACAAATTTATATCGTTTAAAAGGTGTTTAATTTGAATATTTTCATTCTAAATTTATTATAGTGTGCGAATGGCTAGTTTGAGAAATTACCAACCAAACATTAATTCTGTGTAGGGACCTTGATCAAGTACTTCGCTCACAATTGCTCAGCGCCACTAAACAGCTGCGCTTCATAAATGCATTATAACAATTATAATGATGTTTACATGAGGTCATAATAATAACACATTTAATATAATGATGACTTCTATAGCGTCGTTATCATGCAGTGCACATGATCTCATTACACCTTTAAAACAATTATAGTATTGACATTTATACTGATCTCAACTGCTGAGCTGTATTATGCCAAAACTAATCTTTGCCGGCGGCAACGGCCAATGTTGTCATAAGCTGCCGTTAAACTGGGAAACCAACCAACTCAACTGCTTGTTGTCGGTTTGGTCAATGGCCAGAACCTCAGCTGATAATTATTCATGTCTAATACTGTGATTGCTTCGTTTGGGTGGCTTTCATAACATGGGATCTAGACTCTGGAAATCTGAACGATTGCGCTACAAAATCTCTTTCGTTTGACCCTAGTTTAAGACTCGCTCTCTCTGACGCTTAGAGTATCTCCAAGGCACTTAGTAAAGCGTCTTTAGAGGTCCTCTGAAATCTGCTGCTCTCGGTAACTTAGTAACATTCGTTTAAAAACAGGGATATCATCTCTGAGCCAATAATTCTGTGAAAAACTGAAAAAGTTATTCCACGCACGCGTTAAGTTCAGGTAAGGTCAAATCTGGCAATTGTAAGATGTCGCTAAACACCGAATAAGTCAGCTTCCTGATTAGACACCCTTAAAACGTTCCACTTAATATTATAATAACTTACGCTCAGTTAAGGTCTACGCTTGTGACGGACTTACAGCTCAACGGACGATTCAGTAGCGCCATCGATGGATTCTTCGCTCACGATTATGATACGTCTCTTAATTTGGCTTATTTACTGCAGTAAGTCGAAATTTATATAGCGCCGTGTTATCTCTACTTACTTACTTAACGATTTACTTATTAACTAACTTATTTAGTACCGCAACATAATGAGCCAACCGTGTATAACTGATGCCTCAGTGAATGAATGAATGAATGAATGAAAGAACGAAAGAACGAATGAACGAATGAATGAATTATCCAGTTAGTCAGTATCGCTTATTGGTTAGTCGGTCAGACAGGCACTAAAATTAATTTACTCTCGAAAATCACTTCTCGCAAGTTTCCTTGGTTTCCAAATTTAATAGATTCTTTATCGTTCATAACAATAATTTTGTATTAGATTTACAGATATCTGAATTTTGTTTCCAAACTAATATCTTTTCATCGAGTAGGGCCTAAGTGGCGGTGTCGCCAGCAGAAAAGGAAGGGACCAGAAGAATGTTATCAGTCATTGGGAGGAATGCAATGGTGATAATAGATCCTTTGGGTTTACCCTATTATTAAAGGTAACTCTCAGAGAACTCTAACTTTGATCTGGAAGTTCCTATTAGGCCACATTTTCATACCAAATTACAGAGCGCTTTGAATTGAGCTGCGCTATATAAATGTCCGATCGCAACTACAACTGGTGTTCTATTCATGTTACGTTCAAACCATCGGAATTTTCCCTTAACGACTTTGTCTAGATGGATGAATCCAGAGTTTTGTGACAGCTTATGACAACTAAGGCCAAACGATTTCAGAACATTGAAGTTCTAACGGATGTCATACCTCTTATTAAGGGCAGAGATCTTTGTTAAAGGTGTCTTATTCGAACTTTGTATTTTAAGGCCCCACATGCAAAGTACCTCTGTAGAGGGCCCTGACAACAACAAAAATCGTTAAACGCTGAAACATTTGAGGAAAACTAAAAGCGTTGGAAGAACGAGTGGATAAGAAAGAGGTAAAGAAATCCAAAGTAAACGTCAGATGATAACTCTAAAGATATCAACGATCCATCGTTAATTTGACCGTTGGTCTCACAGCTAGACATAATAATTTTCTGATCTATGATTCAACGCATGTCAATAAACTACTTCCCTGCTAATTCGCTCTTTTTGTTCCAGAACAAATCTAGAGCCCTCGAGCGAAGCGACAGCCAACTGCAATAATAAAATAAATTAGGCCTATACGGCCGAAGCAGTGTAATTACGCCGCTGAGAAACTTCCATTTTCGACACCTTTAAAACGGTTTAAAATTGGGTATAAATAAGTTTCTTAACCTATTTCAATCAGTCACTCTTTCTCAATCTCTGAGGCGTTTTTGTCAGCCGATGGATGTCATCAAAAACTGAAAAGTAATCCAGCTATATAAATAATCCTCCTCCTTTGTCCATGTGTCGTCGTGCCAGTCCAAAACCTGGGAAAATGATGGGGGCGACGCTAATCATCTTTGTTTTGACAAATTGTCGTTAAACAGCAACTAACCAGTTACTGATTTAGCAGTTGCGTTATTAGGGGGGTGCGGAGAGTTTAATGACATCTTATGGCATCAAGGGTCGCCGACCTCGATAGAAACTAGTTAGGCATAATACAGCCTTAAATTGTGTAGCACATCATTTGAAAAATTAAGTGCTTAGTGGCATGTCGTGGCTGATAGGGCGTTGACGTCATCTTACAATTGAAGGGCTTAATTCCAAAAACGGTTAAGTCCATTTTTGACTTTTTTGGGAAAAGTGATTTTTGTGTTTTTTAAGGTAATTGATAATTTAATTGGTTCAAATTTTTTTATGGACATAGCCCATTACGAAACACTATATTTACTGTTCATTAATGAAATCATGCTTGTTATTAAGAAGTGATATAGTAAGTTTTGTTCGGACTTAACTGGTTTTGAAGTTCAAATATGGCAATAAACTTATGAACTAGTAACATGGAGTGTTCATTTCGCTTTAATATGCTTAAAACTATCTGTAATCACAATAAGGAAAACATGACATTGCACTGCACATAACCAAACATCAATAACTTTCAGAGAAACTCCACTTCACAACTATCATACTCTTCCAATATGTCGGCATCATCATCATTTCCAATGTCAGGACTGGCATCGACAGAAACTGCACTCGATACCGAAGCGTAAAAAGACTTAATATCTTGTCTTGAAGATAAAAGCACACCAGCTGAAACCAGGAGCTTAGCAACATCGGAAGCTTTTGCTGGCTTCACCGAACTCTTTAAAGCAAGGGGTGTGTTTTGAAGAGAGTTAATCTTTTTGCCTCTCTTTCCAATGATGTGCCAACTGAACTCCCCATTATACACATTTTTGACACCAACCTTGCCACTCTGGAATCTAATAACCTTTACCTGAGCAATGCCCAAGCCTAAGTTTGCCTTCAGTAACTTATGAGCCTGCACCTTATAGTCAAAGAGATTCCAGGTTCTTCCTAATAACCGAACAACACCGAAATCCTCATATATTTTATGATAGTCGGCTGGTATTAGGAACACCTCAATTTTACGGAACACTTTTTCCATCCTGCCGAATACTCTATTCGGGGGTAGAAAAGAATGGCCTCTGACTGGGAAGTAATGTTCAATGACAAAATTTGGTTTGACTACTGTGCAGAAATAATGGCAAATACATATAATAGTACTGTTTCTGTTCTGTAATGCACATGCATCACTGAACAGCCGAATTTTATTAACACCGGTTGGTATGTCGAGATTGATCAGAAAATGCAACAGTGCACTAGCCACATGATTAGAGTCTCGACCAGATTGTGTTTCGTCCCACGTGTAAATGAAAACCTGATCTTTATTCTGGGTTCTACCCTTGTGGATAACAAATGTCAAGTTGTACACCCAAAGTTGTCTAGCATAGAAAGCTTCAGATACCGAAACTTTAGGAAGAGGTTGATTCTGTTGCATATCAAAAGCTACTGTAAGACAAGGCTCAAGAACATCATCACGATTGATTAGTGTATAAAAGTACTTAGCTCGTCGTTTATGCACCATGAACTCAGTAATCATATTATTCTTCTCTGTTGCATCGCTACATAATTTAATTTTACTTCTCAGTTTTTCACACAAACCACAAACATCCGATCTGGGGCTACCAAAGCCTAGATTAAACTCCTCAGTAAACACAGAATAGTATAGACTGTATTTACATTGAGGTTTGTCAGTCTTAAATAGCATCCACATTTTGCGGATGGAAAGTTCAACAGGAAGATACTTTCGGTAAGTACTGTCCTGACGGCTGTAATGACTC
The DNA here is from genome assembly GCA_020284085.1 of Aporrectodea caliginosa. Classification (NCBI taxonomy): domain Eukaryota; kingdom Metazoa; phylum Annelida; class Clitellata; order Crassiclitellata; family Lumbricidae; genus Aporrectodea; species Aporrectodea caliginosa. The sequence goes on from JACEVL010000108.1 coordinate 1,016,436, forward strand.
TCCCTGCATCGGAAGGTGATGATGTGTTATTATGCTTCAACCCTCACGGATCATTGTCTTTAGCTCTTCACGCGTGCGATTGAGTCGGAACCCTCCACGTCGCTCTTCAGGAAGGGTCTTGTTTGTCATCCAGTGTTTCACTATATATTGAAGGCGTGACGGCTTGGTGTTTGTAAGCGAACGGAATGCTGTTGCACAGACAGGAACGGACTGTGCAAAATTATCAGTAACCTGCAAAAAAATTCACGGACATGAATGAGGGTGCTCATTTTCAGTGATCTATAGGTGACATTCATATTCGAGGTGAGTAGGTCGCTCAAACTGGGACTCCAACCAGTGACCCGATGGAAGCTACAAAAGTTATACCCGAAACAGCAGAAGTACCAGAGGGAGGGTAGATACCATCCTCCCCTAGTTTTTGGTCTGCAGTCTATTCATTACTCACCCTGGAAGAGAAAAATAACACGTTATTCTTTAGAGGGAATGTAGGGCTAGATTTCACCTGTTTACTGATTTGTGATTTGAAAATCCGAAGTGATCATAAAAAATAGAAAAACGCATCTCAGTGTGAAAATGACTGAAGCAGCGAAACAACGTAGAACAGACTATAGTATGCCATTGGTAGCCAATGTCACCAAAGAAACTTGGTAGCCTGAGGGTTAAGGTTAGGATAACTATAGATACAAAATCTTATCAATAAAATTTGAAGCCAGGCGTGAAAATAATATTACTGTTTTTTACATCACGCTGGTGTGAAAATAACGACTGCCATAAGTTTAAGTACTATTAAAGAAGCAATGTAGATAACCTTGTAAGCGACTGTCACTGCACGACCTTTCGTAGAACCCTCTAATCTCCCTCGCCTGCGTTTTGGCGTCTTCACGTCCATGCACTTCAATAGGAAAGCATCCTGTGTGGTCTTATCCGAAGACGAATAAAGTCCTTGGAAGAAGGCATCCATATCGCTTTGTGTAAGGGTTGAAGCATAGCAGTTCCGATATACCCGATCCACGTGAACACACGCAACAGATAGTTGTTTTCCATCGGGACCGTATTATATAGGATTGCCTTCCTCACGTTTTTTCCACATTCGAGGACACCGACCTCTTTTTCTAGGCTTGGAAGACGGTGAAACCATTTCCGTAAAATCGTCAACCTCATGATCCGCCATTTTTTCTCGCTTGCTTGGAACGAGGAAAATCAACATCACGTGACGATACGGAGCAATATGATTGGCTATGGACTTACATGTTTTTGAACACGTAATGCCTGTGGACTTAACTGCTTATGGAATAAAAACTATTTTTTACCTTGGTTTTTACAAAGGACTTAAATGTAATTGAACTGAAATATATCACACATTGCTAGGCACTATATTTAACTACCTAGATGGACAATAATCTCAATTTTCGGAAAAGTGGACTTAACCGTTTTTGGAATTAAGCCCTTCAATTACATACCTTAATTCAGGATAGGTATTTAAGTTCGGATGCTCGATTTATAGAGTATAATTTTATGTAAAAAGTTGATTAGCGTCGCTCTTTCCTTCAGCCAGGCTTCGGACTGGAACCGCCCGAAAATGACTGTGAAGGAGTTACCACTTGCTGGTTACCATAGGTTTAACGAGATCATAATGACATCGTTCCAATGGCAAATGTTGTAATAGTAGTAAGTAAGTAAGTAAGTATGTAAGTAAGAATAATTTTTATTGAGAAGCAGTAGCAAAGTACAGTAAGTAAGTAAGTAAGTAAGTAAGTAAGTCAAAAACGTAAGTAAGTAAGTAAGTAAGTAATATAGTAAGTAAGTAAGTAAATAAGTAAGTAAGTAAGTAAGTAAGTAAGTAAGTAAGTAAGTAAGTAAGTAAGTAAGTAAGTAAGTAAGTAGAATATTCTTTACTGAGAAGCACTATAATACATAGGAAGATTAATACATTCAAACAAAAACAAACAAATTTATATATACAAGCAAAGAATTGAATGGGAGAATTCTTTGTATATCCGGGGAACCTAGAGGAGGAAGAGTTAGGGCTATAGTCATAGAGGGTAAATGAAGAGCTTATATAGACTGATTTAGGGAAAACTTAGCCCTGTTTGTTGTTTATTTGTGTAGCATCCGGGCAAGGAGGCATTTCTGAGTCAGGTTGTCAAACACAGGAAGCTCACGGTTATGGGACCGTGGCCGCAGAGAGTAGCGCGATTGCTTAATCGGCGGTAACAATTTATGCAACACATGGCAAGGTTTGTGCAGAATACAGACAAAGAGTTTGGTATCCACAATGTTGCAAAGAGTCACAAATGAGGGAGAAGATGGAGGAAAGTAGTAGTTTCAGTTTAGCACTGTGATAACAACGATCATTACCGTCGCCCTCCTTATTCGTCGAGGCTTGTTACTGGCACTCATCTGTTACTAAGGCACGGATGGCATATAGCCTCCCACAATTTCACAATAATAATGTTACCAAGAAGCAATTTATTACAGGTGTCCCATTTCAAAACCGTATCTCATTTAATAATATCTGTTGCTTATTGATATCTTGTGGCGTCAGCAGCTGCCGTTGACGTTGATAAGATGGATTGTAATTTGTGTATAGTTTCGCCGAACAACGGCGAGTATTTCCGATAGGTGTTCACGCTGAGGCATGTTCGATGGACAGGGTTTACGATACATTGCAGACATCTGGGTTTTATAAATAGCATCACTCAAAGCGTTAAAAAGGTGTGTGATGAGAACATTTCCATTATACTTTAAATAACATTTTCATTCTCAGACCACAGATTTAGATAGTCATATATAATCGGCTGGTCAACAAAAGTCTATAATAAAATATTTAATGTCCATAATTCGACAAAACAGTCAGAAAGTTATGTTTTAAACGTCTACATTCAATGATTCCCATTGTTTTAAGCTAAGTTCAAGCAAAAAACCCTTAACGGCGTTGTATTTGTGAATATTTGGGTACTGCAATGATGATAGATGTCTTCACGTTAGCTTACTTACTTATTGTATTGTGTGGCATATATTGATGACGTCGTCCGTCATGTTGTAGCTGACAGCAACATATTAAGATTGTATAAAATATAAAAAGAGAGAGGGGAGGGAGAAGGGAAGAAGAGGGAAGTTGGCGGCGATTGAATATGGACATGTTAACCATCACTTCTTGGGAGAAAGTTAACGCCCTGACTTAAGTGTACGATCTATCATGGACCATGCACGCCATCTGTCGTTGGGAGTTTTCGTCTTCGTGGAGTAGGATCGAGGTGGGTCTTTGGAGTGTCATCGACCGATAGTCACTGGTGGAGTTTCGATTTACCTACATACAGGAGATGAACCCCTGCTCTTCTATGTGCACCCGGTGGCTCAATGGATAGCAGGAAGTGCGTCACTATCAACTAATGAGGGACCGCTGGGAAGCGGTGTTATCATGTACTGCGGATGGTACTACCTGTCGTCGCTTCAACACTATCATCGCTGCTTAGTTCATGTAGATTTGGAACTTCATGCTATCAGTTAGCTATGGATTGGAATCCGTTAGTTGGCTCCACATGTGTGCGTGGGCCTACCACTGGGGACTCCTCTAGTCTTCCCTGTATTGTTTGGACGCTACCGCCTGATGAAATCATTTTCTTAATGATTATCCACACCTGATCTGGCGCAGACATTGACCATTATTAATCTTTTCTGGGAGTGCGCTTAAATAATTTCTAGGTGAAATTAATATTGATTGTTTAAAAACATATCTTGGCATTAAATGCCGTTGACGTCGATAGGAAAAATACGGCTGCCTTTTCTATTACAATTCACGACGAAACACGAATGAGGAACTTATACCTCACATTGATAGCGTTTTAAAGGTGTCTAGATTTAACGTTTTTATCGCTGTTTATAATAGGCTACGAACGGTTGAATTTCTTAGTCTTTTCTTGATGATGTACTGCAATGATTTATTAGTGAATATTTATTTACAATCAAATCAAACTGTCCGTACAATGGTAGTGCTAGTACCAATCCAGGAGAGAGTAGGTATTGTATTTTGTATTTTCGTTTATTTCATAACTTGCTGTCAAGACGCAACAAGTAACATCAATGCATGATTATGCAGTTATAGTTTTTAGAGACTATAGCTCTATTATAGCTTTAGGCCTAGATAATGCACTGTTAAGCACTTTAATAGGTATAGTTCTAATGGGGCAAATTGGATTATAGTATTGAGAGTGAGGCTAAACGAGGAACGAGGACGCCCTCAAGGAGGGCGTCATTAAGCGGTAACTAAGCAATCAACAGTTCAATCAACCATTTCGATCTGAAAACATGTTCTGGTGTATTTATAGTTTTAATTAATAACCCATTAATGAATTACTGAAGCACTTCTATTGAAGGAGATGCTAGACAAAATGGTTCATTGTGAAAAAGTAATGATTAAAAAAAAACTCTTGTAATGCTTTCGGGATGGGGGTGGGGGCGTTCATCCGCCAATGCTGCCACTCACCCACCGTCATCTGCCTCAGGCTCTTCTGTTAATCCTCCAATAGAGTTCCCACTCCAAGTTGAACTCTCAAGAATTCTAATCCATCCAACTCTCCCCCTTCCAATCGTACTCGTCATCTAACAAGCTGCGTTCTGTCAGCTTGCTGTTCGGAATAAACGAAAATTGGTTGATTGATTGATCAATAAAACCCGTCTTAGCAGCCCCTCAGCCTCCTCTCTCTTCTCTCTGGCAACCATCTCGGTCTTCCACTGGACGTCGATATCTGGGCACCCAACTGTTACGGGTCAGCGCTCGTGAATAAGCTGGTGCCCGGCGGTTAGTTTTACAGTAGCGCTATAGATTGGGAGTTTACGAAAACGATTCCATTCTTAAAAATATAACCGTGAGAATTAGTTATAAGTTCTGTTCAAAGATAAACACAACTCTACACTGGATGTAAAAAAATTATGAGTTCAAATTAGACACCTTAAAACAAACATTTTAGATCGAATATAATTAACGTTAATCGGGTTCAATCGTTTGATCGCCTAATGGTATCGTGCCGCCTGTAGAACGTGTAAACAAAATAATAATTAATTGTCTAACGATATCAACGGCCTTTGGTGAAATGAAATGTCATAATTATCATTGAATTAATAAATTTTAATTAATTAAAATGAAAACGTTACCACTGTTCGTTTTCTGGTAGTGCCAGACCAGACTGGAGAAAGGTGTACAAGCTAATTGTAATTGCATTTCGGCAACGTAGTTAAATAGTAAGTGACCAACCAAATGAAGAGTTTAATTTAGACACCCTCAATAAGAAATCCCTTTTGACAATATATTCCGTCGACTTTAACATTTTGTGAGTGGGTGTGCCATCATCTCTGTAATTATGACACAGCGTCGCTAAACTGCTATTAACCAAAACTAATCCGAGAGGCATAATAATTATGAGAACATGAAAGAGGAAATAAATCATGTGGGTGCAATGTTGATTAAGGCTCAACGATTTGCAGACGACCAAGCGATGATGGCGAATTGTCATCGGGGACTGCAGAGAGTCAGGACGGCCGAGAGGGGCAGGGGCAAGTGCTCAGAGAACTGGCGACTTTTAGGGGACCGTGCTGCGCCCACAATAAACTTTTGGAAAAATATTATAATCACTTATTGAAAGTTTATTATTTCTGCCTTTTTAAATATAATATTACTAACATTTATCTACAATAGGTTTAAACTTCAAGCATCTGAATGTGACTTTACTTTTCTGTTTTCTATAGAACGCGAAACGCTCACTATCTTCTAAGAACTTTCTTCTGCTAAATTATGCGATGTACGATTTTAATTATGCCATTATGAATTTCTTTTTTAACCGTGGATTATAAACACAAACCTGGAGCAGACAAATATAAATACATTTGAAAAGGCAAAAATCGGTAGTCGCACATTTTTTCAATTTGTTTCCTTAAAAAAATTCCTTATAAAGCCTAAAGATTGTTTAGAATCTCGTCAATGCTCTAACTAGGGGCCTGGAATTTCTGTCGGTGAGCTTGCAAAGAGTGATGTATAGTCTAAATTTGATTTCGATAGAATGTCGAAAACAATTAATATCTACAAGACCATGATTATGAAGAAACAACGACACTAATAATAGGCTAATTATTAATGGCGAGGAGATGGCACAAGTCTGAAGTTTTTGCTACGTGGAGAGTTTGGTTAAATTAGATGCAATATGCCACAATGAAAAAAACGACATATCCTGGTGACTCGAATTAAATAGTTCTGAAGAATACGTTCACTGTTTCTTGTACAACTTAAATGTTTCCTAATTAGCTTTAATGTCAATATACTAAACGGTCACAATCTACCAATTCATAGATAATTATTTCCGTTAATGTTAACTGTATGACGATGCTGCGTCGCCCTCCTCCTTCGCCCAAGCTTAGGACAGGCACTACCGCTGGATTACGGCATTGGCGGAGTTTATTAAGTGTAATAGTGGATACCTTATGTTGAAAGATAAACACAACTCTAGCCTGGATGCACATAAGAGTAAGCTCAATAATATTTAGACACTTTAGACACATTTAAAAAGATGCTAACATTGATTATAATATTCATATTTCTGGTTCAGGGTTCAGTGATGATTTTGTCAAAATATTATTGTTCTCAACTCAACTTAACGACATGAACCCAAAAGCCTCTTAAATATACGGATGCAAACTCGGCCACTGCCCGTACTCTGATGCAATAAAATGTAATTGAGTTAATTAAAATCAGTTAATTGAAAAGTAACAACCCTTCCAGTGTACGTACTGTAGTAGTGCCAGTCCCACGTCTGGATAAATAAGGAGCGCGACGCCAATCATCTTCATTATGTCACATCATCGTTTAGCAGCAATTAAACCAGATTTAGAAGATAGAAAATTGAAAATGAAAAATATATCTAGAGACATCAACATGAATTGCAGACATAAGACGTCGTTAGACTCTGCAGATGCTGTAATTAAATGTGTAAGTGCATGTTTATATAGCGCCCGTTCAATAAAGCTCATTAAAGGTGATCACTACGTGTGGCTAAACAAGACCACAAACAGACCAAATGGTCTTCAACCGGTTGTGAAATAGAGACATGGAAAGAAAGAAAGAAGAAACTCATGTTGCAGATTGCATGGAAGCCAGTACCAGAAAATTAATTTCACTGCGAGCATAAAAGCCACGTAAGGGAGACCAGGTTATTAGCCAACGCTAGTAGAGCCCTATTTGTAGCCGACCAATATAGATTTAATTAGTTACACAGTTTCGAATAACTGAATTCTCTTTTACATAAGCAGATTTAAACAAGTTTGCTCATATGGAAGGTAGGCCTACTGCTTAAACCAAGTCCCTTTCAATGCAATACTTTTTCAGTGTTTAGCGACATCTTGCTTTTGCCAAGATCGTTGACGTTTTACTTACATTACTAATTTTTAATAAGTTTCACATTGGAATTCAGAGTTCAACGACATCTTATGGCAACGTAGACCGTCAAAAATTAGTTAACATATTACAGCCTTAATTTGAGTAGTATGCCTATTGAAAAAATTAGGGCTGCGAATTTGAACAATTAATTGATCGATTAATCGTTAAACATTTTAATCGATTAATTTCGGATTGTTCGATTAATTTTCGATTAATTTTCTTACTTATTTTATGACGTCAACCGACCAATAATATGTCGAACAGTAATAATGTGAAACATTTGAGTGGAAAATTAAGCGATCATTTTGCATTTAAGGTAAATGCTGATGGAAAAGTCGAAGATGACGAAATTATTGAAGATTTTTGTTTAAAGAAGTTACTACTGACTACTGACCTCTTGTCGCAAACACAGTTCAAGCTCACGGGATATAATACTGCCACGTGAATTGGAATACAACGTTATCACGTTGCTGTTGTTACTAAAAAGTAATGAATTATATAACTGAAAATAATATTCGTTCGGTTGATGGCGGAATTATTGTTTTTATTATGGATTACGAAGTCATTGTGTGATGTCATAGTTAGCCTACTACGTCTATGCTAAAAATGCGTTTATACCGACACTAATCCACCGTCATCTACGTCAGGCTCTTCTACTCATCACTACCCAGGGTTTCCACTTCAAATTGAAGTTTCACCTCATCAAAAATGCCTACCCAATCCATCCGATCATCTGCCTTTGAAGCTTTCTCGTCCTCAACGAATCACGCCTTAACAACCGCTCTTGCTCCTCTCCTCTCTCTGGTAGTTATCCTCGGACCTCCACTGGACATCGATCTCTGGACAACACTCTGAGGCTCTGATGCGAAATAGCGCTCACGAATAAGCTGGTTCCCTGCGTTTAGTTTTACAGTAGCGCTATAGAAATTTTAAGTTTCCGATTATGATAGCGATATACCCTTCTTCAAAACGTAACGGTGGATATACGCGAGCGAATTGGTTATAAGTTGAGTTGAAGGATAAACACAACTCTACTCTGCATATATACTAATTGTGTTTAATTTAGACACCTCAAAATATTTGCTAATATCGACTATAATAATCGCCAATCGAATTGTTTGCGTCGAATTCACTGACGACTAAAAGTTCATTGAATTGCGCGAGGTAGGATGGAAGCTGACCAAATTAACATTGTGTGTCCACAGTTTAACGGCAGCTTATGACTACATAGGCCGTTTCCGCCGACAAAGATTAGTTTTTGGCATATTACAGCTGTAGGCTGCTGGGAATTATAAATAACGTCGTAGAAAGCGTTTTTAAAGGTGTGTGAGAGCATTTGCGTCATATGCGATGGTAACATATTATGCTCGAATGCTTGATATTACATTTGCATTCTCAGATTGCACATTTTCAGGTGTTTGTAAAATCATCTGCTCATAAATAGTCTAGTATAAAATATGTAATGTCCATAAAAGTACAAAATATTATTATTCCCATTAGAGCAAACAGTCTGAAAGATATTTTGTGAAAGTCTACATAATAATAATAATAATAATAATAATAATAATAATAATAATAATAATAATAATAATAATAATAATAATAATAATAATAATAATAATAATAATAATAATAATAATAATAATAATATTATTGTGTCCACAGTTTAACGGCATTAATATTTATACTAGACTATAATAATAATAAAAATAATAATAATAATAATAACGCAGTGGCTTTCCAGGGCACCATGTCAAGGCTGCCAGGACCCGACGAGCGGCGAATCCTGAACAGATGATAACTGATGTCTCGTACAACGTTCATAATAATAATAATAATAATAATAATAATAATAATAATAATAAATAATAATAATAATAATAATAATAATAATAATAATAATAATAATAATAAAAATAATAATAATAATAATAATAATAATAATAATAATAATAATAATAATAATAATAATAATAATAATAATAATAATAGTGATAATAATAATGATAATAATAATAACAAAATAATAATAATAATAATAATAATAATAATAATAATAATAATAATAATAATAATAATAATAATAATAATTATAATAATAATAATAATAGTAATAATAATAATAATAATAATAATAATAATAATAATAATAATAATAATAATAATAATAATAATAATAATAATAATAATAATAATAATAAATATTGTTGATAAATAAATATTGTTGATAATAAAAAATAAAAAATAAAAAATAAAAATAAAATAATAATAATAATAATAATAATCTTTGCTTTAATGAAGCGCCTGACAAACGCACTGCGCTGTACATTTACATGTTATGACAATTAACCAATTCAGAAGAACACAAAATGATAGAAGACATAAATCTTAACTACTAACAGAACAGACAGCCTGCAATACAACGGCGCTTAATAGCAGCCTACAAAGCATGTCCGCCTACGGATCTCGATCTCGGTACCTCTCGCTCTCATACAACGTATGCCAACTTAACCGCACAGGCGTTACTTTGGAGTTGGAGTCCGGTCACAAACACTTTTTGGACATAATGCTGCAGAAAGTTTTGTTGTTTTGTTTAAAAAAAGTTAAAAGCGAAGACAATTAACAGGAATACTTAGCTACCGCTTTGATGATAGATGTATTCACGTTAACTTACTTACTCAGTGTTTTATGTTGCATAAATATGTGAAGTTGTCCACTTTGTTGATGTTGGCATCATCATGTCAGGTTTGACAAAATTGTAAGAAGGGAGAGGGAAAGGAGAAGAAAACAAGATGGTAGTTGGTGGCGAGGGAATAGGAAAATGTTCGACATTATTTCGTGGGAAGAAGTTACGTTCTTGCTGTTATTTTCTTATCGTCGAGATCTATGAAGTGCGTACGCCATCTGTTGTCGGAAGTTTTCGTCTTGATAGCGTAGGATCGGTCTTTGGAGTGGCATCGACCGATTGTCACGGATGGATTTACCGACAGCCAGGAGATGAATGTCTGTTGTTTTGCAGGACGTGCGTCATCTACAACTAGTGAGGGACTGTTGGGCGGTGGTGTTAACGTTTGCTGCGGACGCTACCGTCTGTCGTCGCTCCAACACTATCGTCGCTGCTTGGTCCAGCATAAGGTTTAAGGTGAAACCGTTCTTCGATTGATGCTATAATTATTTTTAACTGAAATTGCAATCAATTGTTTGACCACATCTTTTGTATCAAAGGCCCTTGACGAATAGAGGAAAATACAGTTTTATTTTTTGTGTTCTCGTTGTTACTGGTACATGATCTAACTTTATTTACGAATCTTTATTAACGACAAAACTTATTTTGTCGGACCTGCCACCTGTGACTACTCCAATGTCTATACATTGTTTGGACTCTACCGACTGATTTTCGTAATGATAGCTAGCATGTAAGCCAGCACGAAAATTGCTCATTATTCGTCTTACAAGTGACGCTATATAAATTTCTAAGTGAAATTACAAACACTTGTTTAGCGACATCTTTTGGCATCGAGGCCGTTGACGTTGTTAGGTAAATACGTTTGGTGGTTTTCTATTCTCGCGGTTACTCAACATAATTATGGAAATTTTCCTGTTATAAACGAAACGCGATAAAGGGAAATATATATCAAATTGAAAGCGTCTTAAAGGTTTCGAAATTGAACGTTTTCATTCCGTAATGTAGTGTTCAACGACATGACCGTGTCCGCGTTCTAGTTGGAGCAATTGCGCACCCACCGCTAGATAAATCCATTCCACACAGAGTTTCAATTACAGAGTAGTACAATGTTTCCAGTTAGCAAAGGTCTGGTCGATCGGCAAATTGATCGCGCTCGATTTGTTAGACTTCAAGAGGAACCTAGAGCCAGACCATTATTTTATTTACCTAATTTACATTACTTGTGAAAGTTCAGGCTAGGATCGAAACATCATTGCATGCACAAGCAGAGGAGGCTAATCGAAGGTTAATAAGTGATTGCGTATACTCGAGCAGTTTAAATTTTATAATGGACAACCATATCGTTTGCTTAGAGTGCTGAAAAGGTGCTTCTTCCATGCTTTTGGCATTGGAGATAGTAGCACGGTTGCTCTCTAAGCACACGATATACAAGTAGGATGCATCTCTACGAATATGATACACAAAATACACTATACAAAGAGGGCTCCGAGGTCGACCGCGCATCGATCGCCTACTTAATCCAGCGCGATCGATTTTCAAATGTACGTAAACAACACCTAAAGTTTCCATTCAAAAGATGGTCAGGAAAATATAATAAAATAATAATAATAATAATAATAATAATAATAATAATAATAATAATAATAATAATAATAATAATAATAATAATAATAATAATAATAATAATAATAATAATAATAATAATAATAATATAATAATAATAATATCTTTTCTTTATTAAGCGCTTGACAAACGCACTGCGCTGTACATTTACATGTTATGCAATTGAAATCTTAACTACTAACAGAACAGACAGCTTGCAATACAACGGCGCTAATAGCAGCCTACAAAGCATATCCGCCCAACGGGGGCTCGAACTCGGTACCTCTCGGTCTCTGTGCCAGATGTTATCCAATGCGCCACGGCCCCCTCAGTATTTTTATAGGTAATAAAGTCTACATCTAGTGATTACTAGTTATTATTTTAAAATCTTATTACGTTTGCTTTTGCTGTTGATGTTGTAGATTAAATTTCTATATTCGCTTTAGCCTCTCATAAATATGTAGCCGGATTATTTTTGAAATGTTTGCGACTGTCTGAGCCGTTAGCAATGATAACACTAATCGGGCAAGACCTTCTGGAAACGGATTGAATAACGTTAAGAAAATTATTTATCACACAATTCTAAACCCTTTCAAAGGTGTCTAAATAGAGGACGTTCCTCAGCGGCGTTATTGGACTGCCTCGGCGGCTGATTACAAACCGCCTAATTTTCTAATTTATTTGTATATATTTTCGTTTATTCAACAATCCGGTTGACAAACCGCAACCGGTTACAGTGTACAATTATGCAATTCACAAGACACAAATCTTAACTACTAACAGAACAGGCAGCCTGCAAACACAAAGCATATCCACCCAACGGGGACTCGAACTCGGTACCTCACGGTCTCTTTGCCATATGTTATCAATGCGCCACGCCCCCTATTTAATAATTGTATTTACTTGTTCTATCGCTCGAAGTCTCAGGATATTTCTTCTGCAACTAAAAGAACCAAGTATCAAGAATCAGTTTTCTCTGATGCACCAAATAAAAGATCCAAAAATACTATGCATGCATAAGAATAAACTTTTTTTATTTTCCAATCTACATGTACATGTAGGCCTACCTCTCTCGTTGCCATTCGTGATCTGATAGCTTGGTTCTTGTAGAGAAATTCGTTCATATAAATGTTACGCAGATCCGACGATTGCTACCTAAGCAGTTTCTGCAAAGCGACTTTGTGTCATTACAAAGATGCTTAGCGTCGCCCTCCTCTTCTATCCAGCCTTCGGACTGGCACCATCCGGGGCAAGGCAGCGGCGCGGTTACCTGGAGGGATTTCATTCCAATACTTTATCAGGTCTCATGGCATCAAAAGCCGTTGACGTTGATTGAATAAGAGTGGTAGCTAAACGACTTTCTGTATACAGATTTGGACCTCTTATTAAAGGTGTTTCATTTGAACTGTGGCTTAAACTTTCAGGACCTCTTATCCAAAGTAACCCTGTAAAGGGTTCTGACAGTAACATTATGTCGTTAAACGCTGAAACTATTTCATTTTAGGAAAGCTCCAGTGTTGGAAGAACGAGCGGAAAGGAGAAAAAAAACAAAAGAAAAACTTCAGATGATAACTCGGCCAATCGTTAAGCCGTTGGACTCACAGTTAAGTAAGTAAGTAAGTATATTCCTTATTCAACCAGTTGCATATCCGCACTTTAGTGTACATACATTTATACAGAGCATAACATTCTTATTATAAACGATCTGCGTGTGAGATTGTCCGCTTGTGGAATAAAACGGTCATGTAATCTAAGTTAGACTTAATAAATTTCCGAACTTTAATTACGCGCGTGTAAATAAACTGAGTCATGTTAATAAGATTTTTATTTGCAGGAAAAATCCGCAGACCTTGAACGACACGACAATTAGGCCTAATTGCAAATAATAAGTAAATTACAAGATAAGAAAAAGTACCCTCCATTTTGGACACCTTTAAAACGGGTTCAATGTAAGTAATAAATACCTTAATTGAATCATTAAGTCAGTGAGGTGTAATAGGTGGTAACCATCGTAATCGTAATCGTAATCAAGCATTTATATAGAGCCACTCAAAACAGAGGCGCTCCCGACCCGTTCCAGTCTCTTCATTGGTAAAGAAAGGTTTTCAGGCGCTGTCAAACACAAGATGTCGTAAAACACTGAAAAGTAATCCGGCTACAGGATTAATCCTCCTCCATTCTTCAAGCGTGGTAGTGCTATTCAGGCGTGGTAGTGCTAGCCCCAAATCTGGAGAAAGAAGGAGGGTGACGCTAGACATCTTTACTATGGATTCGAACCCTACCATATCGGAGCGATCGCTAAGGAGCTAGCTATGGAGCGGAGCCGCTTGCCAGTGGCCTCGGAGAAACGCGATCTCAGGGGCCAGAAACTGAGGATGCACACGAAACCCCAAAGTCAGGGCAATTTGAGTGGAAAATAGAAGTTCTGTATAGCTACTTTTTAATGCGACGCTGTGTCTTAAGATGGATGATTAAATATAATAATTAAACGCTCCTGAAAAACATTTATATTATAGATGAATGTACATAATTAAAGGTGTCTAAATGTTTTTCGGTCTCTACAAATTCTTTGTTAAACTGTATTGTACATAATTTTGAATTGTTGTCAACGGCCTTTGATGGCATTATGACGACTTTAACCCTTTGGAGGTGAGGTGAAGAATTTTAACGTTTCAGGTGAGGTGGGGTATGACATACCCCAATACATATTTTTACCTGCAAGTCGCAATATCAACTACATAACATTAATTGTGAGCTAAAATATAGTTTTATAACCAACTATCAGATAAACTGGTGATTATCAGGAACAAATAGGCCTAACTGTTTTCAATCATAATTGAAATGCCCAATGTGTTAGCGCTCAAAATCAAAGCGACCGTCTGCAATGGCATCTTCGTGGCCTGTGAAACATGTAACGTTTGCGAACATGTGACATAATACCCGTAATAATGCATTAATTTTGCATCGATGCAAAACTATAGGCCTATAATATTATCTTATATCTGCAATATCTTCCATTATCATCCAATTTTTATGCTCTGAACCGTAACTTTTGTAATTAATTAAAATCAACATGTATACGAAAATTTTTAATTTCACTTCAATATGGAACAAAATATTTTTAAATGTGCGTTCAAAAGTACCTTAAATTGTCCTAAAGTGTTCGTATTTCAAATTCACTAAGGTAGACAAAAATAATCCAAGCTGGTTTCACTTTTTCCGTAGAAAACGCAGCGTAGAATAGCTATGGGGTATGTCATACCCCACCTCACCTCCAAAGGGTTAAACATAGGAATAAAAGAATTAAAGGTGCGTATTTTCAGTTTGTTAATAACTGTCGAATTGAGCGTAGCGACATCTTGTGGCATCGACGTACATATCTAACTGTCAATTCAGTTAGCTGCTGTTTAAAAACGGTGTGTCATAACAAAGATGAATAACGTCGCCCTCCTCCTGCACCCATGCTTTGGACTGGCACCAACCCATAACGGAGTTAAAGTTAATTTGGTTGGAATGCAAACTTATGGCATCAAAAACCGTTGGAATGAACGATAGGAAAAGGTTACCAAACGTTTAGCGACATCTTGCGTGCTGGACTGTTCATCAACATGTCGGGGTTTCTTCTTCCTTTGCGTCCCTTGGCCAACTCAGCTGTAATGAGTACACTGACTGAACACTGTCGGTGGGAAGATGAGACGGCGAGGTAGAGGGATGGCCACCCGTCCTTATACCACTCGGTTAAGAAAATGAATTGGTTTACGCTTCAATGCCTATGACTGCCTCTGAAAATATGGTTAGTTGCTGTTTAACGACACTGTGTACTCATAACAAGGACGATTAACGTCGCCCTCCTCCTTGTCCAGGCCTGTGACTGGCACTACCGGTACAATAGTAAGGCAGTGGTGAGTTCAAAATGTCCATTTTCAGTATAATTATTTGTGATAATAATAATGAGCGTCATATTTAAGTAGCCTAATGCACATTTGCGCTTCATTTTGTGTCCTCCTAATTAATTAGTAACATCTTACGGTTGCAAAGTCTACTAGCGAGTCGCGACCCTGTCTATCTAGCAACCATGGCGATTGCCATCTATAGATAAAACTAAAGTCAGCGTTTTAAAGGTGTCTAAATTTATATTTGTTTGTATGTTTTATTATCAAATGTTTCAGGACATCTTACGGCAGGCAGGGCTTTAAAGATCGCAAGCGATTAAACTCAATTCATAAACAAACAAACAAACAAATATTGAGCTGTAATATGCCAAAAAATAATCTTTGTCGGCGGCAACGGCCTATGTTGTCATAAGCTGCCGTTAAACTGTGGATCCATCCATCCATGTTCGCTTTCTGACAGTGCTAGTCCCAAGCCTGGATAAAGGAGAATGGCGACGCTAATGGTCTTTGTTACCACACAGCTAGTCGTTAAACAGAAAAAAAACTACTAATATTATAATAGGCTCAGTCGCTTGAATGGTATCCGATCTTCCATATGATGTTGGTAGCAAGTGCAATCAAATTTTTTCATTACGATATAAATTGCCTATACTGCCAGAAAAGCCAATGATACGAAGCACTGAATAAACTTATGCCCTGCTCTTGGCCTATAGTAGCGCTATAGAAATTGGGAGTTTAAGATTACGATCTACCATTCTTCAAAACGTAACCATTGGAATAAGGAAGTGGATTAGTTACAAGTTATCTTGAAAGACAAACGCAACTTTGCTCTGGATGTACATAAATACAACGTCAATTTAGACACCTTAAAATAGATTTTTAGGTCGACTATAATAACCTCAGTCGCTTGAATTGTATTCGATCGCACAAATTACTGAATTTAGTGCAAACAAATCCCCGACCGATATCGACGGCCTTTGGTGCCATAAATGTCTTTGAATTAATTTAAAATAATAACTTCATCACTGTTCGTACTCTGGTAGTGCCAGACCAGCTTGGAGAAAGGGGGAAACGCTACTCATTTTTGTTATTACGCAACGTCGTTAAATAGTAACTTTCCAATCAAATCAAAATATTAATTTTAACATCTTACCTTTAAGTAAGACATTATTATTTATTATCAATATTTTCAGTTGATCTCAACAGTTTGTGTATGCTTCATTTGTAACGCCATCGTAGAGGAGTAAGACATAGTACCCAGTGTCACAATTTCTCTTCAGCACCTACATTCACCACTACCTCTACTCTGGTAGTGCCAGTTACATGCCTGGAGAAAGGAGGAGGGCGACGCTAATCATCTTTCTTATGACACAGCCTCGTTACACAGCATCAGTAGTAATTAAATGTGTTAAGTGTACATTTATATAGCGCCTCTTTGAGACAACTCATCAGAGGTGCTACAGACCTGTGACTATACAAGACAACAAACAGATGGAATGGTCTTCAACCAGTTGCGAAATAGAGTCATAGATGGAAAGGGCAAGATTGCATGGAACCAGTTCCTGAATGAGGGACCGACCACCGGATCACCCTGTGTTGCAGAACGAATAGATCTGCAAAACAAATTGTAGTAGGGGCCTATAATAATATATATATAGAGTCTGCGAAGTCGACGAATATAGATTTAGTTAATAACACATTAATGAATAACTGAATTCTGTTTTATTCCGTGCAAATTGTAAACAAAGTTGACTAGCGTCACCCTCTCCTTCATCCAGGCTTCAGACTTCGAGACTGAGTGATCGACCACAGCACAGCCCAATGACGTCTACGAAGAACCTCCATTTAGACACCTTTATCAGTGTTTCAACTTACTGTATAAATAATTTGGTTAGCGCTATTCAGTCGTTTTCAGCCAAGTAAACCCTGTCGCTGGCGTCTTAGTTAACGGCTCTGGCAGCTGCAAGATGTCGTTAAATACTTAAAGTAATCGAGCTACAGATTCAATCCTTTTACTTTATCCAGG
Source organism: Aporrectodea caliginosa (assembly GCA_020284085.1). Lineage (NCBI taxonomy): Eukaryota > Metazoa > Annelida > Clitellata > Crassiclitellata > Lumbricidae > Aporrectodea > Aporrectodea caliginosa. The sequence goes on from JACEVL010000108.1 coordinate 1,034,069, forward strand.
TGTGATAGTGCCAGTCCCAAACTTGGAGAAAAAAGGAGGGGAACGCCATTGATCTCTGGTATGACATAGTGTCGTTAAACAACAACTAACCAGATTTAGAAGAGAAAAAAATGAAAATACAAATTAAGTCTAAGGACATCAACAGCAAAAGCAGACATAAGACGTCGTTAAAGTCTGCATCATCAGTAATTAAATTTGTATGTTCATATTTATATAGCGAGAAAAAGCATCAAGGGTGGTCCAGACCTATGACTATAATAATTTCTAAATGAAATTACAATGAAATTACAGTGAATTATTTAACAACACCGTTTGGCCTAAAAGGCCATTGACGTCGATGGGGAAATGTTTGAGTGACTTAATTATATTTATGAACGCAAATCGCCGAATGACTATGTCTGCAAAGAAAAAAATTGCCTGTGGAGATTTAAAACACCATATTTAATATTAGGAAACAAATTTGAAGTGCGGCGATATTGTGAATAAGTAGTAACACGAATATACAACTACTTTCCTGTAAATATAGATTCCTATAATTTTATAGATTCCTTGAGTTTCACCGTAGAACGGTAAAGGTTTCCAATACGCAATAACACCGTAGCAGGGAAAGAGCCATGTGATAGGGAATCCAATCGTGGAGGCAGCTTGAAAATATAAATATTATCGGGGAAAGTGTTCTAAAGGTGTTAATTCGACGGTAACAGTTGATCTTCATGTCGAACACCTTGCATTGCATTTTCACTATCAGATTGCAGATTTAGATAGCTACATTCAGCTGGCCATAAATAGTCTCCTATAAAATCTTTAATGTCCACAAACTGCACATTTAGTTTCCTTCCGACCAAACAGTCAGAAAAAGATTGTTTATCATGTGTACATTCAATGCTTCCTAGATTCCGTTTACTTTTTATTAAATTTATTGGCTCGTTGGAGCGCAAGAGAAATTATAGAATGAAAACGATCAAATTAGACACCTTTAAAACGTTTCGATTTTGAGGTATATGTTCCTGAATCGCCTGTCGTTCAGTCTATTACTCCACAGTTTTACGTCGTCTTATAAGTAAAAAAGTAAGTATATCATTTATTGATCCAATTGCTAACCGCATTTTGGTGTACATTATGACATCAAAAGCCGTTCACGACAATAATATACAGTCTTGCCGCTCTTGCGAGATGTTGCTTTTACTAACGTTGTCAACGGCCTTTGATGCCAAAATATAAGGTTAAAAAATGTATTGCAATTTCACTTAGAAATGAATATAGCGCCACTCCTAGCAAAGACTAATAACAGGTGATGTCTGAAGGAGTTTACATGTTAATTTTCAACAAGAAAATATATTCATCAGTAAGTTAAAAATGCATGAAAACTTGAGGAGTCATCAGCGGATTTTCATCCATAGCTAACAGATACCATCAAGTTCAAAGTCTACATTGACTAAGCAGCGACGAAAGTATTAGAGCGACTACAGGCGATAGCGTCAGTCTTACGTCATTCGAGTTTGTAGTCAACGGCCTTTGTTGTCATATGAATAGCCTACGTTAAACATGGGAAAGAACTAAATAAAGTGAATAAAGGATTATTGTAAGCGACAGTGCATGAAATATGAACTTAGAATTAGACACCTTTAATAAGACTCAGCACCTAGTATATTAACCAACACTGAATTATGTTGTGCAACTCGTGTATAGTTTTTAGGTTTCATTATTAATAAAAATCTTTCCTGGAACATGCATATTGAGCATGCTAATAATAAGGTATCCAAAGTTACTGGTATGATATCTAAATAGAAATGGTTATTACAAGCCTCATCTGTCAAACTGCTATATACTGCACTTGTTTTACCTTACTTAAACTATTGTAATGTCGTTTGGGCAGGTGGATATAGAACAAAACTTAAACCTACGTTACTGCTACAAAAAAGGGCGTTAGGAATGATTTGTAGAGTCCATAATCATGTGGAAAGCGCAAGTTTATTTAAGTCATTAAAATTGTTCACTATAATAATATGACACATAGACCCCTTAAATTACCGGACTGTTACAGTAGGGGCTCAGCCTCGGGGACTTGGAACTTGGGTCCATTCTCAATTTACGTTTTATCACACAAAAATTAATAAAAGAGTTCGATTTGCATGAACTTTTTTGTTCTGTTTGTCTCGACAAGAGCTATATTTAGGAAAAACATTGACACTAAATTCTGAATTACTCAAGGTCGTTTCAAGGTCATAAAAAATTAAATCTAGCAAAAATCAGAGACAAATGGCCAGATCTCAACCAATAATTCGTGAAATCAGCTAATTCTTTCTAGTATGTCTCTTCTTGATAAGGGCTACCTGGGATAGGAATCAAGGCTATTAAATGTAAGGCGATCCAAGGCTATTTTAAGGTCGAAAAGGTCAATTTAAGAGGAAATCAGGAAATAGTCATAGCTCAGACAAATATTGTTTAATGTGACAAACGCATTCAGTTAATTATTCAGAATATTATGCTTTCAAATCTACGAATATTATGTTTGCGAAACAAAAATTGCCTGTGGAGAATAAAGACGCCATTTTTAAATTGAAAAACAAATTTGAAGTGGGCGATATCTCTGTATAAGTTTGAAACGGATATACGACTATTTTGCTCTAAATATAGATTCCTTGAGTTTCACCGAAGAACGGCGAAGGTTTCCGATACGCAATGGCGCCGTGTCATGATGGCATGTAAGAAATTTAACAGCGTAGGCAGATGAAAATTATAAATAACGTCGAGGAAAGTGTTTTAAAGGTGTCTGATGAGAGCATTTTCATTACGTGTAACAGTATCATTGTTGGCCATATCTGGGAAAAGGGTCTAATGTGGGATATGGTATCGTGAAATGCAGATGCAAACTAGAATTCAGACAAACTTCAACTTAACGACCCAGACATGACACAAAATTTAAAATTTTACCAATAAATTTTTAGTATGTGAGTTTTAACAATGTTCAGATGTCTAATTTTCCAATAATTTTAATGACAAACACGTCTAGCAATCAGAATCATCGCATTCTTCATCGTCTTTTAGTCCCTTCATAACTAAAGCCCTTTCCCTTATCTTCTCTATCTATTCCCTTAATATCTTCGTTTACGCTGGTGACTCGAATTAATTCGTGCTCAAGAATAAGATCAATGTTTAATGTAAAACTTTATTCTTTCCTAATTAGCTTTAATATAAATTTAACAAACGGTCACAATCTACCATCTGATAGATATTTAAGTTTGGCAATAGTACTAATAGTAGTTACTGCGTAACGATACTGCGTCGTAACAAAGACGATTGGCGTCGCCTCCTCTTTTGACCAGGCATGGGACTGGCACTGCCGGAATACGGCAGTAGCGGAGTTTATTTAAGTGTAATAGTGGATGTATTATGCTGAAGGATAAACACAACACTAACTCTCGATGCACTTAAATACGAACTCAATTTAGACACCTTAAAATAGAAAGTGATATCGACAATATTTAGTCGTCAATTTTTATCGGGTTCAATTTAAGTTCGATAACGAAGTTGCAAACTACTATGGAAAGTGTACAGAAATGTACTATCATGATATTGTAACAATGAACAAAATATGCGATCCATTTGGGACGTGTTTTGTCTTGCAACGCGGAGAGTATGGGTTCGATCCTCGTCTCCTGAAACAGTTACTATGTAGGGACCGTGAGCAAATCCTTCACTCTCATTTGCTCAGCGCCATCGATTGACGCTTGGCCATTAGATAATCGGGGGAGAGGGGATAGAGAGGGGGATAGCGGGGGGAGAGTGTGGAAAACACACTGGCATAGAGAGCAGAGAGTGCACCGAGATCGAGGTCGTAGGCGAACATTCTTTGTAGGCTGTTATTAGCGCCGTGTATTGCAGGCTGTCTGTTCTGTTTGTAGTTAAGATTTATGTCTTCTATCATTTGTGTTCTTGTGAATTGTTTCAATTGCATAACTGTAGGCTACACTGTAACCGGTTGCGGTTTGTCAAACGGATTACTTCAATAAAGAATGTAATTATTATTGGTACTCAATTATAATAATATTCAGTCTGGTCTCAGGTCAGGATAGTAACTATTCTAAAAAGGATGATTTCTGTAATAGCGTCCTGTCTTGTTATGTGATTGCTTCGCTTGGGTTGCTTTGAAAGCATAAGATTTCGACTCTGGTATCCTGAACAATTGCGCTACAAAATCTTTCGCTTGAACCTGGTTAACACTCGTTCTAAATGGCGCTTAGTGTGTCCCCTAGTTACTTAGTATAGAGCCTTTGGGGCCTCTGAAAGCTTCGCTATTACCTTACCATTACCCTACCTGTGCCAGCGTTCCAAGCCTGGAGAGAAAGAGGAGGGCGACGCTAATGATCTTTGTAATGGCACAGTGTCGTTAGACAGCAACTAACAGACCAACCCATGTTAAATCTATTATGTTAAATTAGTTAAAATTAACCCATTTTCTAATAGCGCACCCTGGGAGGGTGCATGCAAACAATCGCGCACAATTTTTGTTAACCGGCTTGAACTAAAAATATTATTTGATTATCCCCTTTGTATTGAGCTTATTAAACAATGTATATAAAGTTTTTCAAGATTTAATGTTTTTATCCAAAAATGGGCGTTGATTTATCAAGAACATGACGTCATCTTGCAACTGCAAGAAATTGCGAGGGGTAAAAAGGTAAGTTTTTATAATTATTTAATTGGAAGCATAAAATATGATAGAACTACGTCTGTTTGTATGGTAATTAGTGATATTATGAAAAAAATGCTATTTATTGCAAAGTTCAGATGATAGTACTACTGCACCCTGTGAGGGTGCGCTAGTAGCGAATGGGTACAGGGTTTTTGAACAATGGTGAAGAGTGTAAAACGATTGCTCCGATCCATCAAGTGGACGGTTTATTGGGATGGAAATGTTAGTATGTGTTCTTGTTATTCCTAATAGTCTGCTGTTACTGTTGTGGGTTGTAGATAACTTCATTTTGCATAAATACTGTGCAGATAATACTGGAAGATGATGACCTCGTCCATGCACGTATGCAGATGGAGCCAATGATAGATAACCCATATCTGAATTTCTATTATGCAGCTCATCTATACTTGACCCGCTGTCTGATATACCATCAACGCTTTCAAATCTTACTTTTGGCAACTTTTTCCGTTCAGTGAAACTACTTGAATATATTGGATGCCTTGACACTGAGGCAACTGGTACAATTCGGCAGAACAGTCTTGAAAATTTCCCGCAAAAATAAATTTGCAAATCGCTTCAGAAAGCACTTTGTGGAACTGCAGAGCAGGTCTATGCATTGGGCAAACCATCCAATGTTATAGCACTTGGCACTTATTATAGCACTTGGCGTGACAATAAAGTTGGAGCTCAACCCACAGATGGAACAGGCCAGTCCAGTATCGTTAGATTGTACAACACTATGGGTGATGTTGATCGAGTTGACTAAATGTGACTACCAACAGAACTACAATGAGGACAAGGAAATGGTGGTTGCCACAGTTTTCATACATGTTTGATCTAATGATACAGAATGTATGGCTCTTGTATTGCAAGACACCACCGTACCAGTAGCAACCACTGGATCTTCTTGGTGTCTGGAGAGACGTCGTCCGCATGTACCTAATGCAACATGCTCAACCGGCTAAGATCAGGTGCCCAGACAAAGCACTACCACTGAATCCACGTGTTCTATTGGAGATTCAGTTTGACAGACAAGTCAACTTCTTGCTGATGTCCAAACTCAGCGATGTTGTTTGCATTGTTGCAAAACACAAGAAAGTGGTGTACAAAGTGTGATATTGGACTTCATATGCACTGATTCAATGAATTTCGTGACAATGTGTGAGACAGTTTCAATAAATGTCATGACATTGTTTGATTAGGCTATCTAGCAAAAAATAATAATTACATGAAAAATAATACTCGAATTGCCTTAATAGCTATGAAGTATGTCGCGAACTGCTTAACTACTAGCGCACCCTCCTAGGGTGCATCACTTTGACACAACAATTTTGCTCGGAGGTATCTATAATAAATATTTTAAACCTTGTGTGCATGTTTGCATGCCAGGACGTGTTGGAAAATGTTAGTTTTGTTCAGAAAGAAAAAGTTGGTAGTTAATGGGTTAATTAAGTAATGTCAACACCAACGATACAGACAACCGTTAAATATCGCTAAATACTGAATAAACCAGCTTCCAATTAGACACCCTTAAAACGCCATTACAACATGCGCCCCAGGTCTCACCCCTTCCAACTTCCCATAAAAGATGACAGAAATTTCATACCTAGAATTCTTTATAAATTACGGTAGCATTATTATTAATACTCTAGTTTAAAATTTTTCAATGAACGGTAAAAAAGCTTCAACAATTAACTGTACCCCATAAAATTATATTAGATTTGTCTGACTTTCTATTATGTAACTCACTGCGGTTTGTCAGTCTGTTTTATTAAACGAAGATATATATATATATATATATATATATATATATATATATATATATATATATATATATATATATATAAATACGACGATTACTGTTGATCCTAATGCTCGAATACTAGACACCTTTAATAAGAAGCAGCATTTTAATATATTAATTATCGGTTGAGTAAGACAATTGCGTGAAGATTAGCTTCGTGAAAAAAATAATCGTAAAAAGAAAGAATACAATAAATGATAATTGTGACCCAGCACGGGAAAATAGGCTTTTGTCGGCAAAAATCAAAATTTACTTTATTCTCCCATGAGATTCTACTATGTAAGACCTTTCAAATGACATATTATTTATTTAATTATGATGTTCCTAACCGGAGTTGTGCGCTTTTAAAGACCAGCAGTGACGCAAACTTAATTTGGCGAAAGACGCGATCGAAGTTTAGAGCCAAAAAGTCCTTAGAATCGATGACATATTCTCAATAACATCAGCAAAATAGTCGTCTTTGGCGTCGTGAATGTTTACATCGTTCAGTAAAATGGCAAGTTTGCGTTCTATTCTTCACAAATAATTATAAACTTTTAAATAAACCCGCTTAAACCGCTGACGATTGAACCCAGAAGTACAAGATCAGCCAGTTTTAAATCGCCGACGGCGTTAATCTGCATACGGAAATAGCCATCTAACCAATCACGGCTGGCATACGATGTCACGTGACGCGCTGACCTTGCGAAGGTCGATTTGTGTACCTTAATTATTCACCTTTTGTAGGTTAATTTAATTTCAACCAATCATGATGATCGTTTCATTATGTAGACCAGATCCTGACCTTTCTAACGATATGTAAATTTGATGGTTTCGAATAAGTCTAATTTAAATGCTGCCCTTTGAAAAACTGTCAAAATGATGTTTATTTTCGCGATTGTTAGACGCAATGTTCATTAAAACTCTCGGTTTTCTAGAGAAACAATTAATTTTAAGGCTTTATTTGATACCTAGGATGTTTTTAAAATAATTTAACGTTTGAATTTGATGAAAACTAAATTTGCGTAAAAGAGTAAAAATTCGCAGTTTTTGGCTTGTTTCTCGTAAATTAACGTTGCCGACAAGCGCCTAGTTTTGGGATAGCGGGTTACTGTCATTTATTTTTATTTAATCCAACATTAACGAAACATAACATGGGAATGGATTTATATTGCGATGTGGAAAGTGTTTTAAAGGTGTGTGATTAGAACATTTTGATTATACATGTATGTGACGATAGCTATTGATCTTGTGGTCGAAACCTTTGCATAACATGGTTATAATAATCAGCTGGTCATGAACAGTTTTGTGTAGATATTTAATGTACATAAACAGAATCAGTAGTTTTCATTGACCAAACCGTCGGGAAGATAGTTTATAAAAGCCTACATTCACCGATTCCCATATACGGTAAAAATCATAATTATGCCAGCAACAGACTTAACCTCACAGGTCTTAACTTTGTATTGCGACGGTGAAGTCCAGTCAACAGCATTAAAAATTTAATAGCCTCAAATGTTTTTGCGTTGTTTCGTTATGAAACCAGTTCCAGCAACGTCAATTAACGGATGTGAATTCCTGTTTATTTAGCCATCACAAGGATGTCTTCACTTCAAGCTCATTTAAATACTGCTTAATGTCGTATAAATTGGTGGAATCGTCCGTCTTGTTGCACTCGATAAAATCATAGCAAGTGTGTATGAAATAAAAGTGGTAAGAGGAGAAGGGAAGAAGAGGAAATTTGGTAGCGATGGAAAAGAGGGAATGTTCACCGTCACTTCCTAGGACAAGGTTACGTCATTGCTCTAATGATTATTATTTCCTGGTCTATGTTCCCTCCCTCGTCGAGTGTGTGATCTATTAAATGCGTACGCCATCTGTTGTCGGGAGTTTTCGTCTTCGTGGAGTTAAATCGACGTTGGTCTTTGGAGAGTCATCGACAGACAGTGGAGCTTTGATTGACCGACCTGCAGTTAGTAAGGTTTTAGCAATAGTAGCTGTTGTGGTGCTTTTGCATCGTCTAATGTCTAGGCTATGATTTCGTTTAGTCCTCTAGTTACTCCGCAACTCAAACAGCGTACAGACTATGTAGGCCCTACTAATCCATGTGTGGAAGACAGATGATCTTGCGACCGCAGACCCTGTGAGATCACGATGTACTAAGCCCTATGTATGTCTGGGACATGGCTAATCGTCAGTGTCGTATGTGGTAAACCATAATTTCAATATGTTCCTTAGGTCAGCCAACCGATCCATTTTCCCACTGAACCTCTACAGACGCTGGAATGAACCTCCCACTGAATTTCGTCTATTCTCAGTTCCTCCATCAATACCGCCACTCAGTACTCACCCACCTGCCTCAGACTTATCACTCAACAGGATTCCCACTCCAAATTGAACTCACACCTCTTCAAGAATTCCTAACCTAATTCTTCTGATACTCTGTCTTTGAAGCTTGCTCGTCCTCAACAAAACCCGCCTAAGCAGCCACTCTGCCTCTTCTCTCTCTTTTCTCTGGCATCCACGCACAGATCTCCACTGGACATCTGGGCATCCCTCTGAGGCTCTGATACAAAACAGCGCTCGTGAATATGGTGCCCTGCGCTGAGCTTAAAGGTAGCGCTATAGAAATTTGGAGACTAAGATTACAATTGCAATCTACACTCTTCAAAATATAACCGTGGAATACGAAAACGAATTGTTTATAAGTTATGTTGAAGAATAAAAACAAATCTGCTCTGAGTGTACACAAATACAAGTTCAATTTAGACACCTTAAAATAGAGTCTGTCAGCGATTATAATAATCGTCAATCGCGCTCAATCGGTGGATTAGACAGTGTTAATGTCTCGCCTGTAGAAAGTGCAATCAAATTAATTTACGATATCAACTGCCTTTGGTGCTGTAAATATCATCGCATTAATTAGATTAAATTAAATTAAATAATAACTTCGTTCCTGTCCGTATTCTGATAATGATTGTCCCAAGCCTCTTGAAAGCGTCGTTCAACAGCAACTAAACAAACAAATGTAAAATTGGATTTGGAATTTGGATTTTTTAACAATACATAAGTAAGTAAGTAAGTAAGTAAGTAAGTATAATCTTTAATAAACCAATTGCATATCCGCACTATGGTGACAATGGTGTACATACATCTTAACAACAATCAACAGTTAATGTTAATACGAGTACAACATTCTAACAATAAACGTCTTTCGCTGTAAATTATCTGCAAGAGGTACACAATGGTCGTGCGATCGCGGTCGCAGGGTATATTGTTGGGGCTTTTTTTGGTGGAAGTAAACTATGCAGTACGTGGCCCTGGTTCATCAGGACCGCAGAGAAAAGACGGGTGTCAGCTTCAAGACAAAGTCGCTCAAATTTTGGGTAGTCTTCAGGAAGATACCGGAGGCGGATTAGCTTGCTTATTACTGATTGAAGTCGGCATCTATCCTGTTGTCCCGCAAACCCCCACCAGGCCGGGGCAGCATAGAGTAAACGAGCAGCATTTTAATATATTAATTATCGGTTGAGTAAGACAATTGCGTGAAGATTAGCTTCGTGAAAGTTAAGTACAATCGTAAAAAGAAAGAATACAATAAATGATAATTGTGACCCAGCACGGGAAAATAGGCTTTTGTCGGCAAAAATCAAAATTTACTTTTATTCTCCCATGAGATTCTACTATGTAAGACCTTTCAAATGACATATTATTTATTTAATTATGATGTTCCTAACCGGAGTTGTGCGCTTTTAAAGACCAGCAGTGACGCAAACTTAATTTGGCGAAAGACGCGATCGAAGTTTAGAGCCAAAAAGTCCTTAGAATCGATGACATATTCTCAATAACATCAGCAAAATAGTCGTCTTTGGCGTCGTGAATGTTTACATCGTTCAGTAAAATGGCAAGTTTGCGTTCTATTCTTCACAAATAATTATAAACTTTTAAATAAACCCGCTTAAACCGCTGACGATTGAACCCAGAAGTACAAGATCAGCCAGTTTTAAATCGCCGACGGCGTTAATCTGCATACGGAAATAGCCATCTAACCAATCACGGCTGGCATACGATGTCACGTGACGCGCTGACCTTGCGAAGGTCGATTTGTGTACCTTAATTATTCACCTTTTGTAGGTTAATTTAATTTCAACCAATCATGATGATCGTTTCATTATGTAGACCAGATCCTGACCTTTCTAACGATATGTAAATTTGATGGTTTCGAATAAGTCTAATTTAAATGCTGCCCTTTGAAAAACTGTCAAAATGATGTTTATTTTCGCGATTGTTAGACGCAATGTTCATTAAAACTCTCGGTTTTCTAGAGAAACAATTAATTTTAAGGCTTTATTTGATACCTAGGATGTTTTTAAGTATAATTTAACGTTTGAATTTGATGAAAACTAAATTTGCGTAAAAGAGTAAAAATTCGCAGTTTTTGGCTTGTTTCTCGTAAATTAACGTTGCCGACAAGCGCCTAGTTTTGGGATAGCGGGTTACTGTCATTTATTTTTATTTAATCCAACATTAACGAAACATAACATGGGAATGGATTTATATTGCGATGTGGAAAGTGTTTTAAAGGTGTGTGATTAGAACATTTTGATTATACATGTATGTGACGATAGCTATTGATCTTGTGGTCGAAACCTTTGCATAACATGGTTATAATAATCAGCTGGTCATGAACAGTTTTGTGTAGATATTTAATGTACATAAACAGAATCAGTAGTTTTCATTGACCAAACCGTCGGGAAGATAGTTTATAAAAGCCTACATTCACCGATTCCCATATACGGTAAAAATCATAATTATGCCAGCAACAGACTTAACCTCACAGGTCTTAACTTTGTATTGCGACGGTGAAGTCCAGTCAACAGCATTAAAAATTTAATAGCCTCAAATGTTTTTGCGTTGTTTCGTTATGAAACCAGTTCCAGCAACGTCAATTAACGGATGTGAATTCCTGTTTATTTAGCCATCACAAGGATGTCTTCACTTCAAGCTCATTTAAATACTGCTTAATGTCGTATAAATTGGTGGAATCGTCCGTCTTGTTGCACTCGATAAAATCATAGCAAGTGTGTATGAAATAAAAGTGGTAAGAGGAGAAGGGAAGAAGAGGAAATTTGGTAGCGATGGAAAAGAGGGAATGTTCACCGTCACTTCCTAGGACAAGGTTACGTCATTGCTCTAATGATTATTATTTCCTGGTCTATGTTCCCTCCCTCGTCGAGTGTGTGATCTATTAAATGCGTACGCCATCTGTTGTCGGGAGTTTTCGTCTTCGTGGAGTTAAATCGACGTTGGTCTTTGGAGAGTCATCGACAGACAGTGGAGCTTTGATTGACCGACCTGCAGTTAGTAAGGTTTTAGCAATAGTAGCTGTTGTGGTGCTTTTGCATCGTCTAATGTCTAGGCTATGATTTCGTTTAGTCCTCTAGTTACTCCGCAACTCAAACAGCGTACAGACTATGTAGGCCCTACTAATCCATGTGTGGAAGACAGATGATCTTGCGACCGCAGACCCTGTGAGATCACGATGTACTAAGCCCTATGTATGTCTGGGACATGGCTAATCGTCAGTGTCGTATGTGGTAAACCATAATTTCAATATGTTCCTTAGGTCAGCCAACCGATCCATTTTCCCACTGAACCTCTACAGACGCTGGAATGAACCTCCCACTGAATTTCGTCTATTCTCAGTTCCTCCATCAATACCGCCACTCAGTACTCACCCACCTGCCTCAGACTTATCACTCAACAGGATTCCCACTCCAAATTGAACTCACACCTCTTCAAGAATTCCTAACCTAATTCTTCTGATACTCTGTCTTTGAAGCTTGCTCGTCCTCAACAAAACCCGCCTAAGCAGCCACTCTGCCTCTTCTCTCTTCTTCTCGCATCCACTCTCAGATCTCCACTGGACATCGATCTCTGGGCATCCCTCTGAGGCTCTGATACAGAAACAGCGCTCGTGAATAAGCTGGTGCCCTGCGCTGAGCTTAAAGGTAGCGCTATAGAAATTTGGAGACTAAGATTACAATTGCAATCTACACTCTTCAAAATATAACCGTGGAATACGAAAACGAATTGTTTATAAGTTATGTTGAAGAATAAAAACAAATCTGCTCTGAGTGTACACAAATACAAGTTCAATTTAGACACCTTAAAATAGAGTCTGTCAGCGATTATAATAATCGTCAATCGCGCTCAATCGGTGGATTAGACAGTGTTAATGTCTCGCCTGTAGAAAGTGCAATCAAATTAATTTACGATATCAACTGCCTTTGGTGCTGTAAATATCATCGCATTAATTAGATTAAATTAAATTAAATAATAACTTCGTTCCTGTCCGTATTCTGATAATGATTGTCCCAAGCCTCTTGAAAGCGTCGTTCAACAGCAACTAAACAAACAAATGTAAAATTGGATTTGGAATTTGGATTTTTTAACAATACATAAGTAAGTAAGTAAGTAAGTAAGTAAGTATAATCTTTAATAAACCAATTGCATATCCGCACTATGGTGACAATGGTGTACATACATCTTAACAACAATCAACAGTTAATGTCAATATGAGTACAACATTCTAACAATAAACGTCTTTCGCTGTAAATTATCTGCAAGAGGTACACAATGGTCGTGCGATCGCGGTCGCAGGGTATATTGTTGGGGCTTTTTGGTGGAAGTAAACTATGCAGTACGTGGCCCTGGTTCATCAGGACCGCAGAGAAAAGACAGGTGTCAGCTTCAAGACAAAGTCGCTCAAATTTTGGGTAGTCTTCAGGAAGGTACCGGAGGCGGATTAGCTTGCTTATTACTGATTGAAGTCGGCATCTATCCTGTTGTCCCGCAAACCCCCACCAGGCCGGGGCAGCATAGAGTAAACGAGCCACAGTTGTTGCACGTACTACATCATAAAGCTGCAGACCCTTGAGGCCATGTGCAACAAGAATGCGCAGGGCATACATTGATTGTCTTGCCTTACAGCATATTCGGGTGATATGAGGCTCAAAGCTGAGAACTTCTGTAAATGTAACCCCCAGGATATTCAGGCTCGACACCCTAGTCAATCCAGGGGTGACATCCGGAACAGTGTCATTCCATGCACGCACCCTCGGCCGTCTGTTCAAATTCAAAATCGTATTTCATTTTCATTCATGTAGTTTCTGCTGTTTAATGATATCTTATGGAGTCAACAGCGGCCGTTGACGTCGGTAGCATAATAATTGTTTTACAGTTTCACCGTTACGTAGAATGGAAAGTGTTTCCGATACGCGATGCCAATTAGGCGCGCAAGAGCTGAAGAAACTAACAATGTTGACTGCTGGGAAGTATAAATAACGTCCTGCAAAGTGTGTAAAAGGTGTGTAATGAGAGCATTTTGTGTTATATCCGACGGCAACTGTTGACCATAATATTATTATCGAACAATTAATATTAAATTTTCATTCACAGACTGCACATTTGAATTGTTGTATTATAATCAGTTGGTCATAGACAGCCTCATAAAAAATATTTAATGTCCATTGACAGCACATACAGTTTTAAGTCGACGGCGACCAAGCAGTCAGAAAGATGGTTTTTAAAGATGGTTTATAGAAGTCTATACTCAATTATAATAGTCCATAAAATTCTACCTATGCAAACACCAGACTTAAAAACAAAGGTGTAACTTTATATTGTGGCGGTGGAATCCTGTCATCAACACTTTGTAATTTGGTAATGATAATTAGTCATCACCACCTTTTGGGCCTCTGCTGATATACTTTTTGCATTGCTTGCTTTTTAAAGAAAATTCAAACAACGACAATATTAGGCTATTAACGGAGAAGTATTCCTGCGTATTTAACTACGGCATTGATTACAGATGACTTCATGTTAACTTACTTACTCAGTGTTTTATGTGAATAAATTGGTGACGCTGTCCACAAAATTATATCAAGTTTGTGTGAAATGCAAGGAGGGAGAGTAGAGGGAGAAGGGAAGAAGAGGAAAGTTGTTGGCGAGGGAATAGGGAAAAGTTCATCAACACTTCATGAGACAAAGTTACGCCTTTACTAAAGTGATTATTATTTTCTTATCTATAATATTTATTTTCTCCGTCGCCATCTTTTGTCGGGAGAGTGCGTTTTGATAGGCCTATATTAGGATCGACGTGGGTCTTTGGAGTGGCACTGATCAATATAGAACGATACGAAATGGTGTCCCACCGACATTTTATGCCTGAAGATGTCGTTAAGCGCTGTAGAAACTACTAAACGAAGAAATAAATCGTTTCCTATCTCGTCGAGTGAGCGATCTGTGGACGGCGTACACCTCATGTTGTCGGGAATTTTCACCTTGGCCGATTAGGATCGATAGTAATGGATGGAATTTCAATTTACCAACAGACAGGAGATGAATCCCTTCTCTTCTGTGTGCACCCTGTGGCTCGAGGGATAGCCGGACGTGCGTCATCCACCTCCACTGAGGGACTGTTGGGCGGTGTCGTTAACGTGTGCCGCGGATGCCACCGCCTGTCGTCGCTTCAAAACTACATTCGCTACTTGGTCCATGCAGACTTTGAACTTGATGCTAGCTGTCAGGGATGGATGTGAGTTCGTTGTTTAGGTTCCACATGTGTGAGTGAGACTGTCACCGGTGACTCCTCTAGTTTTCTGTGCATTGTTTGGACACTATCGTCTGATGAATTTATTTTGTTAATGAAACCTTATTATGTGAGCTAGTGCAGAATTATTAGTCTTTTCTTGTAGTGCGCTAAACAGCACCTTTTGACATAAAAGGCCATTAACGTCGTTGGGAATATACTAACTCACAAGTACACGGTGAAACGCGATTCACGGTCATATACCTTAAATCTAAAGCGTTTAAAATGTGTCTAAATTGAACGTTTTCATTCTATTAATTAGTCTTCGAAGACATGTGTAAGTATTCGAGTAGCCTACACGCGCGTCTTTCTTGTTGGAAAAATTTCCAACCAAGCGCTAGATAAATCTATTCTACACAGAGTCCCAATAATTATTACATATTAGTAAAACGTTTCCAGTTTTGATCGATGCTCGTCAATCACGTTCAACGGTTCAATTATTTGGTCGTAATATTAAATCCTGTTAGCGTGCAATCTAAAGTAAAGTTTAAACAGACAGCCGCAAGATGTCGTTGAACATTGAACATGATTGTATATGTAGGTACCGTTACATGAAATACAAAACTCAAAATATTCACTATTAATAATGCGCTCAATCACGTGGTCTTCTTCTTTATTTCTCCTCCGTCAGGCCAAGGCCAACGATGAGTCCTCAACTTGTCGTCTCCAGAGTTCTCTATCCTTGATTTTCTCCTTTGCTTCTTCAATGTTCATCTTCATTCTCTCCAGATCTTCTCGTATATTACCCATCCATGTCTTTTGTTGTCTTCCTCTACTCCTAGTTCCCTCCACATATCCGTGTATAGCCATCGATGGTAATCTATCATTGCCCATGCTCATCACATGTCCCAGCCACTTTAGCCTTTTCTTCCTTATTCTATCGACAATTGTATCTGTCTGTCCCAGCTCTCTTCTAGTCACCTCACGTGGTAATAATCGTAATTGCGGTATAAAAGTATTTTATGATGAAGAGTCATTTCGATGTCGTTAAACAACGAATATTAATGGCATTGTACAGTTCTCTTTTCACACCTTTTAATGGTCTTATTCAGGCGTTATAAATACTTTGTTTTCATGAAGTTATGCATATTAAAATCCTTGCCAATGACCCATCGCTGTCATGACGCCAATTATAAGCATTGGAATCAAATAAATACAGTAAATAAAAAGGATAACTGTAAACGACAGCGAATGAAATATAAAGTTCGAATTTGACACAGTTAATAATCGCACCTCCTTCATCCAGGCTATTATAACAACCATCGTAATTTAATGGAGCAAGTCCTTTGTTTTCCATCAAGACTTGTGTTTCTTCGTTATTGTCTCTGTTTCTATGTTTTCTTGTTAAAAACCTGCGTGTTTCATAGAAGTGCTTGCGTGTGAAATTTCTACATATTCACGCATCTCTAAAATATTACTTAAATTTATTTTAGGTATTCTTATTCTATACACTGAAGGGAAAATAATTATGGTCTTCTGTTCAACTACATTATGTTAGCTTTAGGCATTGCTCGACTCTTCAGTTTATTCTCAAATGAATCTTGCGAAAACAAACGAAATACATTGCGAGACTAGAGCGACACTGTAGCCAATCGACTGATTGCAAAGGAAGCAATCAAATATCAAGGCGATTGCTGTTACATGTGGAAACCTCATAAATCTGTCGTTGAAGATGCGAAAGAAGGACGATGTCATAAACGATAATAATCCGAGAAACTGGAAAAGTACGAGCATCAATTTTATAAAGATCTATTTGTCAGTTTCAGTGACGATGCATATTGCTAACAGTTGTATTGATGACGCGCATAATAATTATTATTGCAGTGACAGGGTTGTGTTTTCGATTTCAGAAATAAAAAGCACAACCTGTCACTGCAATTGTCTAGCAATTTAATTTATGTTGTAGACGTGTAGAGCTGTGATGTTCCATTAGTAAGTTCAACGAATATCCATGCATTCCTTAAAATGAAACTTAACTATTTGCTTCTATGTTTTTTTAAGGAAGATCTAGCTTTTCAAAACATTTAAAGTGGCAACAGTGGTGAGAGGTCCCTCGCATGGAAGTCCACGTCTTGGAGATGTCACAAGATGTCGCTAAAAGTCGGAATGTACTAAATCAATTAACTTAAATACACACCTTTAATTATTTACCCGCAGCTACTATATAAGTTTGGCAGGCGCGATCTATTGCATCTGTATTTGAATTATTTCCATTTATGAGGAGGCATGTGGAATTGTCTGACGACGGGAAATCTGAAAAATGTTTATAAATTGCGCAGTATGTATCATTTGAAAATTCGAGTGTTTAACGACATCTTGTGGTTCCAAGGTCCGTTGACGTCATTCATATGACCTATCTTTTTAAATTAATGGGCACCTTGGCTCGGCTTATTGATTTAGTTATGTAGAACTGTAGGCAGTTTCTGTTTAACAACACCGTGTCAAAACAAAGTTGATAAGCATCGCACCTCCTTCATCCATACTTTGGACTGGCACCACCAGAAAATGACTGTGGAAGAGTTTACCAACTGGTTGGTTACCATCAGTTTAACGATATCTCATGGTAAAAAGCCGGTAACATCTTGGAGAAACTTCATGCACAGTTTTATCCGTAAAATAATCTATGGTTCATTATTTTCTATAAGGTCACGGGGATGCATGGCTGTTGCTTGGTTACTTCAGATTTAACGACACCTTGTCATAACAAATATGATTAGCGTCGCCCTCCTCGTTTCTCCAGGCTTGAGACTGAAGTGTGATGAAAGCATTTCCATTATGTGTAAGCGTAACGGTAACTGTTGATCATTATCATTATGCTCGATCACTAGACACCTTTAATATGAGAAATCATTCTAGTATATTAATCAATGGTTGCTTTAGGCAGTACGTGATGAATCGTGAGGTTAATTAAGAGCATCGTCTTTCCTTTCTGTGTCACTGTCTTCTCCATGTTCGATGGAGTAGGTGTTCCATATTGACCTTACTCTTATCTTCATTCAGATACCCCCGGCGATGTACTCGTTTGATCTCACCAAATGGTGAACCGCTTTCCAATTAAGGAACCCCTTCCCTGGTGAATTTATATGCTTATAGCTTGGTTTTTGGACGTATATATACGTCTTGCCCATGGAAGGGGTTAAATTCAGATTAATGAATCCCTTCCCTGGGCAAGACGTATATATACGTCCAAAACCAACTATAAGCATTTATTCCTCATTAAAATAATTAAATAAAGTTAAATAAAAAAATGAAAACTCTATTACTGTCCATACAGTGGTAATGCCAGTCCAAAACCTGTAGAAATGAGGAGGTTGACTTCAACGGCCCTGGCAACCATAAGATGTTGTTAAACAATGGAAGCTGCTATTCTAATATTCGTCGGCAACACAGAGAGTACGAGTTCGAAGCTCCTCCTCTGAAACGGTTTCTGTGTAGGAACTTTGTTAAGTCCTTCGCTCACAATTTATTGCTCAGCGCCATCGAATCAATCTTGTTCGCTAAACAGTGGCGCTTAATAAATGCATAAAGACAATTATAATAATATTCGGTCTTGTATGAGGTCATGATAATAACACATTTAATATAATGACGACTTTTATACCGTCGTTTTCATATAAATACAAATGTTCTCATTACACACCTTTAAAATAATTATAGTATTGCCATTTATATTGATCAGCTGCCAATGGTGATAATGGTGTTAATGGGGGGCTTAAGCCGGTCCTGACATCTGGCCAGCCAGGGAAGATGAGCTTCAGCCCGGTCTGACTCTTGGCCAAGCGGAGACGAGGATCGGTGACCAAGCACGCAAGGGCAACATTACCTCCGCCACTGAAACGTTCGTGCATGGCACCTCCGTGCTTTGTGCCAGTCTCGGTGCCAGTCGCTATTTTATGCAGTCGCTGTTTTGTGCATCGCTATTTTGTGATCGCGGTTTTGACGATCGCGGTTTTGTGATCGCGGTTTTGAACGTAGACCCTCGCATATAATATTTAATGTCCACAAACAGCACATTTACTTTCAATTCGACCAAACAGTTAGAAAGATAGTTTATTATGATTGTGTGCATTCAATGATTCCTAGATTCCGTAAAATCCGACAAACTGAACCTTACAGGCGTAACTTTATACTCTGACTGACAGACTGTGGATTCCAGTAATCACTACTTTCTGACCATTTGCCGAAATAATGTTTTGCGGTTTTGGATTGAAGAAGGTTGAAGCAACGACATTACTTCATATTTTACACTAACTACCGCAATGATGATAGATGTCTTCACATTAGCTGCTCTACTTATTGTAATATGTGGCAACATTGTGGCATAAATTGAAAATTTCGTCAGTATCATATAAAGTTTGTATGAAATATAAGAAGGGAGGAGAGGGAGAATGGAGTAAGGAAGGGGCTGTTGGTGGCGAAGGAAAATGGGTTTGTTCACCAAGACTTTGTTAGACAGAGTTACGTTCTTGATTTAATGATTATTATCTGATCTATGTTTGACCTCGTCGATTGGGTCATCCATGGACCACCTACGCCATCTGCTGTCGGCGGTAGGATCGACTTTGGTATTTGCAAATTAGCTCAGACATCGCCTATTATTAGTCTTTTTATATGACTGGCGCGATATTAATTTCTGAGTGAAATTGCAATCAATTCTTTAACGATATCTTTTGGCATCAAAGGCCGTTGACTACAATAGGGAGGGTAATAATTATTACATCTGGATTTACTAAAGACGAAAAGATATTAAGGAACATATAGCTCAAATTGAAAACGTTTTTAAGGTGTCTAATTTGAGCGTCTTTCATTCCATAATAGGGTGTGAAAGTGGCTAGTTTGAGAAATTACGAAATTAGCGCTAGATAAATCTATTCTTCACAGAGTTTCAATTGCATTGTATTAAAATGTTTTCCGTTTCTCTTAGGTTGATGCTCGTCAATGAGGTTCAATCATTCGCTCGTATATCCTGATGTATTGTGAAGTAAAGAAAGGTTGTTGTAAACGGAAGACAATACTTTAAGGCAGCCGCCAGAGAAAGTTAATTATGAAATACAAAGCTAAAATTATATACTTTTGAAACACTGTCTGTTATGTGATAATAATAACAGTTGCGTTAAAAGATTATTTTATACTAACGTGTTCTGATAGAGAATGAATTTTAGTGATTCTGTATAATACTATTTTCACAAGTTTCAAATGGTTTACTTCAGACGCTGTAAATATTTTGTTTTCACATCGATGCATCTTTCGAATTTGTCGTGAACGGCCTTTGTTGTTACATATGCCTATGTTAAACATTGGAATTAACTAAATAAAGTGAATAAAGGATTATTGCAAACGACAGCGCATCAAATAATGAACTTCGAATTAGACACCTTTTAATAAGATGCATAATTTACTTATATTAACCATCCGTTGAACTTGAGCTGAAACTCCGCCACTGTTCGCGCTTTCTGACAGTGCCAGTCCCAAGCCTGGATAAAGGAGGTGGGCGACGCTAATGGTCATTGTTACCAGCTAGTCGTTAAAAAGGAAACACAACAACAACTTGAGCTGAAATATGCCCAAACTAATCTTTGTCGGCGGCAACGGCCTATGTTGTCATAAGCTGCCGTTAAACTCTGTGGACACACACTTGAGCGTGAACTCCGAACTCCGCCACTGTTCGCTTTCTGACTTTGCCAGTCCCAAGCCTGGGTAAAGGAGGAGGGCGACGCTAATGGTCTTTGTTACCACACAGCTAGTCGTTAAAAAGGAAACACAACAACGTGACTACTTCTATCGCTCCTACGTTTTTCGTGTCGACGTCGAGTTCGTTAAACGATGGATTCTACTAAAAGAAACCCAAAATACACACCTTTAATTATTTACCATCGCCTGCTATATAAGTTTGTCAGACGCGTTTTATTGTTGCGTCTTTCGAGTTCTAGGTGTTCGCAATCCTTTGTCTCTGTAAATTCAGTAATGAAAGAGACGAAACAAATTAGAGAAGGTTTATTCTTAGTTGAAGCTTATTTTAAGACTAGTAACATCGAAAATTATAACAAGAATTTCCCAGCCCAAATTAGAGAATTAAAAAGTAATAGTTTGGAAAAAAAAACTCAAAAATCTTCTAAAACAAGCACCCAGATCAATTGAAGAAAATAATCATGTGGCAATGGTAGGATACCTGATGAGTTAGTAAATATCTCTATAAAAATGCTCTCAAAATCCTACTGCTGCTTTACAAAAAGATATAGGAGCAAGGGAAACTGACAATTGACTGGCATCATCCTGTTATCTTACCGGAATTAAAACCGAATAATGTCGCCTCAAATCCAGAATCATAGAGACCCATAATATTTCTGAAGTCCCCCATTTGTAAGGAAATGGAAAATATGGTGACAAATCTACTTCAATGGTTCCTTGAGTTAGTCCAAATGATGTTATTTCCTCATTTATAATTTCTATTCAGTGCAGTCTTCGTCTGCCTTTGTTTCTCTATCCTTCCAATCTTACATATAACGCATTGTGCGAAATACTGTAAACTTCATAGGAAAACTCCGGCGTTGCAAGAACGTGCGGAAAAGATAGAGGTCCGATGAAAACGACCTCGTAATCATAATCTCCAAACTTCTAGAGTGCCAATCGAAAGCCAAGCGCAGAGCACCAGTTTATTCACGAGTGCTGCCTCTAGTCAGAAATCAGCGGTCCATGGTTGAATTCACAGTTAAACATAAGCATTTCGGAATTTAGATCAATCGCGTCTAAACTAACTGATATACGTGCTAATTACCTTTTTGGCTGCGTAAGAAATCCGGAGACCTCGAGTGATAACACAAGTAATTACAACTATAAAGTAAATTATACGACGAGTTAGGATTGACATCAACGGGCGAGGCAGTCCAATAACTTCAATGAAGAACCTCCATTAAACACCTTTAAGACGCGTTAACATTAAAGTATAAAAGAAATAGTTGCGCTAACGTTATCCAATCTTGTGGGTTCTTTCCTCCCGGACATAAATCGTATCATGCCATAAGAACTGTAAGAAATGTTTAAGACATGGACAGCAGAAGCAGCGTGGGACGCTGAGCAATGAGTGTAAGAATGATTCATGAGAGAAGATGTCGCTAAAAACCGATTCATAAAACAGATTTCTAATTAAACACCTTTAAAACTGTTCAACCATTATTATAATAATTATGCACAGCTAAGGTCTACGTTCATTGTTGTTCTGCTAGTTAGTTCTATAACTGTTGTTTTCGGGTTGTGCCAGCCCCAAGTATAAATGAAGAAGAGGGGCGACGTCAACGACCCTTGCTAGACACTGAATGCTACTACAAGGAAGATAAATGTCTTAACGTCTACCATAATTACTTAATGGTTTAAATTGATGATGTCAGCATGACATCAAGTTTGAATGAAATGTAAGGAGATAGAGGGGAGAAGAGAGGAGAGAACGGTGGGGGAAACTCACCATCTCTTTCCAGGGAAACGTTACGTCTCATATATATTGTCTCCCTCGTCGAGTGTGCGATCTAAGGAACAACGTACGCCATCTGTTGACGGGAGTTTTCTCCTTGGTGGAGTAGGATCGACGTCGGTCTTTGGATTAATTTCAACCGATAGTCACGGGCGGCGCTTAGATTTACCAAGAGGCAGGTAACGAAAATATCTGCTATACATGCACCCGGCGGCTAGATGCGTTACCTTCAAATAATCAGGGACTGCTGGGCGCTGACGTCAACGTGTGAGGCGGCCCATAGCCTCTAATCCAACACTATCGTCGCTGCTTTGTCCATGTAGACTTTGAACTTGATGCTATCTCGATAGCTTTAAATGGGAATCGGTTGGTTGGAGCAACATGTGTGCGTGGACCTACCACTGGTGACTTTTCTCTAGCTTTTCTGTGCATTGTTTGGACGCTACCGCCTGGCGATTTATTTTCTTAATATAAATTATTAACATTTAAGCTAAATAGATATTGATTTTTATTAGTCTTTTCTAGTAGGGGCGCTACATTAATTTCTAAGGGAAATTACAATCAATTCTTTGACCACATCTTTTGGCATCGAATGCCTTTGACGACGATAGAAAAAGTGCTTTTTGTATTTTTGTATTCTCTCCGTGACTTGAAAGAATGCATCTGGGCAAGTACGTAGACGATAGTTGGTTGGTTAGTTATTGTTTAAAGACATTGTGTCACAACAGGGATGACTAGCGTCGCCCTCCTCCTTTCTCCAGGCTTCGACTAGTATACGATCACATTTGGACACCTTTAAAACGCTTTTAATTTTAATAATGTGCTCCTCTACACAAAATGAAAACGTTCAATTTAGACACCTCTAAAACGGTTTAAATTTATGGTATATGTTTCTCAATCGAGACTTCGTTACAGCCTAAAATTTCGACATCCGAATGCAATCTGACAGTAACAACAAAAATTGAACTAATTATACAACGTCGTTTCCTATCGACGTCAAAGGCCTTTGATGCCAAAACATAATATGGTTGAATAATTGATTGTAATTTCACTTAGTTTCTTGTAGACGATGGCTGGATGCAGAGTTAAAGGACATCTTATGGCAACAGAGGCCGTTGACGTCGACAGAAATTATTCTGGCTTAATACAGCTCTTAGTGGACGATGAAACGCTACTGAGGTCTGAGGAACATATTCATTAATTCTGAGAGGCAATTTAGACACCTTGGGGGGCCGATAGCGCATTGGATAACATCTGGCACAGAGAGCGAGAGGTACCGAGTTCGAGCCCCGTAGGGCGGACATGCTTTGTAGGCTGCTATTTGCGCCGTTGTATTGCAGGCTGTCTGTTCTGTTAGTAGTTAAGATTTCAATTGCATAACATGTAAATGTACAGCGCAGTGCGTTTGTCAGGCGCTTAATAAAGAAAAGATATTATTATTACTATTATTATTATTATTAACTAAGACAAAATTCTTTTTCAATATAAACAGGTGGCCTCATGATGGGCGATTTGTCATGGGAGAGTGTAAGGAGTGATGGATAACTTAAATTTGATTTCGACAGAATGTGGAATGCAAAATAAGTATTCGATAAGACAGAGGTTCTGAAGATCAGGAGGAGAGAAGAAATAGCATCGCAAGTGCGATAATAATCATCTTTGTTATCAATCAATCAATCAATCAATCAATCAATCAATCAGTCAATCAATCAATGAAACTTGATGTTGCGCCCCTTCAAGATATCTACTCAGAGGCGCTCCCGGCACAGCCACGGCTGAAAAGAATAGTTTTATAAAAGCGGGCCCGAACAGAACCTTGTGGCAACCCAAATGGGGCAGGGGCCCAATGGGACCTGGTCGACCCGGAAACAACACAGGAGATGCGATCGCATAAGAACGAGCGGAACCAGTCAAGAGGTTTGCTAGAAAGACCGAAAGAGATAGAATGACGGAGTAAAAGGATATCATGATCGACCAAGTCATTCTTTCAAAGAAGGTATACTCAGGAGCGCAATAAATATCCAATGTTCTATGATCCAATCTGAAGAAAATATGCAATAACATTTCAAACGAAACGAAATGTTTTGCTTTCGGTCAGCGTTGTATAAACTACTTATCGCAGAGAAAAGCGTTGCTTTTTTAAACACCTTTAATAAGATTGTCCGATCTTCTATATGTTCAGAAATTGCGTGTGCCAGAACAATAAGACAGGACGGGGATCTCCTAAATCGTAAAAGCAGCTCTAAGACAGAGAAAGTATTCGCAACCATTAACTAATAGTGGACACTTTTAATAAATCAATACATTATTGATCACCATAATACTAACACAAACCAACTCAATTTTGACATTCATGTACAGAGGCACCAATAGACAAACCCATGGGAACATAAGGTTCCTTTAACAGGGTCAACCTAGTTTCAACAATCATTCATCTAATAGTAAAGTTTTCGGTATAAGCTTATGAAGAGTGTGGTGACGTCAGATGCAAATTCAACAATGAGATAATGACTTCAATGCTTACATACGCTTTTGTCAAGAGAGAAAGTGCTTAGGACAGCGGATTGATTAGGAGTCTAAATAAAAGACAGGTCAAAACAATAGTATGGAGTGTGGTACTTTATGGTTCTGAACAATGTACCATCAGAAAGGGTAATATTAGAGGGTTAGAGGCGTTTGAAATGTGGTTGTGGCGCAGGATGGATGGAGTCAGTTGTACAGAACATAACACAAACGAAGAATTTCTATAAAAGATGGCAACAGTTGATAGGGAGAGAGAGGAAGTGGATTGGTCACATATACTGAGAGGAGACTCACTCTATGGAGGGAAGAATGGCGGTTAAGAGAATGAGAGGAGGACCTATAGACGGATGTTGCTGGACTTGATTGGTAACGGATGGATAGAGGAAACTCAGGGAAGAAGCCCTGCATCGCGAGGAGTGGCAACATTGGACGATGGAACCGAAAGCAGAGAACTTGAATACGATCGATTCAAAAGCTACTGTTCCACCGCTGTCCATTAAGCAGTAACTAACCAACCAACCATTTATGCTATGTAACTCATTCCGTCATTGCCCATACTTTGGTTTGCTGGTCCCAAGACTGCATAAAGGAGGAGAGCGACGCTAATCATCTGTTATTGAAGCGTGCGTGGCGCCCTCTAGCGACTGCACGTACTGTTGGGGAAAAGTACTGACAAAGGATCTACCAATAGGTCTCGAGTTCAAATCCGAAGAAAGGCTATAGAGGGCCGGATTAGCTCTTGTTCCCATTGAAGGAGCTACAGAAGCCAAATTATCGATTGTTTTATCAGGCGCACTTATAAATAACCGATTTTCAAGTTCTGCATGCGTGATACCAGGGTTCTTTGTAATTAACCAGGGATTGCCCAGAGTGGTGTCCGTAGCTACTCGGTCTGAGGCCAAGGCGTTCGATCGCCCTGCGGGGTTCTTACTTCCCTCAACAGTTTGTTGAGAAACCGTAGAATTCTGTATTCTTTCAATTTGCTTCCTAAATTGGTCATTGCTAACAGTTTGTTGTTCTAGGAAACGATTCAGGGTTTCTTCTACACATTGCTGACGTTGTGTAAAACTACTCAAGAAGTTCTCAAGTCCTTCCTGACGCTGAAGAAATTTATTGAAAACTGCTTCTACATTGGGTTGATTATTTACGGACCTCTCTGAGTTCTCAGAGGAATTATCAGCAACTTCAGATTCTTGATTATCTTTTATTTCTAATTCGATGGTTTCAGGCTCCTGATTAGAATCATTACGAATACTGAACTCTTTTAACGAATCCTCAGCCATTTGTATCTATCTTTATTGAACCAATAAAAGTGAATTGAAATTAATTGTAGTTAGTTATAACTGAATTAAATTGACAGTCTACGATTGTAGTGATAATCGTTAACACAATTCTCAAGTTACTACGAGTGTTCTATTCACTATCGACTTTTCTGTATTATATCGACGCAGATTGTTTTATTTTTATGTTTACTCTTATCGCATGAAATCTCGAATTTACAACATGTACGATCAGAATCTATTACTTATCTGGAGATCAATTGCGAAAGACTATCAAGGGTATACTTCCCTGTTTTAGAAATATCTTTCCCTGGAAAATTCCACCGTGCGAAGAAACATTTAAGACACTTCGAATCCGGACACCCAAAGACAAAAGATCCAATTTTCGATAGAAAACAGCGGAAATTCACAATGACAATTTCCCGGCACAATCACCCAATGATTGGTCATAAAAGAAGAAACAATTCGAAGAGAAACTTCGAATCTTCATCGATTAAAAACGAAATTTCTTCCTCAAAATTACCACGTTGACTCACTTCAACGGCAACTTCTTATCATCTCCCTCCATTAGAGGTCAGGAGATCCCCACTAGCCAATCAAAAGCCAGCGTTCAGTCACGCGGGGACTCAAGGTGCTAAAATTAACCCTTACGTAATATAAAATTGCTATATATAGTACAGGTGCGTTCCTATATCATGCGCTGATAAGCCCAGCGAAACATTGACTAATATTTACAAGATTAATAAATGAAAGACCGTGGCGAAATTTGCGTTCGCCACATTATGACATAGCGTCGGTAAACAGTAACTAACCATACATCCAAACTTATCCGAGAGGCATAATTATGAGAACATGTAGGATGGAATTATTAATGTGATAAAGGCGCAAAGATTTGCAGACGACCAAGCGATGATGGCGAATTGTCGTTAAGCAGTAAATAACTTATGCTGTGTACTGAAGATAATTGCGATAAAATTTAGAACGATAGAAAATGTTTTCCTGTCGATATCGGCGACATTGGATGCCGCAAGATGTCGTTAAGCGCTATAGAAACTACTTAACAAAGAAATAAAGCGTTGCATTTTAAACACCTTTAATAATATGGACCGTTTCTCTATTTACATGGAAATTGCGTTCGTTAAAACAAATGAGTGACCCACAGAAAATTCCAATATCAGCTCTAAGACAACAGATTATTCGCAACCTTTATCTAACTAGATGTTTGCCCGTCCTAAGACGGTTAAAAGGGCTTCATTGTGGCATGCCCTTGGGCCGAATGCTGGACAGCATGGCAATAGACTATCGCTCGCCCGAACTTTCATTACACGCAAATTTGGATCTACGCCACGACTTAAAACAATTTGAAAAGAATAAGTTAACATATTTTCAAATTGTTTAAACCGTCTTAGCAGCGCCACCTACCGAAATTAAATGAAACTTAGCGGAAGAAAAAGTTTATTTCCATGCATGACATCATGATATTTCTCTTTGTCTATATTGTTAATTGGCCTACTCGACAAAGCTTGTATATATGTTTTAGCGAAAAGAACTCCTTTCTTGGTCTACCTATTGAGTCCCATTAAGTCGTACTTTCTATGCACTTTTCTATGTCTTCTGTTATATTCTGCTATGTATTGCTAATAAGTTGCCATGTTTGGAATATTTGAATTCGTATTCGGTCGAATGTGGGTAAAATTTCAATTTTCGTGTTCGAAAAAATTAATTGCAGTAAAAATGCGAAAACTTATGCTAATAATTTTGCTGTGATTCTGCAGCACCGAATTAAAACCTCAGTCAAACAAACTTCAACTTCACCACCCAGATATTAGAAGTATTTAATATTTCAGGAATAGTGTTCCATTTTTAGAATGCTTTGATTTGTAAGTATTAATCACAATCATCGTCCTCTTAATCATCTACATCGCGTTCTTCATCTTCTCCCCAGCATGATCAAAGCCATTTTCTTCATTAATTTTATCTGTTCCTTCCCTTAATTGTTTCGTTGCTGTTGGCGACTAGAATTAAATCGTGCTGAAGAATAAGGTCTTTGTTCCTTGTGAAACTTAATTGTTTCCTAATTTGCTTTAATGTCATTTTTTTAGACGGTCACAATCAATCAGCTGATAGACATTTAAGTTTAATAATAGAAGTGGAAATTACTCTATGCTGCCCCGGCATGGTGGGGGTTTGCGGGATAACAGGATAGATGCCGACTTAATTGTTTCCTACTTTGCTTTAATGTCAATTTTTTAAACGGTCACAATCAACCAGCTGATAGACATTTAAGTTTAATAATAGAAGTGGAAATTACTCTAGGCTGCCCCGGCCTGGTGGGGGTTTGCGGGATAACAGGATAGATGCCGACTTCAATCAGTAATAAGCAAGCTAGTCCGCCTCCGTTGCCTTCCTGACGACTACCCAACATTTGAGCGACTTTGTCTCGAAGCTGACACCCGTCTTTTCTCTGCGATCCTGATGAACCAGGACCACTTAGCCTACTGCATAGTTTACTACCACCAAAATGACCCAGCAAAATACCCTGCGACCGCGATCGAACGACCATTGTATACCTCTTGCAGATAATTTACAGCGAAAGATGTTTATTGTTAGAATGTTGTACTCATAATTCATTCATTCATTCATTCATTCATTCATTCATTCATTCATTCATTCATTCATTCATTCATTCATTCATTCATTCATTCATTCATTCATTCATTCATTCATTCTGGAAATGTATATTAATTTACATTAACTGTTGATTGTTGTTAAGATGTATGTACAACAAAGTGCGGATATGCAATTGGTTTTAATAAAGAATATAATTACTTACTAACTTTAAATACAAGCTTATTTTATACACCTTAAAATATATGCATTCTTCGACTATAATATCCGAGCTATCGAGCATGTTGAGACGTTAGAATCTGCTCAAAACCTTTACAATAATCTGCATGTAACATAAGTCGACATTCATAAGATGTCGTTAAACAAAGGAAACTACCAGACGTTGGATTTTTCAACAGAATACCATGAACCTAGATTCCCAGAAGCATCAACGATCCTGGCAACGGTAATTATGATGTCGCTAAATACTAAAAAAAGGCTGCCTAATTAAACACCCTTAAAACGCTTCAACCGATGTTATAATTCTATCTAGTTACGCTCGGTGTTTAATAAAACAGGACCCCTTCCGAGGAAATTGTATTCACAGTAGTTAGTTAATTCTATTGCAGCCCTAATCGGGTGGTGCCAGCCCCAAGTCTAGAGAAAAGAGAGGGGCAACGATAAAGCTCCGGGCAGCCGTAAGATGTCGCTAAATAATGGTCACTGCTGTTGGGTTTGCACGATAGCATAATGGATCAAGGAGCTCAAATATCAGCATTGTGGACGAGGTTCAAATCCCCGTAAGAACAGAAATGTATTTCAACACTTCCACAGTCTAGCTCTATGCGGTCTGTCAGATAATTAGTGTTGTTGAGGTCTTTAAACTTATGGCTCACAAGTTTCAACACTGATTACCAACCGTTGCCTCATTTCTGTTTCCTTACCTAACCGCCATCCTCTTGACTTTACAAGGAAGGACGAATTTTGAAGAGTTGTTTTGAGAATTTCATTGCCATGGCAATTCCGAAGCACCTACTGATCAGGTGATCAATTCAACATGAGCAATTGCGGTGGAATTAAACGGAGAATGGCCTGTTCCACACAACAAAGCTGTAATCAGTCATCTTGAAGTGCTTTCTGTTGCAGGGCAATCGTCGAAACTATCTTTCGTCCAGCAATGCATTGAGAATTTCATTGCCATGGCAATTCCGAAGCACCTACTGATCAGACGCTAATGGTCTTTGTTACCAAACAGCTAGTCGTTAAACAGAAAAAACCATCCATCGAAAAAGTTCAATTTATACACCTCTAAAAAGTTTTCAATTTATGGTATATTTTCATCAATCGCGTTTCGTCGTGAGTTGTAAGTGTTATGCGACATAATCCAGCCTGCCATTAACAGCGACAATTCAAATAATTATACTGTTGCTGGCTTAATATAATCAGCTGATCATATTAGTCTCGTATCAAATATTTAATGTCCATAAACTGTACTTATAGTTTCCGTTCGACCAAACAGTCTCGAAAGATAGTTCTTTAAAGTCTACATTTAGTGATTCCGTAAAATCCTAATATGCATTAATGCAGGCCTCCCGCTCTCTGGGGTTAATCAGCTTCAATCTGCTTTACAGTTTACACTCTGCAATTCGGATAATTGTTGGGATCGCCAAGAATGGTCTACGCAATCTAACTACATGCGGAACTAATTGCGTTGGTTGTCCATACGAAGACACATTAAGTTTGAGATCCTTATGATGATACGTATCTTCCTGGCCAGTTGTGCTCCAAAATATGTGCTAGATAAATATGCACTAACAAATTTAGTTATTGCTGATCCGGAGTGGAACGACGTCTCATGATTGCTATTTCCGATTATGTATTTCAGTTTATTTTCTATTTCTTTCCTTTCTCTTCGAAATCCGTAGCTGGACTACTTTTAAGTGTTTGACGACATCTGGCGGCTGTCAGAGCCGTTGACAATGAGACAACTCTAACAATATTGAGCGATTGATTGAATAACGTTAAAGAAGTTTTTATACCGTAACGTCAAACGTTTTAAAGGTGTATAAAGTGAGGCTCACAGCGACGTCATTTGACTGTTCCGACCTTTGATGTCAACCCGATACTGCACTTTATAATTTACTTAATAATTGCAATTACTTGTCCTATTGCCGTAGTTCTCCAGATTTCTCCAAAACCTTAAATCAGTTTAATCACATGCACTGAATCAAAGATCAGAAAAGTATAATTACAGAATTAACTGCGTTTTATTTTCTGACTCAATCAACTTCTCTCGTTGGCATTCAGCTTTTGCCATTACTACCAAGATAATTAGCGTCGCCCTCCTCTTCTATCCAGGCTCCAGACTGGCACCGTGCGAGTATAAGGCAGCGGCACGGTTACCTGGCGGGATTTGATTCCAATAGTTTAGCGGCATCTTATGGCATCAAAGGCCGTTGACGTTGAAAGCAATATTTTACACTATTATAGAATCCCATGATTGGGATTTATAATAGCTGTTTGTTATAATAGACTAATAGTCATCATCACCAGTTCCTGACGCCCGCCAATTGGCGGCGATAGGTACAAATAAAAGTTATCCGTTGTCCTCGGTCATTTGTCGTTTCCACTGCAGCTAATGTAAGTGTTGGTGCAATGTCATGTCCTCATTAAATTTGTCTATCCAGCGTGGTCTTGGTTTGTCTTTTGTGACTCTGAATATCCATGCCATCTGTCAGCTGCAGACGGGAGTTGGCTCTACGTCGGTGCGTGGGCCCGCCATTGAAGACTCCTCCAGTCTAATTCGCATTGTTTTGTTATATCATGTATAAGTCCAGGTGTAAGTGACATCGAATAGTCCAGAGCATAGAGCGCTTCTGATTTGTTTGGCTCTTTGAGCTGTGCTACATACATGTATTTCATTTTTAACGACTAGCTGTGTGGTAACAAGGACCATTAGCGTCGCCCTCCTCCTTTGTTCAGGCTTGGGACTGGCACTGTCAGAAAGCGAACAGTGGCGGAGTTATTGAAGCTTTAACAGATTTCATACGTCTTTTCAAGCTTTAACAGATTTTATACCTCTTATTAAAGCTTTAACAGATTTCATACCTCTTATTAAAGACAACCACTTTTGTTAAAGGTGTCTTAATGGAACTTTGTATTTCAATGCTGCACATTCAAAGTAACCATGTAAATGGTCCTGATAACAACCTATGTCGTCAAACGCTGAAACTATAATTATTTTCATTTAAGAAAAACTCCAGGGTTGGAAGAATGTGTGGATAAGACAGAGGTAATGAAAGCCAAAGAAAAACGTCAGATGATAACGGTGGCACGCCTGTTGTATGCTTCTCCGGCATGGTGGGGCTTTGCCAGCCAAAGGGAGAAGGGAATGCTCCAGTCTGTAATGAACAGGTTGATCCGTCAGCGATACCTCCCAAGTGATAGCCCAACCTTTGAACAATTAAGCCTTAAAGCCGACACCTGCTTGTTTTCAGCTGTCCTGGGAAAATTGGGTCATGTTCTCCATAGGTTTCTCCCTCCAAAAAAGCCGTTGGCCTATTCCCTTCGACCCCGGTCACATGACCGTGTTTTACCTTTAGCTAACCATAATATGAAAAAACTGTTATAGTTAGAATGCTTTATTCATATTGACTATTGATTGTTTATTGTATTCGATGTATGTACACCGGAATGCGTATTGCAACTGGTTCAATAAAGAATATACTTACTTACTTTTCTAAAGATATCAACGATCATTCATTACCGCTGTTGGACTCACAGTTAGACAGAATAAATGTCTGATTCAGCGCATGTGAATAAACTAATTCCTGCTTATTAACCCTTTTTGCTGGCGAAAAAATCTGGAGATAAGTAATTGCAATTATAAAGTAAATTTTACGATGCGGTAGGGTTGACATCAGCGTACGAGGCAGACCAATAATGTCGCTTAAGAAAATCCATTTTAGACACCTTTAAGATGGTTTCAAATTGGGTATAAATAATGTTTAACTTCATTCAATTTAACTCCGCCAATGTTCGCTTTCTGACAGTGCCAGTCCCAAGCCTGGATAAAGAAGGAGGGCGACGCTAATGGTCTTTGTTACCACACAGCTAGTCGTTAAACAGAAAAACCACCACCATCAATCAGTAACTCGTTCGGATTAATGCCGTTCATGGCGTTATTATCAACGACTCTGGCAGCTGCAAGATGTCGTCAAAGACTGGAAGTTATACAACTACGGAGTGAATCGTCCTTCTTTACCCAGGTGTGGTAGTGCCAGTCCAATACCTGGAGAATGGAGGAGGGAGGTGTCATCTCCGTTATGATATTGCGTCGAAAATCAACAACAAACCAGAATCAATAGAGGAAAAAATGAAAATACCAAATAGAAGCCACGAGAAGTCGGTAAACTCTGGATCAACAGTAATTAAACTTGAGCGCGCATTTTCATATTGCGCCTATTCGAGAAAGCGCTTCACTATCTGACTAAACAAGACCACAAACAGACAGCGAATAAAGACAGAAAGAAAGAATGAAAGAAAGAAAGAAAGAAAGAACTTCATGTCACATATTGCATGGATTATGACTCTTCCAGAATGAGGGACCGACCACTGCAAAGCTTCCAGGTTGTTCTCCGCTGGTGATCAACTAGACCACCACATTTTGCAGAATGAAGAGATCTGCCACTAGACAATGATGACATTGGAATACGCATCTCTAATGCTGCAGGGTTTGAATTGTTAAATTTAAACTCAGAGGGTTGAAGAATTCTTACATGACCAGAATTTCTAACGTACCTAAAACCTACATACGTGAGAAACTGTGGATGATGTGGGTGTACTCGATCATTTGCGGTGTCAAAAAGAATCGAACAATAAAGAATACTTATCGGAAAACCTTTGAGTTTTATTTTCAGAAGACTTATAGCTCTAAGCAAAACAGTTGTGAGTTTACAAGGACAAAAATGGTATGAATTCAAAATGAGAAAGAATAAGGAATAGATTTTATTAATAAAGCAAAATAAGAAACACTGAACCATTCAAAGCTGTGTAGGGGATTAGCGTCGCCCTATCCATCATCCAGGCTTTGGACTGGCACCACCCAAAAATGACTGTGGCGTAGTTACCAACTGGTTGGTTACCATTAGTTTAACGACATCTTATGGCACCGTTCCAATGGCATAGGATCACGCTTTTCACAATAATATATAGCGGAGAGAAGTATTTTATAAAAGGTGTACAAATTCAAAATCGTATTTCATTTGGTAATGTCTGTTGTTTAATGATATCCTGTGGCATCAAGAGCGTGCGTTGACGTCGATTGGATTATAATTTTTGTATAGTTTTACCGTAGAACGGAAAATGTTTCCGATACGCGATGCCAATCAGGCGGTTACAAATGACCTGACGCCTGAAATTAATATTTTAGGTAGCTGTGGGAAATATAAATAACGTCGTGGGATGTGTTTTAAAAGTGTGTGATGAAGGCATTTGCGTCATTTGCGACGGTAAGTTACTGTTGATCGTACTCGAACACTTGATATAACATTTTCATGATTCTAGTGGCTGTATATCAACTCTCGTTTAAAACATTTAAATTGTATTGTGTTCGTTAATTTATATAGCGCCGCTCACAGCAGTGACCATTCAGTAGCGCTCCTAGTGCGAGAGCCCATCGAGAAGAATAAGGTTTAAAGAAAGGAGAAGGCTGTAGGAAGAGACCGAGAAAGAATGGTAGCACCTCCATAATGTCCATTTATCTATGATGTCCATTTAGTTCCCATTAGAGCAAACATTCAAAGCTTGTAACAGGAATCACTTTAATGTATAAATTATTTAATTTGTAAACGTGATTCAATCAATGGTCATGAATAAACTCCTTGTCAATTTGTTTTGGCAGACGAAAGATGTCGTTAAATACTTAAATATAATCCAGAATTTGTCGCCCCTGCACGTACTCTGTTAGTGCCAGTCTTAATCCTGGAGGAAAAAGGAGGGCGACGCTAATCATCCTTATTATGACGCAATGTCGTTAGACAGCAACTAGCCATACTTAGAAGGAAAAGAGAACATACGAATTATATCAAAGGACACAAACAGCAATAGCAGACATAAGACGTCGTTAAACTCTGCAGTAGCAGTAATTAGTTTTGCAAGTTAATATTTATATGGCGCCTCTTAGAAAAAACTCAATAAAGGTAATCGCGACCTGCGACTATACAAGACAACAAGAGAACAGAATGGTGGTCAACCGTTTGTGAAATAGAGACATGGAAAGAAAGAAGGAAGAAGTTTATGTCGCAGATTTCATGAGTAGTATGCTTACGTCGGCAAAAATAGTTTAGCACAATACAGCCTTAAATTCCGTAGTACATCAGTTGAAAGATCAAGTGTTTAACGACATCTTGTGGCTGACAGAGCGTTGACGTCACTCTTACCTATTTTATATCAGGATTGGTGTTTGAGTTCGTCTTATCGATTTAGGAATGCATAGGTAGTTTCCTTTTAACGACCCCGTCTTTAAAAGTTGATTGGTGTTGCCCTCTCCTTCATCTCGGCTTCGGACTGGCACCACGCGAAAATGAGAGTGGTGGGGTTACCGTTGGTTGGTTACCATCAGTTTGAGATCTTATGACACATTTAGGCCTAGTATCAGTTTAACGACATTTGGTCATATTAAAGATCATTGCCATTGACCTCTTTCTTCATCCGGGATTTGAGACTGGCACTGCCTGTCACAAAGGCATGGATTGCATAGACTCACAGAATTTCACAATATATAGCATAAGAAAGCAATTTATTAAATGTCTCCAAATTCAAAATCGCATTTCATTTAGTAGTTTCTGCCGTTTAATGATATCTTGTTTCGTCAACCGTTGACGTCGATAGCAACTGTTTCTGATAGACGATTCTGCAACTCAAAGAGTTAACATTGCAGCAGCTAGGAATTATATATAACGTCGGTGACAGCGCTTTAAAGGTGTGTAATAAGAGCATTTGCTTTTTATAAGACGGTAACTGTTGATCACATGATCGAACACTTGATATAACATTTTCATTCTCTTACTGCAGATTTTAGTTGTTATATATATTATCATCTGGTCATAAATTGTGTTGTATAAAATATTCAATGTGCATAAACTGCTTCTTTATTTTTCATTCGACGAAACAATCAGAAAGACAGTTTATAAAAGTTTACATTCAATTATTCTTATAATCCGTAAAATCCACCAATAATTACTCGTCATTATAATCTGCGACCCCGGCCTCATGATTTCACTTTGCCGGATAGGGATGATCGGTGATAGGGATGATCGGTGACAGCGCTTTAAAGGTGTGTAATAAGAGCATTTGCTTTTTATAAGACGGTAACTGTTGATCACATGATCGAACACTTGATATAACATTTTCATTCTCTTACTGCAGATTTTAGTTGTTATATATATTATCATCTGGTCATAAATTGTGTTGTATAAAATATTCAATGTGCATAAACTGCTTCTTTATTTTTCATTCGACGAAACAATCAGAAAGACAGTTTATAAAAGTTTACATTCAATTATTCTTATAATCCGTAAAATCCACCAATAATTACTCGTCATTATAATCTGCGACCCCGGCCTCATGATTTCACTTTGCCGGATAGGGATGATCGAAATTTGATACCTAGAGTACTTTATGGTGTATTGGCTATACACTAATTTTCTTTAGCAATAGGTCTCAGTCATTAATACATTCCTAACCCTCTTATCTATTTATTTGACTATTATTTTTGTCTAATCGATATCTAAACTGTTGATTTTGTAATCTTGTTGCGTTTGTGTCAACGAGTTTGTGAAATAAAGGAATAGTAGTAGTAGTAGCAACAGACTTAACCGTGCTTTTACTGTCTCCGAACCCAGAGAATGAAACCGTCTCCCAGCTACAATTCGTCAATGTTTATCTGCTACTTCCTTACTTAAGTGATTACTACTTTCTGATCTATGTTTCCTCCCTCGTCGATTGTGCGATCTATGGACCATGTACGCCATCTGTCGTCGGGAGTTTTCGTCTTGGCATAGTAGGATCTACGTCGGTCTTTGAAGAAGTGACCTCGGCCGATGGTCACGGGTGTTGCTTCGATTTACCTAAAAACAGGAGATGAATATCTGTTCTATGTGCACTCGGCCACTCAAGGGATAGCAGGTATGCGTCTCCTTCCATCGCTGAAGGACTGTTGGGCGGTGGCGTTAACGTATACCGCGGACGCTTCCGCCTATCGTCGCTCCAACTCTATCGTCGCTTCTGCGTCCAGATAGAATTTGAACTCGTTGCCATCTGTTAGCCATGGATGGTTTCACGTGTGTGCGTGGGCCTACCTCTTGTCCCCAGACTTACTTAGCAACTCAGTCGACTAAATCACATGCTTGTCGACTGAATAAGTCGCTTAGATGAACAACTGACTTAACGACTTGATATCATCGACTTCTCGGCTATTGGTTACCTAACAATATAATGCATTTGACCGTAAACTGTTCAGTCTGTACTTTCTGTGCCGTCATTATGGCCCAAACGCCGTACCCCAGATGCTGGAACGGTCTTCCTCCTGCCCTGCGAGCGGCTAACACAATTGACTCCTTCAAATCTGGACTCACGACTTATTTGTTCTGTAAGGCCTACAGTAACACTGCTTTTAGTTGACTGTGAGGCACCCTTGTAACAGCATGGCTGTATTACGGCGCAATGCAAATTGTCACTGTTATTATTATTATTATTATTATTATTATTATTATTATTATTATTATTATTATTATTATTATTATTATTATTATTATTATTATTATTATTATTATTATTATTATTATTATTTATTATTATTGACAGCCTATTTTTCTCCTATTTCACAAATTATAATTATCATCAATTTTCCTTACTTCATTTGTAGTTACACCGCTGTTTAAAGACACTACAACCGGCGTATTTTCAACAAAACGTTTACTTCGAAAGACGCCATTTACTGTGAAATAAGTGCGTTACGTCAAGTAACGTCACAGAAACTGGGTGTTTCTAAGCAACGACCTCTAAATGTATATATAACGGATATTAAGTATAGCTAGTAAAGTAGTAAGCAGGTAGGAAGTGAGGTAGTGAGTAAATAACTGGTGATCTGTCATGACAAGGATCCTGAGTGGCCGAATGGGCTGGTGCCCGCTCGTCACGCCGGCACCCCGGGTTTGCTTCCCGGTCAGGTCGGTTTATCAGAGATTAATTTCTCGGATCTTTACTGCGGGTGGCTCGGTCGCATTATAAACGTGGAGTACAATACAACACACAACACAACACAATATACTGGGGCGCGGTGGTTTGGGGGTATGTTCGGTGCCTTGCAGCTGGAGGGTTGCGGGTTCGAATCCACCTCAAAAGTCGCCGCGTAGGGACCCTGGACAAGTCCTTCACTCACAATTGCTCATGCGCTTCGGCGTGAAACTCCGATTCAGCGTTCGCGCAGTAGTCGGGAGCGCCTCTGAATGGGAAATCTGGTGGAGGCGCTATAACAAGTGTTCAAATACAATACAATACAATACAATACAATGACTTGTTGTTAGACTGCTAGTCTGTTGATCTTTGACATGGTCATTATAAGTAAGCTTTTGTCCGAATTATAGGCTACACCTTTAATAAGACAGATCATTTTATTATATTAATCATCGGTTGAGCAGTGTAAATGACTGGAATTTGTTAAGTTCAATCGCTAGATGGTTTTTCAATACTCTGATGATAAGTGAACGTTCTTAGCAGAAAACTCAGGAATATAAGTAAGTAAGTAAATAAGTAAGTATATCCTTTATTGAGAAGCACTAGCAAACGCACAGCACTGTACATGGCAAGATTAATACATTCAAACAAATAAAAAATAATTATATATACAACCAATGAATTGAATGAGAGGCTTTATTGTACATAAGAGGGACATAGAGGAAGAAGTGCTACAGCTAGTCATAGGGGAAAATGAAGGGTTTAAATAGCCAGATCTATCACTATCCAACGAATTTTAGCGTAAATAAGTATTCCGAAATGCGAAATACGAATGGATAATCCACAGTTTTAACTTGATTGCAGGCTTTTTGCAGCTGATGGCAAGATATTAAGTTATTTCGGGTTTTCGCGTTTTTTGGTGGAAATTATCTGACTTAATTTTTCTGACGCAAATAAAGCAAACAAAATCCGTTATGGAAAAGAACAAGCAGAAACGTTGGTTGAGTGGACGTCAACTGCCGTGAGAGCCTTAACAGTTTATAATATGAAACACTTGATATTGCAATATCAAATGTTTCATCTTTTCCTCCCAACATGGCTTCCGAGCGGGACATCCTCTGTTCTCCTTATTACCATGCACGACAAAATATCAAATGCATTTGAAAAAATGAATACTCTCTAGGCATATTCCTTGATCTGGCCAAAGCATTCGATACTGCCTCTAGATGTATTTTGCTATCTGGTACATAGGTGACCCGAATTAAACGGGATTCTCAACCTTCTGGGCCTCCTTGTTATCCTAACGACGAAAACTCTGTTCAATTAAAATGCACTGTTCTAAACTAGTTAGCAATAAATGATGATGATTGATATAAAACACATTTAAAACTTTTTTTTTAACCCTTTGGTAGTGAGGTGAAGCATTGGAACGTTTCCGGTGAGGTGGGGTATGACATACCCCAAGTCATGTGTTTACTTGCAAGTCAAAATATCAACAACATAACATTCATTGTGAACTAAACTATAGCTCTGTAACCAATTATCAGTTAAACTGGTGATTATCGGGAACTAAATAACTGTTTTCAATCATAATCGAAATGGCCAGCGCGTTGACGCACAAAATCAAAGCGGCTCTCTGCAATGGCGTCTTCGTGGCCCTTGAAACATGTAACGTTTGCGAACACGTGACATAATACACGTAATAATGGATCAATATTTCATCGATATAAAACTATTAATCTAATATCTGCAATATCTTCTATTATCGCCCATTTTTTCTGCACTGGGCCGTTCTTTTTTTAATTATTCATTAAAATCAACATGTATACGAAAAATTATAATTTCACTTGAATATGCAACAAAATAAAATAATTGTGCGTCCAAAAGTACCTTAAATTGTCCTAAAGTGTCCGTATTTCACATTCACTAAGGTAGACAAAAATAATCCAAGCTCATTCCACTCTTTCCGTCGAAAACGCAGCGTTGAATAGCCTTGGGGTGTGTCATACCCCACCTCACCTCCAAAGGATTAAACACCCGTTGAACGCATTCATTCTATACTATATGTTTGCCAATTGCGTTCAATCGCAGATAACTTCAACCTGTTACCACATAATAATTGTAATTGATAACTAAGTCGACGTCATCGGTCGCGACAGCCACAAGATGTCGCTGAACACTAAGTCTTCAGAACAAGATAAGAGGTCTTTGTGGTGTACTTTGTAGTATTTTGAGCACGTGGAGGAGATGGAATGGGCGATCGAGGTCTGTAAGGAGACGAGTCTTGCGGTGGTAGCAACGATGTGCATCGGTACAGAAGGAGATCTACACGGCATCTCAGCCGGACAATGCGCAGTCAGAATGGCCAGAGCATTATTATATCAACTAAATATAAATATAAATTGATGAACCTTTCTCTCAAACCTCTCTTATAAAAGTGTTTAGTTACTTACTTGCCGATTTACTTATTAATTAACTTGATAATTATTACAATAATGAAAAACAAAGCTACATTTAAACACCCGTTAAACGCATTCATACTATACTATATGTTTGCCAATTGCGTTTAATCGCAGGTAATTTCTACCTGTTACGAAATAATAATTGCTAACTAAGTCGACGTCATAGGTCGCGACAGACACAAATTGTCGCAAAATCACTTACGATTACGATCAGAGGTCTTTGTGGTGTGTTTGTTAGTAGAGCGGGTTGGTGAAAAAATTGTTCACTTAAAGACAGAAGCATGAAATTTGGTACACGGTAGCAACATACCATGAGGAAATTTTTTGGCTATAGGGCCATCGCACATTTGCTCCCTGGCCCCAATGGCAGCCATTTTTCAAAATGGCCGACCGAAATTGAGATT
The DNA here is from genome assembly GCA_020284085.1 of Aporrectodea caliginosa. Classification (NCBI taxonomy): domain Eukaryota; kingdom Metazoa; phylum Annelida; class Clitellata; order Crassiclitellata; family Lumbricidae; genus Aporrectodea; species Aporrectodea caliginosa. The sequence goes on from JACEVL010000108.1 coordinate 1,075,179, forward strand.
TTCCAATATCTCAGCTTCTAGTTCACTTAGAATCGTAATCCTGGTGTCTAAACATACATACTTAGGGACAAGGATTCCAATAGAACCAATTGCAAACACTTATCTACACGAGATTGGCAGCCATTTTCCAAAATGGCCGACCAAAAGAGATTTTTCAATATCTCAACTTCTAGTTCACTTAGAATCATGATCCTGGTGTCTAAACATACATACTTAGGGACAAGGATTCCAATAGAACCAACTGCAAACACATATCTACACGAGATTGGCAGCCATTTTCCAAAATGGCCGACCAAACGAGATTTTTTCATATCTCAACTTCTAGTTCACTTAGAATCACGATCCTGGTGTATACACATGCATACTTAGGGGCAAGACGTCTAATAGATCTAATTGCAAACACTTATCTACACGAGATTGGCAGCCATTTTCCAAAATGGCCGACCAAAAGAGATTTTTTAATATCTCATCTTCTAATTCGCTTAGAATAATGATCTTGGAATATTATTATTATTATTATTATTATTATTATTGGTGTCTAAACTGTCATATTTAGGGGGCAAGGATTCAAATGGTACTAATTGCAAGCAATTGTATCCAGTACATCGAGCTGACCCTCAACAGAGCTGGGAGTTGATGCTAAGGTACAGAAGGCTAGGGTTACGTCGTTGAATGTCTTCAAAATGTCCCACAGAGTCCTTTGTCCGCGGCCAGCAAAGGATGATACTGTGTCACATCCGCTAAATGTGTGTAGGAGGGCAAAGCCACACACTTCTCTGGATCGAGAGCATGTGCCATCTCATGGGTTGGTAGGTACCTGAAGCTTTTCCGGAGGCAAAACCAACCCACAGTTCGTCAATGCTGAGCTGCTGAATTGCTGCTATAGCTAACACCAACACGCCAGAGTCAACAGTGCGGATTATTACTTTACGATAGCCGTGTTTGGCAGCATCTGAGACGTGCAGGAAAATCCTTGTATCGGCTTCCTCCTGAGTACAAGGAGCAAGTCCAGTTGTGTCCCTTAATTGGCTGAGTACAGAGCACGTCCTTGTGGTATGTGGCGATGATCTGTCTTTCTGTGTCTGTTTTAAGTTTCGCTATTTGCAGGCTCAAAAAACAAACAACTCTTGACTTGTTTTCGTCGTTTCTTAGAAATTCCTGCCAGTTTCTAGGTAGGGCATTGGAAGATTCCACTCGCCTTCGGCTTTCTTTACTCCTCACACTGCGTATGTATGTCTTCAAGCTGCCATGCACATATCACATCGACTCTGTGCACATGCTCTAGCTGTCTTGTGATGTAGGGCAAGAAGATATGGGAGGCAATCTGAGAAGGAGGATGCAGTGCCAGGCTTGAGCATGTTGACTATGACTGCTCCTTCCAGGATAACAGTATCAACACTACGTACGCCCAGTGAAGGGCTTGGGTGGATATATGGAATGGCGTCATCTGTTTAAGTGGGAACCAGCTCTTCTAGGCAGCTCACAATGTCTGACTTGGTTCCTAGCCGCAATTTGCCCATATTCGAGAGTGATGTGGGATGCTTGATTCTCGTGTGCAAAGAATTCGTCAAGGTCTCCTTCACGTGTCTGACAGGAGATGTACAGCCTGGAGAAAAGTGAACAGTCACTCTTCACAGATGACAACTGGTGCTTTGCTCTTGACTTGTCCCGTACAGGTGGACAACTGCAAGTTGTTTCGTTTGATTAGGTCATTGACATGTCGTGATTGATTAACAAGACGTTCGTTGACAAATGTTTCGTCCTGCTTTTGTCCAGTTTTCCCGATGTTGCGCATTGTGTTGATCACTGCAGGATCAGCCAGATCTCTGCTGTCCAGGACAAGTAGGTCATTTCTGTCGTCAATGAATGGACTTCCCATCTCCTCGATCACATTGCTGAGAACCTTTACCTGGTTGAAAAATGTTACCTGCGTGCTTTTTGTCTGCTCATGATGTCGAAGATCAGATTCCATTTTGGTTTCTGAATCGATGCCTGAAACTTTTCAATGAGACGGGCCATCTCTGGTCCAGACACCATCCATCGTAGTAGAGCTTGTGAGTTCTGTGTGAGGCCTACAGCACCGCCATCATCCTTCACACAGGCGTTGTTCTGCTCATGGGCTTGGTCTATGGCGATATTGGAGAATGCACTTTACTGTGAAGTTGCCACGCAGAAATTCTCCGTACACAGCAGGATGCCCATGTCGTGTGAAAAGTAAGGCGATACCAGTACCTCTCCACGTCAGACGATAGTCGGGAGGGTACTCCGCCGTTGAGGGATCGCAGGTTGCGGAATATATATATATATATATATATATATATATATATATATATATATATATACATATATGCATATATATATACATTATTACATATATATATATACATATATACATGTATTTATACATACATAATATATACATATATATACATACATAATTATATATAATTATACCTACATATATACACACATATATATATATATATATACATATATACACACACATATATATATACATATATATACATACATAATTATATATAATTATACCTACACATATATATACATATATATACAAATATATATACATATATACATATATATACATATATATATACATATATACATATATATACATACATAATAATATATACATATATACATACATAATTATATATAATTATACCTACACATATACATATATATATACATATATATACATATATACATATATATATACATCTATATATACATAATAATATACATATATATACACACATAATTATATATAATTATACCTACACATATATACATATATACATATATATATATATACATATATACACATATATACATATATATATACATATATATACACATGTGCATATACATACATAATAATATATACATATATATACATAATTATATATAATTATACCTACATAGGCCTATATATATATATATATATATATATGCATATATATATATATACACACATATATATATATACATATATATATACATATATATACATACATAATAATATATACGTATATATACATACATAATTATATATAATTATACCTACACATGTATATTCATGCATATACATGCATACGTAAAACAATGCAACGTTTTTGGCTCGTTTTTCTGGGAGAAAATGAAACGCTAAGGAGGTTTTAATCGAACAAATGAGCCTAAAAATGGACCGTTATTATTGCCGATGTTAGCATCAATTTTAAGGTGTCTAAATCGATCATGTATTATGTTCGTCCAGAGTAGGATTGCGGTTATTTTTCAATATAACTTGTAATTAATTAATTTCCGTAATTGTTTGAGAAATGTTTTTAAGAATGGAAGATCGCAAAGGTAAACTTTAATTTTCTATAGCACTAATGTAAAACGCTAAGCGCAGGGAACCAGCTTATTCCCGAGCGCTGCATCGTATCAGATGGGTTGTCCAGAGATCGATGTCCAGTGGAGGATCTAAGCGAGGCTGTAAGAGAGGAAGGAGAGAGTGGAGGCAGGGTGGCTGCTAAGGCGGGTTTCGTTGAGGGCGATTACGATTGGAAGACGTCGAGTTGGTTGGATTAGGGTAAGAATTCTTGAAGAGGTGAGAGTTCAATTTGGAATGGAAAGCCATTCGGGTGATGAATAGAGGAGGATGAGGCAGGTGGATGAGTGACTGATTGGCGGTATTAATGGAGGAACTGAGATTAGGCGGAATTCAGAGGAAGGTCGTTCCAGAGTAGAGGTGCAGTGTGGGACATGGTTCGGTTGGAGTGCTTGAGGCTAGTAGCGACAGACTGGGGATCACCAGTGTTCACCACATGCGACTTGCTACGTCCCACTCAACAAATGTCCTAGTATATCAAGATCAGTTTGTTGTAGCCGGTCGCTAGATTATCTGTCTTCGACCCGTGGATTAGTGGGGCCTATATTTTAGTCTCTTTACGCGGTTTCAATGGCGGAGTTACTATAGGAATAACAGAAATCATGGCTTAGACGCTAGACGAAGCAAAAGCACCACAGCATCTCATTAAATCATCACATACTCCATACATTGCATTGCTGTTAAATCTGCTCTTGGCATATTTAGGATATCACGTAATAATATGGAAATTATTTAACCCTCGGGCTACCAAGGGGAGGGGGGATGGTTGCCACCCCCCTAGGTTTTTATGGGGGAAAAATTTTTCCACATGGAATATAATTTTGCCAATTTAGGTAGCTGTAGCAGATTCATTGGCGCACATTTTGAAGTAAACATCATGGTGGTAGCCCACGCCATTCAAAAGTTATACCCGATATACCCGAGGCACCAGGGGTGGGGGGTGGATACCACCCCCACCCTAATTTTTCGACTGTAGCATATTGACTATTCTTCCTATAAGATAAACAAATATACCATTCTTTAGAGGGAATGTAGGGCTTCATTGGCATACTTAAATGTTTGTCTTTTTGAAAACTGGAAGTGATCAAAATAAATAATAATACCCGTAATATGCGTGAAAATGGCTGAATGAAAGGACTCCTCCATTAGTTTTTTGTCTGTAGCGCATTCATTTATCTTCGTGGAAGAGAAACAAATATACCATTCTTTAGAGGGAATGTAGGCTTCCATTGCATACCTACATCTTTGTCTTTTGAAAACCGGAAGTGATGAAAATAAATAATAATACGCGTAATCTGTGTGAAAATGTCTGTATGCAGCATCACAACGTAAACCGATATATATGTATGGATAATATATGTATGAATGCATATTTATGCATATATAAACATGTGTAGGGATGTATATGTGTGTATCTTGGATACATAGATCAGTTTCAAAGCACATAATCGTATATTTGTTTATCTAACAAGTACAAAATATACGCAATAATATAAAATATCGCTAATTATCGGTTCCGATGTTAAAAATTATGTAATTTCGAGGTGCATTCACATAATGTACAACTAAATATACCATTTTGTACAGAATTGAATGCTCAATCCATTGCTGTATTACAAGTTATGATATGTGAAACCAAACTCGAAATCCAGGGGGAGGGTGGTAACCACCCCCCCTTGGTAGTACATGTCACAAAAAAGCTTGGTAGCTTGAGGGTTAATGTAGAATTTCACAAAATATCTTTATTTTTGTTCTAATGACAACTGTATGTTTTGTTTATGAACATTTAATATTTTATGCGAGAGTGTTTATGACCAGCTGATGATATAAAACCATTAAAATCTGCAGTCTAATAATGAAAATCTAATATGTAGTGTTCAAGCAGATGATCAACAGTTATCGTCGCATTTGACGCAAATGCTCTTGTTACACACCTTTAAAACACTTGCAACGACGTTATATATATTCCTATCTGCCTACGATGTTAATTTGTTTATCAGTACTTTATTACGCCCGAAGGCAGAAACAAAATATACATGCACAAATCTGAACAAACAAAATCAAACGCACAGAATGCGAAAATGTTCGTAAAGATCACTTATGCAACTAAATTTACCGTTCAAGATGCCGACGAGTTCAGAGTCACAAAGAAAGTGCTCAACAACGTAACACCAGAAAATATCAGGGAGAAAATTAGATGTCGAATGAACTAGTCGCCTATAGAACATCATGCGACATTTCTTAATAATGTGATGTAAGTCTAGTCTACCAAGTCCACAAATGAAGCCTTTAACAGATTCCCATTTATTAAAACCAAATAACTTTCTATAAACAGAGTTCCAACATGCATTCAGTTCATCTTCTTGTCTCACTGTGTATTTAACGACGGCAGAGGCGTAAGTTAATATTGGCAAGCAGTAGCTTTCTTGTAACGATAGATGAACCAACTCATTAAGATCTTTGGCACGTGCGTAGATACAATTACAGGCAGAGAAGAAAGATCGTCTCACCGATTCAGTGTTAAAATTAAGCGATTTACCATGATTAATCATCACACCCAAATATTTTATTGATTGCACCCAAGGAATCGATACGTCTCCCAGAGTCATGGGAGTAATTGCGAGTTTAGCAGATTTACCTACAGCAATGCAATGAGACTTGGAAGGATTGAACTGTAGAGACAAATCATTAGTAATAGACATACATAGGTCAAGCATATTTTGTAGCCCATTAACAGATGGGCATATTAACAACATGTCGTCCGCGTAGAGCAGACACCCAATAAATAACGAGTTGATGTGACATCCTATATCAAGTTGGCGCAGTCGCACAACAAACAAATTAATGAATATGTTAAACAGGCAGGGCGATAAAACGCTCCCTTGTCTCACACCAGAAGTCACTGAAAAGCAGTATGAAAAGCAACTACCCCAGCGCACCTTAACCAATAATTTACTATACCAATTTTCTAAGAGAGATACTATGGGGGATGGTATACCCGCATGTAACAAAGAGTCGAACAATTTGTTATGTACAACACTGTCAAAAGCTTTTTTAATGTCCAAAGAAGCCATAAATACGGAACTACCATTATTGGTGAAATGGTCGATGGTTGTCCTTAGAGCAAAATTTAATATAGCTTCAGTACAACCCATCCCACGTTTGAAACCAAACTGCAATTCATCAGTAATGAGAAATTCATCACAAATTAAAAGAAGCAAATTTTCAAATACTTTAGAAATCACGGGAATAAGGGTGATGGCACGTTTAAATTTCGAGATTTGTCCTTAACTAAAGGAACGATAATGCCGTGACCAAACGCGGACGGCACATACCGATGAATAATAAACAGCTTAAACAACTGTACAAGTGCAGTTGTCAGACAAGGATGAGCATATAACAAATGTTCAGCACATAACTCATCTGGGCCACAGGCTTTGCCTAAGGACAGTTTTATGATTGAGGCCTGTACGTTTTCAACAGTCACCTGTTGACAAATGTCATTCATCGATAAATTATTCACCTTCTTAATCCGCCCAGGTAACTTTAAAACCGAACGGGACTTCTGGACATCTGGACTACTACTAGTGCTATGAAAGTGATCCGCAAATTTATCAGCAATTTCGACATCACTGACACACCCACTGAAGCAAATGTCCTTTGATAAATTACGCCGAAATTTAGAATTCCATGACTTCCAAAATTGTGATGGACATTTGTTTAAAAAATGCTCATATAATTCATCATTATGACGACTTTCAAATTCCATATAGGATTCTTTAATTGCTAATTTATATTTCAATTTAGTTGAACATTTAATGCGATGCAACTCGCCGTTCAGTGGCCGACCAGCTGAAGTCCACATATCATACCAAAAAATTGAGTTATCCTTCAGACGATCAAGTTCATCATTCCAATATGGCTTCAAAGAGCGCGACGGAAGTCTAGCAACTCATTTAAGGGACGCATTATACAGTGACATGACTAACAAATTATAAATGCTTTCAATATCTTGCAAATGATGCGTATTAGAACAGTTTTCGCCACATGCCTCTGGATTTAAATCAGATACAGACGATATATGAATTCTACTAGCTTCATAATATCCCGGTAAGTAGGTCTTATCCCATCGCCACGAAAATCGTTGAGGAGAGCATCTTCTACTTGGCTTCCGCTGATGTGTGGATGGCAGGTGATTAGAGAAATCAAATGAAACATCATGAAACATTTATGAAACATCTGGCTCCAACATTTCTATCTTGTACGTATGTTGCGAGTATATGATGACAAAGTGCTGTTCATTAATAATAAAAGCTATCGCCTTGTTTTTCTCATTTTCGTTAATACCCAGTTTAAATTTGACAATTCAAACCCTGTCTTAGAGCTGTGTATTCCAGTGTCATCACTGTCTGGTCGCAGATCTCTTTGTTCTGCAACCCAGTGTCATCTGGTTGTTACCACGTTGAGTACTGTCACAGTGCAACATGGAAGTTTTCCACTGGTCGGCCCATCATTCAGGAACTTTTTCCATGAAATCTTCTTTCTTTCTGTCTTTTTTTTTCATAAGCGGTTGAAGACCATTCTGTATGTTTGTGGTCTTGTATAATAGTCACAGATCGGGATCACCTTTGACGAGTTTTCTTTGACAGACGCTATATAATTAAAAATATATTTACTGCTGATGCAGAGTTTAACGACGTCTTATGAGACCATCACAGGGTTATATTTTGCTGAAAACGATTGCGTTAGGTTAACAAAATTACTTATGCCAATAAGTAAAACCGTTTTAAAGGTGTCGAAATGGAGGTTTTTCGGCGAAGTTATTGGACAACTTCGGCCGTTCATGTGAACTCTATATCAGCATATAATTACTTTACAATTGCAAGATGACGGTGGATTAACTTCGGTATTAATGGAAGAACTGAGAATTGGCGGAATTCAGAGTAGAGGTGGTATTGTGGGAGTGGGACATGGATCTGTTGGCGGACTTCAGGCGCGTAATGACAGAGGGGTCGCCACATACGACACATACGACATAGCTACGCCCCACGCCTACATAGGGTCTAGTATATCGTGATCTTATAGGGTAGCCAGTCGCTAGATTTATCTGTTTTCGACCCGTGGATTAGTAGAGCCTATATTATAGTCTCTGTACGCAGTTTCAGTGACGGGGGTTATTATAGGATTAAAATAAACCATGGTTTAGACTTTAGACAGCAGACGAAACATATGCTCCACAGCAGCTCATCAAAACCTCACATACTCCTTACCATGCATTGCAGGGGATTTGGCTATCTCTCCGCTCTTTTCACAGCCATCGTCCACGCTTTCAGAATGGCACTGCCAGAATTTTAGTCAAGCACTGTTGGAGTTAAATTTACAAACCCGTCGAGGTTATATTGAAAAAGGAAGTGTTTTATTAAAGGTGTTTAAATTCAAATATTAATTTGGTTGGTTAGTCGCTGTTTAACGACGCTGTGTAATAACAAAGCTGCGTAGCGTCTCCCCTTTCTCCAGTCTTGGGACTAGCAGCTCCGGGGTACGGACAATGGTTATAGATTAATATTTAATTAATTTATTTAAATTTAATTAATTAAATTACATTCACGGCACCAAAGGCCATTGATATCTCTGACTTTTTCTTACACTTACCATAATCCAGAGTAGAGCGACTTATCCAACAACAGAACCCGATTGGCCTTTATTGTAGTCGTCATTAGAATCTAGTTTGAGGTGTCTAAACTTGAACTTACATGTATTCTTGTGCACACGCAGAGTAGACTTGTGTTTATCCTTCAACAGAACTTGTAACCAATACGCTCCTATAATCTTCTCGGTTATGTTCTGAAGAATGGTTGATTGCAATCGTAATCTTAAACTAAACATTTCTATAGCACAAACTTAAACTAAGCGCAGGGCACGATCTTATTCACGAGCGCTGTTTCGAATCAGAGCCACAGGGGGTTGTCCAGAGATCAAGGTCCGATGGTGACTGCCAGAGAGAAGGGGAGAGAAGAGGCAGAGCGGCTGTTTAGGCGGGTTTCGTTGAAAACAAGAAGCTTCTTCAGAAGGCAGATGATCGACTGGATTAAAAGTAGGAATTCTTGAAGAGGTGAAACTTCAATTTGGAGTGGGAATCCTGTGGGGAGATGAGTAGAAAAGAATGAAGAAGATGACGGTGTGTTTTGAGTGGCGGTATTAATGGAGGAACTGACAATAGGGAAGTTCATTGAAGCGTCTGCAGAAGTACATCTCGCGGGATCCCCAAATCCATACAAAGATCTTTCTGTGTAGGTAATTATTTTATCAGTTACTGTAGTAGCTTCCTTGACCGATAGTTAATAGACTGACTCTTCTTATAAAAGGCATCGATTTCAAACTTGTTATTTCATTCATTTTACTTTATTTTATTTCAGTGTTTAACGTCTTCATAATATAATGAGAACAAAGACCGTTCATAAAAAATTCTAAAGGTGCAGCACAATGAAAACAAGAATTTATAACGTCCGAGGAACACTGTTTAAATGGGCGAAAACAATGCTAATTTGAAATGGCACTAATAATATACATTGTTTAACGACATAGAGTCGAAAACTAAAATCAAACAATATTTTAACGCAAGTATGGATATTATGATATGTGAGGCCGTGTTATTAAAGGTGTGTAATTTTGTTTTTTTATTTTAGATATTAGCGTCCATGCTCAACAACATCTTGTGTTTTCTGTTCGTCCGTTTACGTCAGCCTTACATTACATTACAAGTCATCGGGATATACATGTATATCTAACAGAATGAACGTCATTGACGAGTTTCGATCAAAAAAGCAAAAAACAGTTAACTAGTATGTAATTGCAACTCTGTGTAGAATAGATTTTTATAGCGCTCGGTTAGTAATTTCTCCAACTAGCCACACGCACACGGACACATGTCGATAAACATTACATCATAGAGTGAAAACGTTCCATTTAGACAACTTTTAGACGCTTTCAATTTGAAAAATCTGTTCCGCAATGAGATCATAGAATGTAAAACGTTCAATTTAGACACCTCTAACATGCTTTCCATTTAGGTATATGTTCCTTCTTCGTGAAATCTAAATAATCATGAAGAAGGAACATATTAATATCTAAAATGAATCTAACTAATCACAACTCCGCCACTGTTCGCTTTCTGACAGTGCCAGTCCCAAGCCTTGATAAAGGAGGAGGGCGACGCTAATGGTCCTTGTTACCACACAGCTAGTCGTTAAACAGAAAACAACCACGACCACCACTAAATAATCATCAACTGGTCATGAACTATGACTCCACTGAGCGGGGCGTGCTCATGGTCCCTTTGGCCCGCACAGCTACTAAGCAGAATCGGGCCTTTTCAGTGGTTGGCCCCTCCCTCTGGAACGGGCTTCCTTTGATGCTGCGCTTGCATCCCAAAATCCACTCTGAATCTTTCTATACTTACCTCAAAACTGTCCTTTTCAGCCGTGCTGTGGTCGGGAGCTCTCCTGAGTAGTAACCTTGAAGTGGCGCTATATAAAACTTCGTAATGAATGAATGAATGAATGAATGAATGAATGAATTCAATTTCAATCACCCTGTATCAGCGATATTACGACAATGCTTTTCCTATAGACGTCAACAGTATTTAATGCAAAAAACACACGGTTAAAAAATTGATCGTGATTTTACTTAATAATAATAAAATAGCGCGACAACTAGAAAAGACTAATACGAGATATGCTGCACAAGTTTGCAAGTTAGTTTTCAATAGGAAATAAATTCATCCGTATGCCAAACGATGAATAGAAAACTTACAGAGTCACCGGTGGAGGATCCACGCATACACGTAGATCCAGCAAACGGATTTCCATTCATAGTTAACAGATAGCATCAGATTCAAAATCTAAATGGATGAAGCAGCGTCGGTTGTGTTGGAGCGACGACAAGCGGTTGCGTCCGCAGAACACGTTAACGCCACCGCCCAACAGTTCCTCAGTGATGGTATATGACGCGCGTCTGGCTACTCCTAGAGCCGCCGGGTAAACATAGGACAGATATTCGTCTCCTACCTGACAGTAAGTTGAGGTTCCAGCAATGACTATATCGGTCGAGGTCACTACAAAGACCCAAAATACTTTTACAAAATACCTTTAGAAAAGATTTTTGAAAATACCAAATGAAATAACATTTTCTGTTTTCCAAATAGAAATCTATTTTCGAACTACTATTGTGTCAATCACTGGGCATAATGAACTATCTCTGTAACTGTCTGGTCGAATGGAAACTAAAGGCAAGTACTGCTAATGAACATTAATTTTTTTATATGAGACCGTTTATGTCCAAATGAATATAAATAAAACCATCTAAATCTGCAGTCTGAAGATGAAATGTTATGTAATTTGTTCGAGCACAAGAACAAAATGTAATTGAAACACGTAATGGAGATGCTCTTATAACACACCTTTAAAATACGTTCCCGTACGTTATTTATATTTTTGAGCTCCTGCACTGTTAAATCCCCTTTTCGTCCTTATTCGCCACGGCATCATTGCGTATCGGAAACCGTTGCCTTTCTACGGTGAAACTCAAGGAACCTATTTTAGAAGAAAATGATTGTGTATCCGTTCACACTTATAATCATGTATCATTGCGTATAATTTGAAACCGTTGCCGTTCTACGGTGAAACTCAAGGAACCTATTTTAGAAGAAAATGATTGTGTATCCGTTCACACTTATAATCATGTATCATTGCGTATAATTTGAAACCGTTGCCGTTCTACGGTGAAACTCAAGGAACCTATTTTAGAAGAAAATGATTGTGTATCCGTTCACACTTATAATCATGTATCATTGCGTATAATTTGAAACCGTTGCCGTTCTACGGTGAAACTCAAGGAACCTATTTTAGAAGAAAATGATTGTGTATCCGTTCACACTTATAATCATGTATCATTGCGTATAATTTGAAACCGTTGCCGTTCTACGGTGAAACTCAAGGAACCTATTTTAGAAGAAAATGATTGTGTATCCGTTCACACTTATAATCATGTATCATTGCGTATAATTTGAAACCGTTGCCGTTCTACGGTGAAACTCAAGGAACCTATTTTAGAAGAAAATGATTGTGTATCCGTTCACACTTATAATCATGTATCATTGCGTATAATTTGAAACCGTTGCCGTTCTACGGTGAAACTCAAGGAACCTATTTTAGAAGAAAATGATTGTGTATCCGTTCACACTTATAATCATGTATCATTGCGTATAATTTGAAACCGTTGCCGTTCTACGGTGAAACTCAAGGAACCTATTTTAGAAGAAAATGATTGTGTATCCGTTCACACTTACAATCATGTATCGAAATACAATTGAAGTGCATTGAAGATCATTAGCGTCGCCCTCCTCCTTCATCTAGGTTTGGGACTTGCACTGGCAGAGTATGAGTAGTGGCGGAGTTACATGTACTACGGGTAATGGTTATAAATTATTATTTTTATTAATTTAATTTAATTTAATTTAATAAACTCAGTGACATTTTCGGCACCAAGGCCGTTGATATCGTTACTCTAGGAAATTTCTCCACATTTACTCCTGCCAAGAAATATCAAACGACTGAACCAGATTGGCGATTATTATATTCGATATTGCGATCTATTTTAAGGTGTTTAAATTGAACTTGTATCTGTATACATGCAGAGTAGAGTTGTGTCTATCCTTCAACATAACTTATAACCACCTGCTCCTGCTTAAAAACGGTTACGTTTTGAAGAATGGTAGGTCGTAAGCGCGCAATCGTAAACTCCCAATTTCTATAGCGCTACTGTAAAACTAAGCGCAGGGTACCAGCTTATTCACGAGCGCTGCTTCGTATCGTTAAACGGGAGCGAATTGGTTATAAGTTATGTTGAAGGATAGACACAACTCTACTCTGCATGTATACAGATACAAGTTCAATTTAAACACCTTAAAATAGATCGCAATATTGAATATCATAATCGCCAATCTGGTTCAGTCGTTGGTATAATTTCTTCGTATCAGAGTTCAGTGGAGGTCCGAGGGTGACAGTCAGAGCGAAGGGAGAGAGGAGGAAGAGCGGCTGCTAATTAGGGCGGGATTCGTTGAGGACGAGAAGGCTTCGAAGGCAGATGATCGGATGGTATGAATTCTTGAAGAGGTTGGATTTCAATTTCGAATGGTTAGGCCTGTGGGCTGATGAGTACAGGAGCTTGAAGCAGATAAAGGTGGGTGGGTGAGTGGTGGTTTTGGTGGAGGAACTGAGAATAGGAGGGATTTAAACGAAAATTCGTTCCTGAATCAAGGTGCAGTGTGATCTGTAGGAGAATTCGAGGCGAGTAGTGACTGGGAGATCATCACATGCGACATTCAATGTATATAGTGATCATAATTAGGTTAGCCGGTACTAGATTATTTGTCTACGAATCTGGATTAGTAGGGCTTATATAGTTTCTGTACGCTGTTTCAGTGGCGGAGTTACTATAGGACTATAAATAAATCATGGTCTACAGATTAGGTGAAGCAAAAGAACCACAACAGCAAATTAACGCCTAACATACTACCTACATGCATTGCAAGGAATTTAGTTTAAACATTATTTTCCATATGAGACATTTCGTCTAACATCTGCTTCAATAGAAGAACTTTCAATAATTCATAAAATGTGTCATTATATTATTAAACCTGTATTGGTCTGCTTCGCGGAACCTTCGTATAGGACCCTATTATGTTTTGTTTAGGTTGGGGTTCCGTCTAAAAGTGTCAGTTCAAATTATTTTGACCATGAACCAATATCTAAAATATGAAAAGTGATTTTCTGTTTAACGACTAGCTGTGTGGTAACAAAGGCCATTAGCGTCGCCCTCTGCCTTTATCCAGGCTTGGGACTGGCACTGTCAGAAAGCAAACAGTGACGAAGTTAAATGAAAAGTGAGTATAAGCTTTGGTGTATATATTGGTAGGAGAGGTTAAAGGTGTCTAAAAAGTGAGCGGTGTAAGTATTCAGCAATTGCATTTTGGTGTTTAGCGACATCCCACGTCTGCGAGTGCCGTTAATTAGTAGCTGCTTAATGACTCTGTTTCATAACAAATGCTAATAGCGTCTCCCTCCTTCTTTTCCATGCTTGGGACTAGCACTAGCACTATCATAATACAGACAGTTTAATTTAAATTGTAATTAAATAATCACTTATAAATCATTAGAGCACCACACCAAGCGAAGACTTATTATTATATTCGTCAGGCGGTAGCCTAAAAACAATGAATAGAAAACAGGAGGCGTACTCAGTGGCAGGCCCACGCATACACGTGGAACCAACCAACGGATTCTCATCTATAGCAGATAAATAGCATTAATTTCAAAGTCTACATGAATCAAGCAGCGACGATAGTGTTGGAACGACGACAGACGGTAGCGTCCGCGGCACACGTTAANCTCTGACAACGGCATCGGTGCCGTTCTGTCTCAGAAGCAGGATGGAGATGAGCGGGTCATCGCTTACGGAAGCCGTCTTCTGTCTGTGGCCGAAAAGAAATACTGTGTCACTCGCAAAGAGTTGCTGGCCGTGGTGTATTTTACCAGGCAATTTCGACAGCACCTTCTCGGTCGCCATTTCACATTGCGAACAGATCATGCGGCGTTACAGTGGCTTCAGAAAACACCGGAGCCGATCGGGCAACAAGGAAGATGGCTGGAGCGTCTAGCAGAGTTCGACTTTGAAATAGTGCACCGCCCGGGACTTCGACACGGTAACGCGGACGCCCTGTCAAGGAGACCATGTCGCCAATGCGGAATTGAGGATGAAGCCCAAGTCGTAGCAGCAACACGAGAGGAGGTACGCCAACTAGAGGTAAGCGACACTGTTGTTTTGACCGAACCGGTCACATTGCAAGATGCACAGAAAAGGGACGCTGACCTTAGCATAGTCAGGAGGTGGTTAGAGGGACCAGACGGAGCCCCGGATCTCGAGGACATTCAAAATGAGAACGGCAACATAAAGACTTATTGGTTTCAGCGCGAGAAACTCCTCATTAGAGACGACGTTCTGTGTAGAAAGACGTTCGACGGAGATATGCAAATCGTGGTCCCAAAGGAATTGAGGAAGCAGTTCTTAAGCCTGGCGCACACAGGCATAACTGGAGGTCACCTTGGCATACGACGGACCCGAGGACAAATTAGACGACGGGCGTATTGGGTCGGTTGGTCCAAGGACGTGTGGTTCTTTTGTCGCTCCTGTCCGGAATGTTGCCAGTATCACAGAGGTCAACCTCCAAGACAAGGGTTGCTTCAAGTAGTGCCATGTGGAGAGCCATTCGAGAGAATTTCTGTCGATGTCACTGGCCCTCATCCAAGGAGTAGACGGGGAAATGTATATATATTGACGGTCATGGACAACTTCACAAAGTATGTGGAGGCAATCCCTATGACCAACCAAGAAGCATGCACAGTGGCGAAAGCACTGGTGGAAGTTGTAATTGTTCGGTACGGTGCCCCATTGCAAATACTGACTGATCGGGGGACGAATTTTGAAAGTGCAGTTTTCCAAGGAATGTGTCGTCTGCTTGGTATCGACAAGGTTCGGACAACAAGTTACCACCCAAGGGGAAATGGCACGATTGAGCGTTTTCATCGGACATTGAACGCGATGCTGGGAAAAATAGTGAGTTCCCATCAAAGAGACTGGGACGAATGTTTGCCCTACGTGCTCGCTGCTTACCGCGCCTCCACACACGACGCAACGGGGTTCAGTCCGAATTATCTGACCTTCGGTCACGAAACCCGGGCCCCAGTGGACCTTGTGTTTGGGCGGCCAACGGAAGAAGCTTCGATCAAGCCAACTTACGCGGCCTACGTGGAAGATTTAGCGGAACGGATGGAAACGGCCTACGCGGAGGTGCGATCTCACCTTCAGAGAGCTGCAGAACGCCGGAAGCGAACGTACGACCTCAGGGTACGGCCGGTAAATTCAAGGAGGGAGATCTGGTCTGGCTGTATACGCCGAGGCGATATCAAGGAAGATCTCCGAAATGGGGCAAAAATTATACGGGGCCATTCCAAATAATCCGGGCATACGGGCAGGTAAACTACGTACTCAGAAAATCTACACGAACAGTGCCCTTCGTCGCCCACGTAGACAAATTGAAGCTATGCCTCAATCAAGATTTATCGGCAGGAGTAGCGAGTCAAGACAACCCGGGGGTGGCAGGGAAGATGACAGATGAACAGGAATCCGATGTTTTGAGAGATGATGAAAGCCGAAACCGCCCGCGTCGACTGACAAAGAGGCCAGCCCGATACTCGAATTGACCTGGAGGTCGCTCCAGGCTCGGAAAACTCCAGCTATGAAACTGAGGGATTTACGAGGCTCATCGCATTCGAGATTAAGTGACCATGGAAGCAACTTGTTACATATGTGGGCGCAAATATCGTGGACGCCATCGAAGTTCCTCGCTGAGCAGGCATATGAGGATGTTTCATCAGCAATTTCGTGGCAGTGACTACGTCCGTGGCGTGAAAGAAGGGCGAATTGTACGTGCCAGGAACGTGCACGTCGCGGACACCATCGTTCAACCGACGCCATCCACGGGACCGAGCAGCGACCCGGAATTCGAATGGAATACATCTCTGGAAGAGGTCCTGCTAGAACAGCTGGACGCGGACCCCTTCGCTAGACAGGCGGAGGAGGATCAAATTGCGGACCTTACCAGGTGGACGCAGGCATCGGTCACCAGTACGACTCTGCCTCGATTTCTGGAACTCGCAAGCCACCGGTATCCGTTCGTCGCAGACACTGTGATCGTTGGAATCTTCCGGGGCCTCAGTCCGATCGCGGATATCCCGGATCGAACGGCGAGGGTACAACCGCAGAGGCCCAATCCAGAACCACCAATGCCAGCGAGAATCGAACCCCCGACTACCATTCCTACGCTGACACCTACTGTCATCGTGGACGCAATCCTGATCGACAGCGATGAGTCCGATGGCGATGTATGAAACTACCAACCGGCTGGAGGAATTCGCACTGACTGTACAGTTATCTTCTTTGCTTATACCAACTATTAAGATGTAGAACTATTAGTATATATATATATATGTTTTATCGTTTTGGACATTAACGCTATAATCATGATATTCGTGGCCGACATTTTACTCGCTTGATGCGTCGAAATAATACTATAAACTTCAGTGTAAATGCGAACTATAAGCCTACGCTAGTACTGTTATTTTATGAACATTCGTTCGTTATAGACTGAACTCGGATTTCTAATCATTGTGCCGACTGCCGAGGGAACATTCTTATAAGCATCGCGTATGCTGTTAGATTAGACTTGTTTTTATTTTGATATTTATGTTGATGCATCACAGCCAGGCGTCTGTGATTTCATCTTGGTGTGGGAGGGATGTAGGGTAAAATGAATTTGACTGCCTTGAAGGACTGCGGACTCTAGCACGCGCTGCAGGCTGAGGCTGCAGGCTGAGTAGACCACGCCCTACAGACACTGCTGCTACGGAACCGCATAACGGCCGCTAGGGCAGGCGCTGATAGCGAACAGTGATTGCCGCTAGTTAGGCAGACCAGACTGTCGACAGACAGACAGACTGCCAATGACGGACGCTAGTGAGTCGACTGCCGCTAGTCAGGCTAAGTTAGCCCACAACAGACCTGACAGCCAAACGGACTTTGACTGCCAACAGACCAAACTGCTGACAACAGACTGCCGCTAGCAGCCTAGGACAGCTTTGACAGCTAGCTGTGATTGCCGCTAAGACAGACCAGGTTGCTGACAGATATGACTGCCGCTAGTAGCCTAAGACAGCAGCTGATGGGAGGATCTAGTAACAGGCCTTGGATTGTATATAAGGAAACACGGAAGGGCCATTTGTATGTTCGGTGACATCGAGGAACATCAACCGGCGTGCAGTTCGTGACGTTGAGAGTTTCGGCGACAGCGGGAAGTCGACAGTACGAAGACAGACTATTGCCGTGGAGGACATAGAGTGATTCGGAGCCAAAGAGCAGTAGTAGAGCGTAGAATATATAAATATATACGTAGCATTAAGTAACATTGTACATGTATGTAGAACTTAATTAGGCATTAAAATAGAAAGAAAGAACATTGTGACTTGTCGTTCAATTCCGTTCAAATAAGCCTTCTAGCCGACCGGTAGAAGCCGAATCCTTGCCTTGAAGAAACAGAGACAATTACGTTCGCCGGCCAGTTTTCCCCACAGAATGCTTTACGTTGAATGATTAAACACAAATTTACTCTTGATGCACATTAATACGAGCTTAATGTAGATACCTTAAATTATATTATATTATCTACTATAATTATTTTCAATCGGTTTCAGTGGCTGGATGGATGAAAAGAGCTGTAATATGCCAAAAAAATCTTTGTCGGCGGTACCGGCCTATGTTGTCATAAGCTGCCGTTAAACTTTGGATTCAATTCAGTGGCTGGATGCTTCCCATAAACTCAGGATCTCCTCACTAATTGCTGGATAACAAAGTTCCAAACTACTGTGGAAAGTATACACACACTTCCTAAAGATATCAACGAATAGATTAAATTAATTAAAATGACAACTCCGGCTATGTCCGTACTCTGGTAGTGCCAGTCCCAAGCCTGGAGAAAGTGGGCGACGCTAATCATCTTTGTTACGACAAAGCTTCGTTAGAGGACAACTAAACAACTATTATACGCATGCAAATCAATGACCACGTGCAACGAATGCAATCAAGAAATGAACTGATGTGCAATTCACGGCATTGCGAATTTTACCTGGCCCTAGTTATAACGCTCTGCTTAAATACACCTTTGAAGCGAAGTTCACCAGTGCTTTATAGACAATAATTCCCCACCACCCTACCTGAGGGAGTACCAGTCCCAAGTCTGGAGAAAAGAGGAGGCGAGGCTAATAATCTATGTTATGAAAGAGCGTCGTTACAGCAACCAACCAACTACTACTCCGCCGTGCCGGAAGTGTCCGGTAGTGCCAGTCACAAGTCTGAAGTAAGGTGGAGGTCGACGTGAAAGTCCCTTGCAGCCGTAAGATGTCGCTAAACACTGACAACTATAATTATTATAATATGCGACGGTAGCACGGTGTCCAATTAGTTAGAGGGCTCGCCTTTTAACGCGGAGAGTAAGGGTTCAATCCTTCTCCACTGAAACAGTTGCTGTGTGAAGACCTTGGAGCAAATCGTTCACTCACAGTTATTGCTCAGCGCCATCGATTGATGCTTGGCCATTAGATATTGGCAGTTAATAAATGCATAATATCAATTATGCCAATATCCTGTCAAGATAATAACTATTCTAGAGCTTCGAATGCGCTTTCTCCTTAAGCTCGCACTACAATTCTTTCTGGCAGCCTCTCCTCCTCTTCCTCTTTTCTCAAAAGCTGCTTCTTTTCTCGGGTCTTTGCGCCCTGGGAGCGCTTCTGAATGGTTCATCCTACAAGGGGCGCTTTATAAATGTTTAGATACAATACAATACAATGCAATTCTAATAAAATGATGACTTCTATTGCCCCGTTAGACTTCAGCTGATAATTATTCAAGTCTCATACTGTGATTGCCTCGAATCGGTAACTTGAAAGCATGAGATCTTGACTCGGGTTACCTAGACAATTGCGCAACAAAACCTTTCGTTGGACCCTGTTTCAGACTCGATCTACACGACGCTTAATGTGTCCCCAAGATACATAATAGAGCGTCATTAGAGGGTCTGTGAAAACTGATTCTCTCGGTAGCTAAGTGGTCTTCATTTAAAAACAAAGATTTCATCTTTGAGCAAATAATGCTCAGAAAGCTGTACAAGTTATCCTGCGCATACATAAAATTCAGGTAAGGTCAAACCTGGCAATTGTAAGATGTCGCTAAACACTGCATAAATCAGCTTCCCAATTAGACACTTTTAACGTTACAATCAATGTTATAATGATTTACGTTCAGTTAAGGTCTATGTTAGAGATTATGCCAAAAAATAATCTTTGTCGGAGGCAACCGCCTATGTTGTCATAAGCTGCCGTTCAACTGTGGATCCAAGGTCTATGTTATATGTTGTCGTTGTTCTTATTCTTCTAAATGATCCCATAACTGCCGTTTTGGGGTGATGCCAGTCCAAAGCGAGTTCAAGAAGAGGGGCGACGTCAACGGCCATGACAGCCGCAAGCTGTCGCTATACACTTAAAACTACTACAAGAAAGATGGATGACTTAACGTTACCATAAATACTTATCTTTTCATGTTGCATAAACTGGTGACGTCGCCGATCTTGTTGTAGTGGGCAGTATCATTTGCAGTTTGTATGAAATGTAAGGAGGAAGAGAGAAGAATGAAAAGAAGAGAGAATTTGAGGCTAGGGAATATAGGAATGTTCACCATCACTTCGATGGACAGAGTTACGTCCTTGTGATCTATGGACCGCCTACGCCATCTGCTCTCAGCAGTGACATCGGGTAGAGCTTCAATTTACCAAAACGACAGGCGATGAATATCTGTTCTACGTGCACCCGATGGCTCGAGGGATAGCCGGATGTGCGTCATCTATCACAAGTGAGGGATAGCTGGACGTGCGTCACCATCAACGTTGTCTTACTTACTTATTGTTTAATCACGTACAAAGTTGTGAAGTCGTACGTGGATCTTTGGAATGACCTCGACCGATAGTCGTGGTTGGAGCTTCAATTTACCAAAACGGCAGGCGATGAATATCTGTTCTACGTGCACCCGATGGCGCCAGGGATAGCCGGATCTGCGTCATCTATCACAAGTGAGGGATTGCTGGACGGTGGCGTTAACGTGTGCCGCAGACGCTACCGCCTGTCATCACTCTAACACTACCGACAATGCTTCGTCCACGTAGACTCTGAACTTGATGCCATGTTATGATGTTTTTTAAGCTAAGGATAGAAATCCGCTGGATGGATCCACGTGTTTGCGTGGACCTGTCACCGGAGATTCCGTTAACCTTCGCAGGACGAAGACATTTTACGATACACGGAGGACGAAGAGGGGTAATTTTTTACCCCAAAGCAATTTTTAATATCTCAGCACATAGGTAAGGAACAATAAAAAATGAAGTATCAATTCTAATAGTTCTAAGGTCAAGGAATCGATCTATCCTAGTCAGAATAGTCTGTCAATACTACTTACCAAGATGGCGGTAAGATGGCCGCCAAAACACAGAAATATGCATATTTCCGCTCACAGGTAAGATAGAATGACAAATGAACCCTCCAATTTCATAGTTCCGAGGTCAAGGAATCCATTTATCGTAGTGAGAATAGTCTGTCAATACCACTTTCCAAGATGGCGGCCAAGATGGCCGCCAAAACACAGAAATATGCATATTTCCGCTCACAGGTAAGATAGAATGACAAATGAACCCTCCAAATTTCATAGTTCCGAGGTCAAAGAATCCATTTATTGTAGTGAGAATAGTCTGTCAATACCACTTTCCAAGATGGCGGCCAAGATGGCCGCCAAAACACAGAAAATATGCATATTTCCGCTCATAGGTAAGCTACAATGACAAATGAACCCTCCACTTTCATAGTTCCGAGGTCAAGGAATCCATTTATCGTATTGAGAATAGTCTGTCAATACCACTTTTTTCCAAGATGGCGGCCAAGATGGCCGCCAAACACAGAAATATGCATATTTCAGCTCATATGTATGCTACAATGACAAATGAACCCTCAACTTTCATAGTTCAGAGGTCAAAGAAATCCATTTATCGTAGTGAGAATAGTCTGTCAATACCACTTTCCAAGATGGCGGCCAATATGTCGGCCAAGATGGCCGCCAAACACAAAAATATGCATATTTCAGCTCATAGGTATGCTACAATGACAAATGTAACCCTTCCATTTTAAAGTTCCGAGGTAAAAAATCCATTTATTGTAGTGAGAATAGTCTGTCAATACCACTTTCCAAGATGGGGCCAAGATGGCCGCCAAACACATAAATATGCATATTTCACCTCATAGGTAATGCTACAATGACAAATGAACCCTCCAATGTTATAGTTCCGAGGTCAAGGGAATCCATTTATCGTAGTGAGAATAGTCTGCCAAAACTAATTTCCCTCTTAAGGGATGGCCGTCATCTTGGAAAGTAGCATTGACAGACTATTCTCACTACGATAAATTGATTCCCTGATCTCGGAACTATGAAAATGGAGGGTTCATTTGTCATTGTAGCATACCTTTGAGTTGATATATGCATATTTCTGTGTTTGGCGGCCATCTTGGCCACCATCTTGAAAATTAGCATTGATAGACTCTTATCACTACGATAAATGGATTCTCCTGACCTCGGAACTATGAAAGTGGAGGGTTTATTTGTAATTGTACATACCTTACGAGCTGAAATATGCATATTTCTGTGTTTTGGCAGCCATCTTGGCCGCCATCTTGAAAGTGCAAGCAAAATTATTGCAACTATTGAAATCGAATTCCACGGTAGATTCAGTACTTTATTTCTGATTACAGGTTACTTATGACAAATATCTTTGAAAATGCATATTCACCATGAACGAATTATTAACGACGTCGAGGACAAAGAGGGGTAAATTTTTACCCCAGGACACTTTGGACTCAAAAATCTTCTTCCCCCAACATGACATTTTCCTGGCTTTGGTGTCAGAATATGTCAAAGGTATTAACTTGTAAACACATGGAACGTCAAATTATAACTCCCAACGGTTGCTCCGCAATCAGCATTCAAACACCCCTGGGGTAATTATTTACCCCTCTCCGTCCTGCGAAGGTTAAATTCATTGTTTGGCTTATTGATGAATTTATTTTTTCGTAATGAAATTTAACGTGTATGCTAGAGCATAAGTACCTTCGTATTAGTACTTCCTCGTAGTTGCGCGCTATTAATTCCTAATTGAAGTTATAATCAATTATAATCAATTATCCATTGACGTCGATAATAATGCTACAGTTGTATTCTCGCTATTTCTGACAGATTGAGTTTGGAATTTTCATTTAGTTCAGACTTAAGGACGAAACGTTATTGAGGAACATATACCTTCAGTGGGAAGCGTTTTAAAGGTGTCTTAATTGGACGCTCACAGTCTATAAAAATAATAATAATAATAATAATAATAATAATAATAATAATAATAATAATAATAATAATAATAATAATAATAATAATAATAATAAAAATAATAATAATAATAATAATAGAACCGTTCCAGACTTTATAATAATAATAATAATAATAGAACCGTTCCAGACTTTTATCATTTTAATTAATCTATAAGTCCCTGAGGGATCATGTTTACCTCAGGGCAATAAAAAAAAAAAAAAAAAAAAAAAAAAAAATAATAATAATAATAATAATAATAATAATAATTGTATTGTATTGTATTGAATTGTATCTAAAGATTTATATAGCGCCTCTCAGAATAACTATTCAGAAGCGCTCTCAGCACGAAAAACCCCGGGGAAAAGAAACGTCTTTAAAGAACGAGAGACCAAAAGGAAAAACTAGTCATTAGTTTAGCCTTTAATGAGGGGGAAGGTCATTCCAAGTAGAGGGGCCAACCACAGTAAATGCTCGGCGTTGAGCCAAGGCAGTCCTAGTCCTAGGAACAAAAAGATCTATCCAATCAGCAGAGCGCAAGGAACGAGATGAGGTCGCAGATAACGGCTTTCGCGTATAGTCAGAAAGATACTTTGGGGCACTGCTCAGCTGCGCCTTTGAGACTAGAAAGAGGATCTTATAATGGATGCTCGCAGTAATAGGAAGCCAGTGCAAGACATCAAGCATTATGTATAGACATGCGCAAAGCGAGGGAGTCAGGCTATGAGCCTAGCTGAAGCGTTTAAGACCGATTAAAGGGGAGAAAGACGCTGTTTCTGGAGGCCCATAAGAAGTGAGTTGCAGTAGTTAAGTTGGGAACAGATAAACGCATGTACTATGGTGGTAAAGACAGAGGAGAGAGATCGTCTGATGGCTCTGAGATGCCTCAGTTGAAAGAAGCAGGAGCGAGTCAGGTTAGATATGTGCTCCGTGAATGTGAGAGAGGAGTCAAGCGTGACACCCAGGTCACGGACACTAGAAGAGTATGTGTAGGCAGGGAATAGTCAGTAATTGAAAGTCAAGTTTGGAAAGCTGTTGTCTAGTTCTAAACCAGATCAACTGAGTCTTTGTAGAATTTAGGCATGGACGGTAAGTCGACATCCAATAGTGAAGATCAGAAACAAGAAAATCAATGGAACGGACTATAGTAGTTGTTGGTCAGATGGTGGACCAAGAACGAAATCCTGGGTATCATCTGCATAAAGATGGCCATTGTAATATCAAGTATTTCATTCTGCAATATCAAATGACTCATTTTCTAATGTCAAGTGCCTAGTATAATTGTAATATAAAGTGTTTCGTATTGTATTATCAAGTGTTTTGTATCGTAATACCCAGTTTTACGTATTGTAATATTAATTGAATACACGGGTGGAATAAAGCACTAAGTGCCATTATTTCTTTTATACGCTTTTCGCGTGTTTCCTGTAGATTGGTCTCTCATCTATGGAAGAAAGCACTAATGATCATTAATTCCAGTAAATAGTAACGTTTCATTCGCCGTATGGCAGCACCCTATCAGTCACACGTAAACAAAATGGACGCTCGCGCAGAGCACGCTAATTCATTGTCTTCAGAAGTTAATATTACTTATTATTCGTCACAGTCTAGTGATGAAACGGAATACTATGATATTGATTCGGAATTTGAAAGGCAGAGTGCAAGTCGTGCTAAGGAAAAAGGCAAGATTCGGACAAAACACGAGGACTTATGGTCGGATAACACGAGGAAGCGAAGGAAGAATGCGGTTAGGATAATACTTGTAAAATATAGTTTCTATTCAAATAATAATGCAGTAGAAAATAGTATTTCTTCTGGGAAAAATGTCAGAATGCTTTATAACATCCTTATATTAATGATATTATTGAAAACTCAGGACTTGTGCTATTTCACACCAACCATAATAGGCAAGCATGCAGGCGGGTAGGCTAAGTAAACAAAAAATCCCTTAACGGTTTCATGTTGTGAATACTAATTGACAAAATAACGAAATTCATGGTCAAATAGCATACTGCAACGTACTAACACATCATATTGGTTCTAATGATCAATGGAAAACATAATTTGGAAAAACAAATTTCATATCGATTTTACTCGATATGACTTTTTTGTACTTAGTGCTTTATTCCACCCGTGTATTCAATTGTCTTGTATTGTAATATGAAGTGCTTCATGTTGTAACTTAAAGTGTTTTGACTATCATGGCCGTTGATGTCGACACTCTGCACTACCTCGGTTAATTTATGTACCGAAACAGCCTTATACTCACCACCAGTAAATTGAACGCGATTGTATAAACTGAAGAACTATCTAGTTAAAGGTGTCCAAATTCGACGCGATCTATTTTTATCCATCTAGTTTAACTTGCGGAAATCTTGAATGTTTGTTTGTTTGTTTGTTTGTTTGTTTGAGCCACAGGCTAAAATGTCAAATCTTGCGACGACTAATGCGATCACTTACAATCATTCAATCGTCCTGAAACTTGGCAGATAGACTCGCCCTCGCAGACACTTCATTCTATTAAAATTTCAGCTCCCCCAAAAAAGGCTAGCTTATAGAATCGGGGACTCAACTTTTCGAATCGGGGAATTTCCTTTTCCGTTACGCAGCGCTGTGATTGGCCGGCGTTGTGAATGGGCGCGCTGCCTGAATACACGCGCGCTATGTTGTAAAATAACGCGGACTATATATTTGTAGAGGTAACTGCTTCGTAAGACGCATTATAGGATACTAGATGGATATAGTAAAAAACTTTGTTTTTACAGGCTGTATTTTATTATCCATCTAGTTTAACTTGCGGAAATCTTGAATGTTTGTTTGTTTGTTTGTTTGTTTGAGCCACAGGCTAAAATGTCAAATCTTGCGACGACTAATGCGATCACTTACAATCATTCAATCGTCCTGAAACTTGGCAGATAGACTCGCCCTCGCAGACACTTCATTCTATTAAAATTTCAGCCCCCAAAAAGGCTAGCTTATAGAATCGGGGACTCAACTTTTCGAATCGGGGAATCCCCTTTTCCGTTACGCAGCGTTCCCATTGGTCGCGTTCCCATTGGCCGCAGCAAAAAAATGGGTGCGCTGCCTCATTAAGCGCACGCTATGTTGTAAAATTAACGCGGACTATTTTCAGAGTACACGTTATAGGATACTAGATGGATATAGTAAAAACTTTGTTTTTACGGGCTGTATTTTATTATCCATCTAGTTTAACTTACGGAAATCTTGAATACTTGCTTGAATACTTGCTTGCTTGCTTGCTTGCACGAGCCACAGGCTAAAAAGTCAAATCTTGCGACGACTAATTCGATCACTTACAATCATTCAATCGTCCTGAAACTTGGCAGATAGACTCGACCTCGCAGACACTTCATTCTATTAGAATTTCAGCTCCCCCCAAAAAGGCTAGCTTATATCGGGGACTCAACTTTTCGAATCGGGGAATCCCCTTTTCCGTTACGCAGCGTTGTGATTGGCCAGCGTTTTCATTGGCCGCAGCAACAAAAGCGCGTGCGCTGCTTCATTAACCGCACGCTATGTTGTAAAATGAACGCGGACTATATATTTGTAGAGGTCACTGCTTCGTAAGACGCATTATGGGATACTAGATGGATATAGTAAAAAACTTTGTTTTTACGGGCTGTATTTTTTAATGTATAACTTAAATAATAGGTATCTAATTAAATTTGTCTAAAAGCAGCGTTTAATTTTCCTAGTAGCTTATAAATTATTTGTCTAGCGACATCTTGTGGCTGCTATTGGGCCGAACTTTACCATGTGTTTGATGTAGGAAATTGTCGATTTTTTATGTATAACAAAAAGGCTTCGTCCGTAGGCCCTGTATAATTAGACTCGTCTAAATTCAACGTGTTAATATTTTCTATTATCTAGCGACATTTTTCAGTTGTCAGGGTCGTTAACGTGAGCCGTTCTTTACCATCATTTCAATGTTAGTAAGTGGGTTAGGGCTGTGGATTGGTTGGTGAGTTGCTGTTTAACCCTCAGGCTACCAAGCTTTTTTGTAACACGGACTACCAAGGGGGGGTGGTTACCACCCCCCCCTGGATTTCGGGTTTGGTTTCACATATCATATCTTGTAATACACCAATGGATTCAGCATTCAATTCTGCACAGAATGGTATATTTAGTTGTACATTATGTGAATGCACCTCGAAATTACATAATTTTTAACATCGGAACTGATAATTAGCGATATTTTATATTATTGCGTATATTTTTTACTTGTTAGATAAACAAATATACGATTATGTGCTTTGAAACTGATCTACGTATCCAAGATACACACATATACATCCCTACACATGTTTATATATGCATAAATATACATTCATACATATATTATCCATACATATATATTGGTTTACGTTGTGATGCTGCATACAGACATTTTCACACAGATTACGCGTATTATTATTTATTTTCATCACTTCCGGTTTTTAAAAGACAAACCTGTAAGTATGCAAATGAAGCCCTACATTCCCTCTAAAGAATGGTATATTTGTTTCTCTTCTGGGAAGAAAACTGAATACGCAGACAAAAAACTAAGGGGAGTCCTTCCATTCAGCCATTTTTCACGCATATTACGGGTATTATTATTTATTTTGATCACTTCCGGTTTTCAAAAGACAAACATTTAAGTATGCAAATGAAGCCCCACATTCCCTCTATAGAATGGTATAATTTGTGTCTCTTAATATTAAATGACGGATAAGATATAGTCGAAAATCTAGGGGGTGGTATCCACCCCCCTGGTGCCTCGGGTATATTGGGTATAACTTTTGAATGGCGTGGACTACCACCATAATGTTTACCTCAAAATGTGCGCCAATGAATCTGCTACAGCTACCTAATTTTCAAATTTTTTATTCCACACGGGAAAAATTTTTATGCATAAAACCTAGGGGGGTGGCAACCACCCCCCCTTGGTAGCCTGAGGGTTAACGACACTGTTTCATTACATAGACGATTAGCGTCGCCCTCCCTCATTCATTAACACTTGGGACTGGCACTGTCAGTGCGAACAGTTTAATGACACTGTGTACACGTATCATAACAAAGATAATTAGCGTCGCCCTCCTCCTTTCTCCAGGCTTGAAACCGGCCCAGCTTCGTTAGGGAGCGAACTATCCAGGCTAAAATGAGAGAAGAAATGAAAAATAAGCCTACAAATGCAATCTAAGACATCAACATCAACAGCAGACATCAGACGTCGTTAAACATCAGCAGTAATTAAATTTGTAGGTGATCATTTATATAGCGCCTCTTCACAAAACTCATTAAAGGTGATCCCGGCTTTATAAGGCTTACACAGGACTCCTGTGAATAGAATGGTCTTCAACATCTGTTGCGAACTAGATGATTGACTTCGACGGTCGAGTCAGTCCAATAAAGTCGATGAAGAACCACCAGTTAAACACCTTTAAGACGGTACAATCGAATGGTATAAATAATTTCGTTAACGTTGTGATACACAGTCCATCATTCCTTCACATGCGTCATTGTCAACGGTTCTAGGAGCCACAAGATGTCGTTAATAATAATAATAATAATAATAATAATAAATAATAATAATAATAATAATAATAATAATAATAATAATAATAATAATAATAATAATAATAATAATAATAATAATAATAATAATAATAATAATAAAAATAATAGTAATAATAATAATAATATCTTTTCTTTAATAAGCGCCTGACAAACGCACTGCGCTGTACATTTACATGTTATGCAATTGAAATCTTAACTTCTAACAGAACAGACAGCCTTGCAATACAACGGCGCTAATAGCCGCCTACAAAGCAAATCCGCCCAACGGGGGCTCGAACTCGGTACCTCTCGGTCACTGTGCCAGATGTTATCCATGCGCCATAGGCCCCCAATAATAATAATATAATAAGAATAATAATAATAATAATAATAATTATAATAATAATAATAATTATTATAATAATAATAATAATAATAATAATAATAATAACACTTTTCTTTAACCCTAGGGCTACCAAGCTTTTTTTGTGACATCGGCTACCAAGGGGGGGTTTGAGACGACCCTTCTGAATTTCGTGTTTGGTTTCACATATCATAACTTGTAATACAGCATTTGATTCAACATTCATTTCTGCACAGAATGATATCTTTAGTTGTACATTATGTGAATGTACCTCGAAATTACATCACTTTTAACAACGGAACCCCTTAATTAGCGATATTTTATATTATTGCGTACATTTTGTACTTTTCGGATAAACAAATATAAAATTATGCGTGTTTTGAAACTGATCTATGTATCCAAGATATAAACATACATCCCTGTATTTTCCCGAGAGAGGCGCTATATAAATCTTTAGATACGATACGATACATATGTTTATATACGCATAAAATTATATATACATACATACATATCGGTTTACGTTGTGATGCTGTATTCAGCCATTTTCACACAGATTACGCGTATTATTATTTATTTTGATCACTTCCGGTATTCAAAAGACAAAGATGTAGGTATGCAAATGAAGCCCTACATTCCCTCTAAAGAATGGTATCTTTGTTTCTCTTCCAGGAAGACAAATGAATACGCTACAGTCAAAAAAACTAAGGGGGAGTGCTTCCATTCAGCCATTTTTCCCGCATATTACGCGTATTATTATTTATTTTGATCACTTCCGGTTTTCATACGACAAAGATGTAGGTATGCAAATGAAGCCCTGCATTCCCTCTAAAGACTGGTATAATTGTTTCTCTTCTAGGAAGAATAGTCAATAAGCTAGAGTCGAAAAACTAAAGGGGTGTTGTATCGACCCCCTGGTACCTCGGGTATATCGGGTGTAACTTTTGAATGGCGTTGGCTATCACCATGATGTATGCCTCAAAATGTGCGCAAATGATCCTGCTACAGCTATCTAAAATGTCAAAATTATATTCCATACGGAACAAGTTTGCGAAGCAAAAAACCTAGAGGGCGGCGTTCCAACCCCCGCCCCCTTGGTAGCCCGAGGGTTAATAAGCGCCTGACAAACGCACTGCGCTGTACATTTACATGTTATGCAATTGAAATCTTAGCTACTAACAGAACAGAGAGCCTGCAATACAACGGCGCTAATAGCCGCCTACAAAGCATATCCGCCCAACGGGGGCTAGAACATGGTACCTCTCGGTCTCTGTACCAGATGTTATCAAATGCGCTATCGCCCGACCCTCCCCCAAAAAAACACTTTACACACTCTGCATCCAGCAACTAATTAAATATACCGACGATCAGCAGACTAATAATTGTCTGTTCTATTATGCACCGCAGGCAGTCTCTAAAATTAATTTACCATCGAAAATCACTTTCACAAGTTAACATGATCTCCAAATTTAATTGATTCTCGATCATTCCTAATAATTTGTTTAGGATGCATCGAACGCTACAGCTGTCGCGTGAGGAAGTCGACGACAACGACGAAAGGGCATCATCATCATGATAATGTCGTCGTCGTCGTCGAGATGGAACAATGACGGACGAAAGCCAGTCCTCACTGAGCCAGCAACAACGACACCACTCGAACGAGGTGTAACGAGACACCATCCTGCGGCTCGGCAGACGAGCGGTGAAAGTGACACGAGTCATGGCATTCATAAGACGCCGGGGGGGTGCATGCCTCCGACGATGTAGCGGCTCGGCAGACGAGCGATTGAAGTGACACGCGGCAAAGTGACACGCATTGACATTAATGAGGCGTGGGGAGGGCAGAACACGGGACGCTGAAAAGCGATACTTAAGAGAACGTAGGACACAGAGGGAACACTCTTACTTTGACTTTAGACTTGGAGCAGAGGTTGCTGAGAGCTGGGCAGAGCGATCGAGCGACGCGACATCTGAGGAAGTAGGGTCCGTCAGATTCAGAGACTGACGAAGGAACGATCTGGGGAGGAGGCCGTGCGAGGCAGATAGTGAGATAGTCGGTAGTAAGATCGAACTAGGATCGCTACTTAGAAGTTCCGTGAAGTTAATGTACGCCTTTGCAGTTTAATTAAATTCTTATCTAAATCAAACACAGTTCGTCGTGAGTCTTCTTTAGAAAGTTAGGCACGCTTTATCAATAGGTGCAATTAAAAGAACAAGTGAGAAGAAGGTCGACCTCGCCACTCGGTAAACACACGACAGGCGACCTTCAATCACGACAACAGCCTGTCGTCGTTCCAACATTTCCTAGTTGCTTCATCCATGTAGATTTAAACGTGACGCTGTTTGTTGGGTATGGATGGAAATCCGTTGGTTGGATCCTCCTGTGTGCATGGGCCACCTGTGACTCTTTTAATTTTCTATTCAGTGTTGGGACGCTACCGAATGAATTTATTTTCGCAGACATACCTCGCACTGGTCGTGTTTGGTAGTGGCGCTATGTTAATTTCAAAGTGAAATTACAATCAATTATCGTTTAACCATATCTTCTGGCATCAAAGGCCGTTGACGTCGATAGGCAAATTACTGTCTTATATTTTGGCCAGATTTTACGACGAAGGAACATACATCTTAAATGGAAAGCGTTTAAGAGGTGTCTACATTGAATGTTTTCATTCTATGATTTGATTGACGAACAGTCGATTCAAACTGAGGGCCTTTTAAATTTATGTGTTCATCGACATGATATTGTGTCCGTGTGAGTTTGGCTAGGTGGAAAAAATAGTCCCAACCGAGCGCTAGATAAATCTATTCTACACAGAATCCCAATTACATACTAGCAAAATGTTCACCGCCTTTGAGCTGATCGATGCTTGTCAAACTCGTTCAGTCATTTGGTTATAATATATCCCTATTACATGTAATGTAAAGTAAGGCTGACTTAACGGTAAACGGAAGACCAGGCAAACACAAGATGTCGTTGAAATAAATAGGTCAAATTATACATCATTAAGAACACGATCTACCATGCGATAATAGGCATAATTTAATATAAAATTCAATATTATTATATAATATAAAATAAACATTTATTGTAAAAGACCGCGCATGAAATATAAAGTTCGAATTATACACCTTTAATAAGACGGATTATTCTACTATATTAACCACCGGTTGCGTAGGCTAACTATAGTGTGTACAACCATTTCGTTCGTAAGAAGTCCACGGTCTTGGGATGCCAGAGTGATGACAATGAAGTAAGTCTTAAACGATACAACCTTATTTGCCTAGCGATTGACTGACTAGTAGTAGTAGCTTCAAATAGTTTATCCACATCTTTTGGCATCAAAGGCCGTTGATTTTGATAATAAACAAATTTCTGTTGGTTTTGTATTCTCGCTGTTACTAAAATGGGGGAAGTTCTGATATTGCATGCGTGTGTGTGTTTCCTTTTTAACGACTAGCTGTGTGGTAACAAAGACCATTAGCGTCGCCCTCCTCCTTTATCCAGGCTTGGGACTGGCACTGTCAGAAAGCGAATAGTGGCGGAGTTAAAAATTGCATGCGAAACGCGAGTAATGAACATATACCACAAATTGAAAGCGTCTTAAAGGTGTCTAACTTGAACGTTTTACTCCCATAATCTAGTTCCAAATTCAACGGCACGTGTCCGCGTGGCTTGTTGGAGAAATTACTAATAGTCCAGGATCTGACTATAGTTCTGTAGGAAATTTTGAGTATGGAGAATTTTCTTTCAGAAATGTTGAGTAGGTGTCCTGGTAAGTATTTTCGACTTGGGTGGACATCAGCCACCTGGTAGGTTTGCCACTACGATAAATTGATTCCTTGACCTCGAAAATATTATATTCGACACTTTATTTGTTATTGTAGCTTACCTCTGACCTGATATATACATATTTATGTATTCTGGCAGCCATATTGGCCGCCATCTTGGATAGTAACATTCCAACACTATTGCCACTACGATAAATCTATTCCTTGACCTTGATAATGTTAAATTTGATACTTTACTTGTTATTATAGCTTACCTATGACCTGATATATACAGTTTTCTGTGTTGGCGGGCATATTGGCCGCCATCTATGTTAAAATGCATTTTTGGGGGGTGATCCCGTGGTCCGATTTTGTGGGATTTTTTATATGTTATTGAGCAATGGAAACTGAGCAGGAAACCGTTTAGAAAGCTTCTGAAGCAAACTGCCCAGGTCTAACTGCAAATTGTCTGGACTATACTATACGGTCAGTTTCGTGATCGCGCGGCCGCCATCTTTGATGACGTCATAGCCGGCAAACCTACCAGGTGGCTGATGTCCACCCAAGTCGAAAATACTTAACAGGACACCTACTCAACATTTCTGAAAGAAAATTCTCCATACTCAAAATTTCCTACAGAACTATAGTCAGATCCAGGACTATAACCAAGCTAGATAAATATATTCTATACAGAGTTCTAATTACATAGTAGTAAAACGCTGCCCGTTTTGTATCGATGCTCGTCAATATCGTTCAATCATTCGGTCATAATTATATCCTGAAAGCTTGTAATGTAAAGTCAGGTTGACGTAAGTAAACAGAAGAGCAGGGCACCGCAAGATGTCGTTGAACATGGGCACTAGTACATGAAATACAAAGTTTTAATTATGCACCTTTAAAACACACTATCCTGAGATAATAATCATAATTGCGTTAGAAGATTATCTAACGCTGAAGGCTCATAATTATATTCTATGTCGTTAAATAAACTCCACCACTTCCGTACTCCGGTAATGCCAGTCCCAAACCTGGACAAAGGTGGAGGGTGACGCAAGCTATCTTTGTTATAACAGATACGATTGTATAGTGCTATTTTCACACCTTTACATGATTGTGTCCTTCAGACGCAAAATTCTTCTTTTGACAGGATTATGCATTTCGTATTAATCGTGAACCGCCTCTGCTCTTATATGACGCCGTTAAACATTGGAATAAATTAGATAAATAAATCAAAGATTACTGTAGTAATCGATGGCGCATGAAATATAAAGTTCCCATTACACACCTTTAATAAAGGCAACATTTAATTATATCAACCATCGGTTGAGTAATGCAACTGAGTTCATGGCATGCTTTTTATATCAAAGTCCACAGTCTTGAGAATGTAACAAGATGTCGCTAAACGTTGGATTCAACTAAAATAATAACCTAAAAAACACCTTTATTACGTACCTTCACCCACTATAATATTAATTGGTAAAGCATATTGAAAGGTATCGTTAATCTAGTAACTAGTTCAAAGAAAAGGCTAATTTCTTGGCTCAAGCTTATTATAGTAGCCTTCTAATAACACCGGAAATGAAGGCAAGAATTTATTTTTACATATTAAAAATAATAATTTAGAAAATAACAAAAAATGCGCTAGTCCTTCTGTTAAAGAAGTGAATGTACTAAATGATAAATAAGGTGTAACCCACCGTCGCACCGAAAAACTCTAAAACGAAGAGCGTGCGGTCAATTTTGACCCTATAGCAATTATCATAATTATAATTGTAATAAAATAGGCACATAGAGTGCATAAGGAGATCATTATTATTATAAACACTGAACACTGAAATGTCATTATTTGTCGTGCTTCTTCATGCCATAGTTCTCATGAAAAATCACAACAGTCATTTCAATTTTAGCATCGCTCCATGATTTGAAAATGCACTCTGTGGTCATTTTTGACCCTACAACTGACGGAGGGTTAACAAATTAAAACAGTCTATGCCTGTATTATTAGTAACGCTTTTTATTTTCTGATCTAATCTACTTCCCTCGTTGTCATTATTAAAAAAAACTTTAAAACGAAGAGCGTGCGGTCAATTTTGACCCTATAGCAATTATCATAATTATAATTGTAATAAAATAGGCACATAGAGTGCATAAGGAGATCATTATTATTATAAACACTGAACACTGAAATGTCATTATTTGTCGTGCTTCTTCATGCCATAGTTCTCATGAAAAATCACAACAGTCATTTCAATTTTAGCATCGCTCCATGATTTGAAAATGCACTCTGTGGTCATTTTTGACCCTACACCTGACGGAGGGTTAACAAATTAATTAAAACAGTCTATGCCTGTATTATTAGTAACGCTTTTTATTTTCTGATCTAATCTACTTCCCTCGTTGTCATTATTAAAAAAAACTTTAAAACGAAGAGCGTGCGGTCAATTTTGACCTTATAGCAATTATCATGTAATTGTAATAAAATAGACACATAGATTACGTGAGGAAGTCAAAGACTAGCTAACCGAATAACTATAAGACTGCGTTTAGTTGAATTGTCGTAGACTTTGAATCCATCTTCATACACGCGAACCGTATTTCAGGTACTTTGGTCTGATATTTGGGTTTCTTTAGTGAAAATTCGTTCATATTTCGCAGATCCGGCGACTGTTAATATATATTCTTTTCCGCTTTGCAACGTTGTATCAGTACAAAGATGACCAGCATCGCCCTCCTCTTCTATCCCGCCTTCGGACTGGGACCATCCGAGTGTAAGTCAGCG
Source organism: Aporrectodea caliginosa (assembly GCA_020284085.1). Lineage (NCBI taxonomy): Eukaryota > Metazoa > Annelida > Clitellata > Crassiclitellata > Lumbricidae > Aporrectodea > Aporrectodea caliginosa. The sequence continues at coordinate 1,111,161 of JACEVL010000108.1, forward strand.
GCGTGGTTACATGGCGGGGTTTGATTCCAGCAGTTTAGCGGCATCTTGTGGCATCACATGTCGTTGACGTAGATTGCATGACAATGTTCACAGAATTTGCACTTCTTGTTAAAGGTGTCTTATCGAACGTTGTATTTCAAAGTCTCACATCTAAGCCTATGTCGTTTAACTAATTCATTTTATTAAAATTCCAGCGTTGACAGAGCGAGCCGAAAAGATAGAGGCGAACAAAGCCAGAGAAAAACATCCGTTGATAAATAACTCTAAAGACATCAACCGTCAATCGCTAAGACTTGATAAGTAAGTAAGAAACTATATTCTTTATTGAGAAGCACTAACAAACGCGCAGCATTGTACATGGCAAGATTAATATAATATTCAAACAAATAAAACAAGTAATTTTATATACAAGCAAAGAGAAGTCATTGTTTATCAGGGATAAAATTTCTTATCTTTGATTAAGCGCGTGTGAATAAACTGATTTTCCTGCTATTTAGCTATTTTAGTCTCTGGAGATATTCTGGGACCTCGAGCGATACGACAAGTAATTGTAGTTATAGGATAAATTCTGTTATAAGTTTGGGTTGACATTAACGGCGGAAGCAGTCCAATGACACCCCTGAAGATACTCCATTTTAGACACCTTTAAAATTAATGAACATGATTCTATAAATAATTTTGTTAGCGTTACTCAATACTTTTTTGTGGTGTTACAGCCTATAATAGTCAACGGTTCTGACAGCAGCAAGATGTCGTTAAATATAGAACAGTAATCGAGATTTAGCCGCGATTTAGCCGCCACTACCTGTACTCTGGTAGTGCCAGTCCCAAGCCTGGATAAACGAGGAGTACGACGCTAATGAAACATCCAAAACAACGTCGTTAAACAGCAAATGACCAGAGTTAGAAGTGAGAAAATGATAATTCAAATTAAAAAACTAAAGACATCAGCAACATTTGCAGACATAAGACGTCGTTAAACTCTGCCTCGAAATCCGTATCAGCTACATTTCTAATTACATATTTACACATCGCGTCTTCGAGAAAACTCATGAAAGGTTATCCCGAACTGCTACTACAGAAGACCACAAACAGGCAGAATGGTGTTTTACCGGTTGTGAAGTAGAGGCATAGAAATAATGAAGAAGCTCATGTTACAGATTATATGGAAGGTTGCTTCACATCGAGGGACTTACCACTGCACTGCTTCCATGTCGCACTGTGACAGTACTCTACGGGGAAACAACCATATCATCCTGTGTTGTAGATCAAAGAGATCTTCGACCAGGTAATGAATCCCAACCTAAGTAGACCAAATTCTAGTAATAAGTAATAAGTAAATAACAACATAAGAAAGTGATACCTCCATTTGAACACCTCTAAAACGGGTTATATTTAAGTAATAAATAATTTCGTTAACTTATTAGAATCAACTACATCAGCGAAGTGGGTGCCATCCGTGGCGTCGTCGTCAACGGCTCTGTTAGCCACAAGATGTCGTTAAACACTGAAAATTGTAAATCCTCTTCCTTTCTTCAGGCGTGGTAGTGCCAGTCCCAAATGTGGAGAAAGGAGGAGGGTGACACTAGACATCTTTGCTATGGATTCGAACCCTACCATATCCGAGCGATCCCTTAGGAGCTAGCTATGGATCAGGGCCGCTTGCCAGTGGCCCCGGAGAAACACAACCTCCAGAGGGCCAGAGATTCAGGATGCACATGAAACCCGCAGGTCAGAGCAATGTGAGTGGAAGACGGAAGTTTTGGTCAGTTACTGCATTATCTGCGACGATGTGTCTTAAAAATGGATATTGAATGTAGTTCAACCGCCCGACAATAATATTTATAGGAGATGAAGGTACATAATTAAAGGTGTCTAAATGAAGTTTTTTTTCGGTCTCCATAAATTCTTTGTTTCACTGTATTGTACATAATTTCGAATTGTCGTCAACGGCCTTTGATGTCATTATGACGACTTTAAACATAGAAATAAAAGAATAAAAGGTGCGTACTTTTCAGTTTGTTAATAATAGTCGAATTGAGCGTAGCGACATCTTGTGGCATCAACGTACACGGCTAATTGGCAATTCAGTTGGCTAATGTTTAAAAACGCTGTGTCATAACAAAGATGAATAACGTCGCCATCCTCCTGCACCTATGCTTTGGACTGGCACCAACCCATAACGGAGTTAGAGTTAGTTTGGATGGAATGCAAACTTATGGCATCAAAAGCCGTTGGAAAGGACGATAGGAAAAGGTTACAAAACGTTTAGCGACATCTTGTGTGCTGGACTGTTAATCAAGATGTCGGGGTTTCTGGTCGGGGTTTATGCTTCATGTGCACTTCTAGCCAACTCAGCTGTAATGAGTACGCCGACCGTACACTGTCAGTGGACAGATGAGACTGCGAGGTAGAGGAATGGCCGTCCGCCCTTTTACGCCAAAGTTAAAGTGCGGACAGGCAAAAGGAGGGCGACGCTAATCAGCTTGGTTTGAAAGAGAGATTGATATTTAGATCTGTAATATGCAAAAAATAATCTTTGTCGGCGGAAACGGCCTATGTTGTCGTAAGCTGCCGTTTAACTGTGGATCCAATCCAGTAGTGATGATTCCAATCAGTTAATTCCTATTGACTTTAATAGACAAAGTAAATGCGTGTTTAAAGGTGTCTAATTGTCAGGTAACCGGTCACCGGTTCTTTCGCACGCCGTTAGTACAAAACCATCGGAGTTTGATGTAGTATCTGTTGTAGGGTGATGATGATTTGATCGAGAGGAAGGACAAAACATCGCAAGAGGAACTGATTAAGCTCTGCTCAAAACAACAGAACGACAATTAAAGGGGGAATAGGCAGAGAGAGGAAGACAGACAGACGGACGGAGATAAATAGAGAGATAGAGCAAGACGTAGAAACATGGACACATTAAAACGGAAGAAGTCAAACACCCCACCACGTCTCTCAGACCATTGTGGTCTCGATTCAAGTTGTAGAGCGAATTCTTTTAACAAATTACTGACAAAATTTATTAAATGTTCACCTGTCCTTTGTAAAAGCAGGTGGACCACGCAAATAATCTTTATTATGACACAGCGTTGTTTATCATGAAACTACACACGCAAACCAGATGCATGTTCTTTATGGTCAACGACCATGGCAGCCATGAAATATCAATATAGAGTAATATTCTGCAAGGCTCTGTAAAGACACCTTTAAAACGCTCACAAAGAGAAATATATAGGAGCCAAATCTTCTTCGCGGGCACTTCAGAGTCCTTGCGCTCTAGATCAAACGTAGTTCATATTTTATTAGGATTATAAATGTCTTGTTACATTACATACATACATATAATAATAATAATAATAATAATAATAATAATAATAATAATAATAATAATAATAATAATAATAATAATAATAATAATAATAATAATAATAATAATAATAATAATAATAATAATAATAATAATAATAATAATAATAATAATAATAATAATAATAATAATAATAATAATAATAATAATAATCTGGAATGGCCTCGCCGTCTGGTTGTCGATCTCCCTCGAGTTCTGGATTTTCACAGATTTGTTTGGTTCACGGACCTTTGACAGTACTGAGCTTTTCGGTTCTTCACTAGTTATGTTTGGCGGTCGGCCAGCCCGAGTTTGATTGGGTTTGGGTTTGATTTGGTTAGTTTTTTCGGTCGATTTTGTTCATTTTCTTGCTCGATAAGCTGAACTATGGGCGACTTTCCGCCTGCCGTTAGGCATTAAGGGGCAGCTATTTATAGCTACGGTGTTACAGCACGTCTACTATCGTTTGTTTACCTTTTCACGCGGGTTTTACCTGCTGGTTTTACCTGCTGTGTCACAGTTTGGCTCTCACCTGACCGCTATTAGTTTCCGCATTGCACCATCTCTTCTATGTTGGTTTGTTAAAATGCCTCTTCTATTCTAGTTGTTCACTTGCATTCACTTCCCACACCTACTCCTAAGTTTTAAGAGACAACTAGTAGATAACCTCCCAAGGGGAGTTTGGAGCAGCCAGGCTCATTGGGCCATGCCCAAATAGCTATGCCTTTGCAGGTTAAGGCAACCAAAGCCAGCGGAATTTGTAGCCATTGTCTCTCTTCTAGACAACTGCACCTGAGAGATGGTAGGGTTCATTTGCATGGCCCCAGGGGTAGCCCTTGCCCGGGTTCAAATCTCCCACCTTTGGGTCCGGGTAGTGGACCGGGGACGGCCGCGACCCCCGATATGCCTGATGTCTTCGTCGACGCCTTGGACACGCTGACGCCCGCACCGGCGCTCCCGGAGTTGCCAGAGTCCAGCATCGCTGATGGCCTCGCTGGGCCCTCCTCCCAATTGGAGTCCGGTACCCAGGCACAAACTTTTCCACACCCGGTTTGCCAAGGGCCCATTCTTAAACACATCTGCAAGGGAGCGCGGGCATCATGCTCCCAGGCCCTGGTTTCGGCCCTTCGGGACATATGTGCCACACCGGGGTCCTTTGACAATTGGAGGGCGCTGTTGGGCTTTGCGCCCTTCATTTTGGCTAAGCCCCCGAGAGCGGGCCACAGGCGCAGTTTGGCTAACATCATCAAGGGCCGTGTCGAGACATGGGTGAGGGACCCGGCGGGGTGCGGCACGGACCAACCATCGGGGTCCACCCCTGAGGTTCGCCCACGTCGATCGGACGCCCTAATAACCGCTGTCAATTCTAAACTGGAGGACGGTAACATCCGGGCTGCGGTTCGCATTTTGTGCGAACAAAGCGTCCCCGCAATCCCTAACGCCCACAACTCGGACATCTTACGTGAAAGACATCCGGTGGATCCTTGCCCCTCCAAGCTGTCCGAGCTTCCTGATCCGGCCTCCACGAACCCGCTTCAGATAACTGAGGCAGAGGTGGTCGAGGCAATCCGCTCCTTCCCTGCCGGTTCCGCGGGGGGACCCGATGGATTTAGGCCCAGCCACCTGCTCGATCTCTTGGGTCACAGAGAGACCGCCCCTGCCCTGATTGCGGCATTGACCGATTTCTCCAACCTCCTTCTAAGAGGAGGTTGCCCTCAGGGGGTTAGGGCGATCCTTTTTGGAAGAAATCTGATTGCTCTTACCAAGGATGGCGGGGGCCTGAGGCCCATAGCCGTGGGGTATGTTTGGCGAAGGCTGGTCGCTAAATGCGCCAACAAATTTGCCCTGGCGAGGCTCTCGGGCTTCTTCGCCCCGCTCCAGCTGGGTATAGGTGTTCCAGGGGGATGCGAAGCTGCCATCCACTCTACCAGACGCTTTGTAGCGGGCATGCCGCTCGATCATGTGGTTGTTAAGCTTGACTTTGCCAATGCATTTAACAGCCTGCGACGCGACACAATGCTGGAATCACTCTTCACAACAATACCGGAACTTTACCAGTTCGTCCATCAATGCTACGCAGCCCCCTCAGTCCTCAAATTTGGCCAGCATGTGGTGTCGTCCCAGATGGGTCCCCAACAGGGTGACCCCCTTGGCCCTCTTCTCTTCTGTCTCCCTCTCCAACCTGCTTTGCAGTCACTTAAATCTGACCTCCGCATTGGTTTTCTAGATGACCTTACACTGGGAGGTGATCCATCGGCGGTGGCGCAGGATATCCAATACATATCCACTCTGGAGACTTCTTTGGGCCTGCGTCTGAACCGCCAGAAATGCGAAATCCTTATGTCAGAGGCCGCACACTCACTGGATCCTCGCTGGTCAGACTTTAGCCGGCGGGACCATGACTCACTCACTCTGCTCGGGGCGCCACTCTTTAGAGGGGCAGCGCTTGATGCCTCTCTTTCCCAACACTGTAACGACCTACAAAGAGCCTTTACAAAACTCGGCCAGCTTCCTTCCCAGAACGCCCTCACTCTTCTTAGGTCCTCCTTCGGCTCCTCGAAGTTAGGTTACCTACTTCGTTGTTCCCCGTGCGCTGACCATCGGGCCCTGCAATCGCTTGACTCGATCATGCGTACCGGGCTTGAACTTATAGTCAACACCTCGTTTAATGACATCCAATGGCTACAGGCAACGCTGCCGGTGAGAGATGGCGGCCTTGGTCTTCGTAGAGTTGTTTCGCTTGCTTCTTCTGCCTATTTGGCTTCAGCTGCAGCAACTCTCGAGCTCCAAATGGCCATCCTCGGCGGCAGCGCATTGGTACCCGATGTCGTCTTTGACGACCTGCTTTTGTCGCGCCAACAAACATTGCCCACTGTCATGTCACCGCTACCCACTAGGCAAAACATCTGGGATCGTCCGCTGATCGAGATGGATAAGACCAGAATCCATCTCTGGCCGGGATACGATAACCCGGTCGACCAGGCCAGGCTGACCGCCATCTGCAGCCCCCATTCAGGCGACTGGCTGGCGGCACTCCCGATTCCATCATGTGGACTCACTCTGGATAACGAGGCCGTTCGCATTGCGGTTGGCCTTCGTTTGGGACTTGACATCTGCAGCCCCACACCTGCCGATGCGGAGCCCTGGTTGGTGCTAACGGACACCACGGCTTCGTTTGCAAGCAGGCATGTGGACGCTCCCTGCGCCACTTTACCATCAACGATATCATCTGGCGCGCCCTATCGAGGGCCGATGTCCCCTGCACCAAGGAACCGGTCGGCCTGTTTAGGTCGGACGGTAAACGTCCGGATGGGGCCACTTTAATCCCCTGGTCGGAGGGTAGATACTTGGCATGGGACGCCACGGTGGTCCACTCGTGCGCACTCTCATATGTCACCCACCCCGCCGGGTCCAGGGGGCCCGCCTCAGCACAGGCGGCTGAACGCAAAGACCTAAAATATCAGGGTCTGCCTCCAACCCACAAATTCCAGGCGTTGGCCTTTGAGACCTTGGGCCCTATCAACCTCTCAGGTGCAGAATTCATCAGCAGTATTGGTAGTCGCATATCCATCATCAGTGGCGACCGCCGTGAGGCGTCGTTTCTTTTTCAGCGTCTATCTGTCTGCATACAACGCTACAACTCTGTCACCTTCAACGGGACCTTTCCAGCGACTCCAGACGACGAGGCTTGATTTTCCAGACACTGTCCCCTGCTCCTAAATCAATTTTTTCCAAATCCTGAGGGATCATTGATACATCGGGTAAAAAAAAAAAAAAAAAAATAATAATAATAATAATAATAATAATAATAATAATAATAATAATAATAATAATAATAATAATAATAATAATAATAATAATAATAATAATAATAATAATAATAATAATAATAATAATAATAATAATAATAATAATAATAATAATAATAATAATAATAATAATAATAATAATAATAATAATAATAATAATAATAATAATAGTAATAGTAATAGTAATATAATAATAATAATAATAATAATAATAATAATAATAATAATAATAATAATAATAATAATAATAATAATAATACTAATAATAATAATAATAGTAATAATAATAGTAATAGTAATAATAATAATAATAATAATAATAATAATAATAATAATAATAATAATAATAATAATAATAATAATAATAATAATAATAATAATAATAATAATAATAATAATAATAATTCTTCCTTTATTGAAACAATCCGTTTGACACATCGCAACCGGTATATTTTACGGAAGGCATAATACCTCTATACTAACAGTAGCACCACTACACACTTGTACTAGTAGGAGTTTCAGTTTAACGACACTGTGATAAGAACCATAATAATATTAGCGTTGCGCTCCTCCTTCATTGAGGCTTGGGACTGGCACTGACAGTCGCAGAGTATGATCAGTGGCGGATAATGTACTGAACGCTACTTACAATAATTATATGGTGGGAGATTTTTCATGGTTTTCGAACGCTTACCATCGAAACCGTGGGCTCGTCATAATTATGGTTTCGCCCGCTGAGGGGTTTCAGATTGTTACCTGTACAACAAACCCTTCGATAACGACTCCTACCGTTCTACATCGGTGACACTATTCGACCATTTGCCGACTACTAACAATGTCTTCCTCTGGAGATCCAGTACCAGAGGGATGCCCGGACGCACCGTCTTCTACCATCTGAGAGGAACTACCATGGTGTCGTGGTGCGAATTTTGAATTGCGCAGGGAGCGCCTCTAAGTAGGAATCTTGAAGAGGTGGCGCTATATAAATTGTGGAATGAATGAATGAATGAAACGATGATTAGCTTTGCTCTCCTCTTCTATCCAGACTTCTAAATGGATCCATCTGAGTGTAAGGCAGCGTTTACCTGGCGGGATTTGATGCCAACAGTTTAGTGTCATCTTATGACATCAAAGGCCGTTGACAGGAAATGTTTCGTACAATTCGTTCTGTTATAGAATCCCATGAGTGGGATTAACCGTTATAGGATCACCGGGGGGTAAAAAATACCCCAATCTCGGTTTTTCACGGAAATTTTAATCCCTGAAAATAGTTGAAGAAATCGCTTCTATGACTTTTCCTAAATATGTTACATCCACAGAATGCATCCAGTTTCATTAAGCTTAGTTATTCATGCACCCAAATCAGCTATAAAGTACGAAAATGCACCACGTCGTAGCTATTTTACTCAGGAATTTATAAACATAACATTATGCATGCTTTACACATGAGTGTCTTGCTGGCACAATGTCTCCTTATTAGTATCTGAACATTATATATAGAAATCGTTTTGGTTTCATCAAATTAGGATGAATAAATGAAGTTCTGTTAAATTATGACATTATTTTAAGCTCAATGATATTACAATGTACACAAACGGTACCGTTCAGCATTTACTGAACAGTCATTCTGCATCTGCAGAGAGGGAAAGTGGACAGGAATATGCAAGAATAAGCAAATGTGTTTTGACTGCATGCTTTCCGCACACGAAACTGTTGCTCTTTGTGCATTTGTGTTCACATTTCTTGTTTACGTGGACACGAGTGGCTTCGACCACGTTTCTTCGCTGGATTTGTTGCGCGTCGACTAGGTGCCGGTTGTACAATGTACACCGATTGCCAACATGGCTTTTGCTACAGATGGTTGGTGTGAAATTGATGGATCGGAGGCACGCTATGTAATCAATGGCTCCACGAGCTTGTCAGCAACTTCTGTCAGGAAAAGACGTCGCTTATCAAGACGTGTTGAACCTTTATGATTTTTCCATTGCGGGTTTTTCAGATTCCACACGACGAATGCGTTTAGACAGGCAGCATCAATTATGAAATAGAATAATCGCATTGGCCACCTTCGAGTTTTCCGGGCGCACGTGTAGTACCTTCTATAAATAACTTTTTTAGTTTTAGTCTTGAAAATCGGAGTTTATCATAGGAATCATGCGAATCACAGTTGGGGGTATTTTTTTACCCCCCGGTGACCAAAATCGGTTGAGAAATATCGTGACCCTATAAGCCTAAGGGTTAAGAAGGATTATGTCAAGAATAAGAATGAGAAAAAAACGAATATCTGTCCTATGTACACCCGGCATCTCCAGGAATAGCTGGACGTGCGTCATTTACCATCACTGAGCGACTGCTAGGTGGATGGCGTTAACGTGTGTCGTGGATGCCACCGTCTGTCGTCGCTCCAACATTTCCTCGCTCCTTCATCCATGTAGACTTTGAACTTGATGCTATCTGTCAACAATGGATGGAAATCCATTGTTTGTTCCACGTGTTTTCATGGGACTTCCTTAATTTTCAATTCATTGGTTGACATACCGATGAATTTATTGTGTTTTGAAAATTAACATGCAACTAGCGTATTAGACTTTTCCAGTAGTAGTGCTATATGAATTTCTAAATAAAACCACTTCTTTTGACATCAAAGGCCTTTGAAGTCGGTAAGAAAACTATTGTTGTTTTCTCGATATTACCGGCAGATTGCTAGATTTGTTAGACTTCCCAACGAAAACGCAATTGAGGAAGATAGATTGCATCCGCAATATACCTTAATTGATATTGTTTAAAAGGTGTCAAAATTGAACGGTTACATTCCATAATCTAGTGTTGAAGGATATGTGTTCGGGTAAGTAAGTAAGTAAGTAAGAATGTTCTTTATTGAACGCAAGCAAACGCTCAGCGCTTTACATACAAAGTCAGAAATAATTTATGTACAAAGAAAACGATAATTAGAAGAAAATTAGGTCAACTACAAAACATATGTCTAACTGTACAACATCCTAGCTAAGGGTGCACAGTCTTCCAATTGCATACTAGTTATATGTTTCTAGGTTTTTATCGATGTTCGTCAATCACGTTCAATCATTCAGTCATATACCCTGATGGCCTGTAATGTAAAGTAAATTTGACGTAAACGGACGAACAGACAGCTGCAAGATGTCGTTGAACATGGACGCTAGTATATGAAATTAAAATCCAAAATTACACACCTTTAATAACACATTCTATCATATAATAATATCAAAACTTGCGGTTAAAATATTGTTATATTTCGATTATGGGCGACTCTCATGTCGTTAAACTATCAATAGTGCTATTGTAAATAATCACTGTTTTAACTCATTTAAACTGTGTTCCTCGAACGCTATACATTTTTCACCTTTTAATTGTTTCCATGACCACTGTTTTCGGGTGGTGCCAGCCCGAAGTAAAGATCAAGAAGAGGATCGACCTCAACTGCCCTGGCGGCCCCAAGATGTCGTTAAACACTGGAAACTGCTACAAGGAGGATAAATGTCTTAATGTTACCTTAAGTACTTGTTTCATAAATTGGTGACGTCGCCGATGTTGTTGTAGTTGACAACATCATATCGACGAATATCTGTTCTACGTGCAACCGGCGACTCGAAGGATAGCCGGACGTAAGTCACCTTCAACTAATGAGGGACTTCTGGGCAGCGGTGGCGTTAACGTTTGCCGCGGACGTCGCTCCAACACTATCGTCGCTGCCTTGAACTTGATGCTATCTGTTAGCTATGGATGGAAATCCGCTGGTTGGATGCCCGTGTGTGCGTGGGCCTGCCACTTGGGACTCCTTCAGTTTTCTACGCATTGTTCGGAAACTACTGCCTGATGAATTTATTTTCTTCATTATAATTAACACGTCATACAGCGCATATTTTTCTTGTTCTTTGTCTTTTCTTGTAGTTGTGCTATAATAAATTTCTATGTGAAATTGCAATCAATTGTTTTGCAACGCCTTTTGACTTCGAAGATCGTTGAGGTCGATGGGATAAGTACTGTTTTATTTTTGTATTTTTGTATTGTAACTGTTAAAAAAACCAAGACTAAGATGAATTTACAACGAAAAGGAATTGAAGAACATATACCTAATATTGAAACCGTTTTAAAGGTGTGCAACTTCGACGTTTTCATTCCATTATCATGTACACCTTTTAAACGACAATTACACGTGTGCAAGTGTTTGTTGGCATGGCTAGACTCTTCGTCCTGCTAGGGTAGGATCGACGTCGGTCTTTTGAGTGGCATCGACCGATAGTCAATGATTGCGCTTCGATTTACCAATAGGCAGGCAACGAATATCTGCTATACATGCACCCGGCCACAACAGAGATAGCAGAACGTGCGCCATCTACAACAGTACAGTCAGTACTACAGGGAGGCGGTCTTGTGTACTGCGGACGCCTCCGTCTGTCGTCGCTCCAACACTATCATCGAGGCTTGGTCCATAAATTATAGACTGTGAACCTGATGCTATTTGTTAGCCATGGATGGGAATCCGTTGGTTGGGTTCCACGTGTGTGCGTGGGCCCGCTACTGGTGACTCCTGCAGTTTTCTGTTCGTTGTTTGGCTGACTGATAAATTTATTTTCCTAATGAAAATTAGCATGTACGTTAGCGTAGACATTGCCTAATTATAAGTATTTTCTTGGAGTGGTGCTATAATGACATCTAAGTGAAATTAGAATCAATTGTTTAACAACACCTTTTAGTATCATAAGCCGTTGACATCGATAATAAGAATATTTTTTATTTTGTATTCTCGCCTTTACTGCTATTGGAAATTGATAATTTTGGACGAACATATACCACAAGTTAAATACGCTTAAAAGGTGTCTAAATTTAACGTTTTCAGTCCATAATCGAGTTCGTGTGCGTGTGAATAGTTGGAGAAGATCCAACCAAACACTAGATAAATAAATTCTACACATAGTTCCCAATACATGCTATACTAGAATATTTACCTTCGACCATACATGTATATCCTGATGGCTAGTAATGTAATGTAAGGTTGACGTAAATGGACGAGTAGGCAGCCGCAAGATGTCGTTGAACATCGTCTCTAGCCCGTTGGAGGTGAGGTGGGGTATGTCACACCCCACAGCCATTCTACGCTGCTTTTTCTACGGAAAACGTGGAGCCAGCTTGGATTATTTTTGTCTACCTTAGTGAATGTGAAATACGGACACTTGAGGACAATTTAAGGAACTTTTGAACGTAAATTATTTTTATTTTTTGCATAATAAAGTGAAATTAAAATTTTTTGTATGCATGTTGATTTTAATAAATTAAAAAAGTTACGGTTTAGTGTAGAAAAAAATGGGCGATTATGGAAGATATTGCAGATATAATATATAGTTTTGCATGGAGTCAAAATTGATCCATTATAACGGGAATTATGTAACGTGTTCTCAAAAGTTACATGTTCAAGGGCCACGTAGACGCCGTTGTGGAGAGCCGCTTTGATTTGAGCACCACCGCGCTGGTCTTTGTGATTGAAAACAGTTATGCATATTTATTCACGATAATCACCAGTTTAGCTGATAATTGGTTACACAAACTACAGTTTAGCTGACAATTAACGTTATGTAGTTGATATTGCGACTTGCAAGTAAAAAAAGGTATTGGGGTATGTCAGACCCCACCCCACCGTTAACGTTCCAATGCTTCACCTCACCTCCAAAGGGCTAGTATATGAAACACCAAGTTCAAATTATTAACCTTTAGTAGCAATCAATATCATGTAGTAATAATCATAATAGTATAAAAAGTTATTTACGATAAAGGTTTGTTCCATGTTGTTAAACAATAAATATTAGTGCCGTTGTATAATAATGTTTTGACACCATTAAATGGCATGAATCAGACGCTATAAATAATTTGTTTTCACTAGGTTATGCATTTATCTTGCGCTGTCATTAACGACGTTAAACAATGGAACAAATAAAGTAAATAATGGATTACTGTACAGTAAAGGACAGCGTATCTTTCTGCACGTTTTCAGCCATTTGTAAAACATTACTTAAATTTATTTTAGGCACTTGTCACTCTGAAGACAAAAAATATGATCTTCTGTCGAAATTCACCTGTTAGTTTTTGGCATTACCCCATTCTTCAGCTTGTGTAGAAAGAGTTTTCCCTCATATAAATCTCGTGAATGCAAAGCAAATAAACAGATTAGGCTACATTGCGACACTGTAACCAAAAAGACTGATTGCAGTGAACACAATAAAAAACAGTTGGCCTCTGTTATCTGCGGTTCAAGATGTGAACGAAGGACGGTGTCATGCTACGAGAAACTGGAGAAGTACGAGCAGAAAATAAAGTTATCAACTTCAGAGACAATGCATCTTGCTAACTGTTGCATTGATGCAAACATATTTGCGATAGGTATGTTTTTGATTTCTGGCGATTTAATTTATGTAGTAGACGTGTACAGCTGCTACGTTTCATTAGTAATTTTAACTAATTACCATGATGCACTCCTTAAAGTGAAACTTGTCGATGTTTTCCAGGGTTTTTCGATTGAAAAAAAATTAAAGTGGCAACTGTGGTGACAGGTTCCTCGCATCGAAATACACGGTCTTCGAGATGTCACAAGATGTCGCTAAACAACTGAATCTACTGAATTAATTAACTCAAAACACACCTTTAATTATTTATCTGCACCTACTATATAAGTTTGCCAGAGGCGATGTATTGTAGGCCTACCTGAATTCTTAATTTTCTTATTACTTGTTCACGAGGAGGCATGAGGAATTATATAACGACGAAAAATCTGAAAAAAAGGTTTATAAATTGCGCATTATATCATTTGAAAAATCGAGTGTTTAACGACATCTTGTGTCTGCCAGGTCCGTTGACATCATTCTTATGATCTATCTTTTTTCAATGAATATGTATCTATGCTCGGCTTATCGATTTAAGTATATAGGATTATTGGTAGTTTCTGTTTAACCACCCGGTGTCAAAACAAAGTTGATTAGAGTCGCCCTCTTCTTTATCCAGGCTAGAGACTGGCAACACCCGATAATGACTGTGGCGGAGCTACTAAATCGTTGGTTACCATCGGTTTAATGATATCTTATGGCATCAAACACCGTTGAAATCAATATGGAAAATTCTTGCAATGTTTCACCATTGAATAATTTATAGTAGACCTACAATATTGTGTTAGGTCACACGGCTGCATGGTGTTTGCTTGGTCACTTGCGGTTTAGAGACACAGTGCCATAACAAAGATGATTTGCGTCGCCCTCCTCGTTTCGCCGTGCTTGGGATTGGAGTGTGATAAAAGCATTTCCATTATGTGTAACGGTTACTGTTGATCATGTGCCCGAACACTAGACACCTTTAATATGATCAATCACTCTATTATATTAATCATCAGTTGAGTTAGGCAATTCGTTGTCGTCAACGGCCATTGATATCATAAGACGACGTTAAACTGTGGAAATATATATAGGCAATTCGTTATTAGTCGTCTTCTATGATGTAGTAGTAGCTTCAATTTAACGACACTGTGTGATAAAAAAGACCATTAGCGTCGCCCTCCTTCATCATCTAGGCTTCGGACTGGCACTGCCTGGCGCTAATGTATGGACGAGCAGTTGCGGAGTTAAGGTAATTTTATTTGCTCCACAGTTTAACGTCGTCCTATGACATCAAAGGCCGTTGACGACAATACAAAAACATAGACAATAAGATGAACACTAGGTAAAGATGTTGGTTGAAAAATAAATAACGTCGTTAAAAGTGATGTAAGGGTATGTGATGAGAGCAGTTCCATTCTGTGTAACGGTCACTGTTGATTATAATGATCGAACACTAGACACCTTTAATAAGACGCATCATCTATTATACTGATCACCGGTGGAGTAATGCAGTTAATGAAAGCATCAGACATTAGGAGAATGATGGTTGGAAATTTAAATCACGTCGGAAGAAAGTGTTTTATATGTCATAAATGTTATGAGAGCATTTGGATTATATGCGACGGTAGTATCATATGCTCGAACACTTGACATGACAAATTATTCATTATCAAACTGTAGATTTCAGTGTGATAATCTGCTGGTCAAACAAGATATAATTATGATAGACTTCCTATTATTCAAATAAGAGGCAAAAAAGTACTGTTTCAATGTGCCATTCTCTTTCACGAATTTTTCCTATCTACACCATCTGATGATGACGATGATACATTGCTGGTAAAACAAGATATATGATAGACTTCATATTATTCAATAAGAGGTAAAAAAGGTACTGTTTTAATGTGCCATTCTCTTGCACGAATCTTTCCTATCTAAATCAGATATTGCATGAGGTCATAAACTGGTAATGGTTGGAGTAAGAATCAAACTAAAAACAATCCAGAAAGAAATGCTTTTAGGTTATGTATAGGAGGTAGTTTCCGTTTAGCCAACCATGTCAAAACAAAGTTGAACTGCTTATCCCTCTCCTTCATCAAGGCTTCGGACTGGCGTCACCAAAAAAAGAGCGTGGCGGCGTTACCACTGGTTACGTTGGTTACCATCAGTTTAACCCTTCGTCGGGCGTGGGGTCAATAATGACCCCAGAGTGCATTTTAAAGTCATGGATCGATATTAAAAAGTGAAATGGCCGCTGTGATTTTTCACGAGAATTATTGTACAGGTTGTCACTACGTATTCCAGTTGAGTTTTCGTACAAATTTTAGATGAAAAAAATATTACAGGACATTTATACACATAAGGTCATGGGGTCATTTTTGACCCCAGGACAGTAATTAAAATTTCTTCCTCATTAAACAGTCTAAAGTTGCAAAAAAAACCGCATTATTATTTCCTTATTTCGTTTTATATTTACTTATCAGTGCTGCCCTTCCGATTTTGCAATGCTTCCACGCCCATTTCTCACAATTGACGACAGACTCGCTCCATATCGAGGTCGGTGCAGATTTATACAATACAAGCCGTCAAAGTACGGCATCAAGTTAGGGATGTGTTGCGATGCTGAAGTCAAGTACAATGCCAGCATATATTGCGGCAAAGATAGCGCCGACCAGCTCCAACCAAAGATCTGGGAGGATGATGATGATGATATTCGTTTTATTGACACACCAGATGACAAACCGCATCGTAGCTTACAGTTACATTTGAAAATAAAATAAAAGAGAGATTTAATTAAAGTGTTTAGAGTGTCTTGTTTTAAATTTGTTGTTGGCTTAGATGGTTAATATACTTATATAAAGCCCTTGGTATGAAGTTCTTATCGTCCTTACAGGGCAGTTCAAAACCGTGGGCTCGCGGGCGGAGGTCATAATGGTATTGGGTCGGAGGCGGGAACAGGCGTCGCAAGACATGGTCTCGATTCCCCTCGATGGCCTTGAGGAGACGGTCCTCTGTTAAACCAACCCGCATCTCCATTGTGGCACCTCCTTCACAAATATATCCCAATCGAGCTGTTTTGGACAAGATCCGTTCCAGTCGTTGGCGGTCTGCTGCTGTCACGTAACCCCACCATGCTGGGGCAGCATACAGTAGTCGTGATATTGTTGTTGCTTCGGCGACTACGTTCAATGCCTCCCGCGTGAGACCATGTGATCTGAGGAAACGTTGTCCGCCAGCTTATACAACCTCTTGAATGTGAAGGTCGCAACATGACCAGTTATAATTTTTTAACCTTGCTGTTCCTGGCTAGAGATGTTCTGTAGACAAAGAAAGCGACTTTGGTTGGTAATATTCGTACTATTCTAGTAGAGTTGCCCGAAGAATTTGTAACTCCCAGAGGATGCGATTTGTAATCATCCCTTTTCGGCTTCAATGAGACCGGCGACAAGTGTAAGAAAGACAAAGTGGTCGTCGTCTTGTCGACTAAGCACATCTCCAGTGGGACTTTTGGCCAGGGAAACTTCCGGAGGTTATAAACTTCTACAACTGGACAAAAGTGGTAATGCCAGTCTAAAGTCTGGAGAAAAGAGTAGGTCTACGTCAACGACCCTGGCAGCCATTAGATGTTGTTAAACAATGGAAACTGTTATTATAATAGACAAAGGCAACACAGAGAGTAAGGGTTCGAATCTCTTCGCCTGAAAAGGATTCTGTGTAGGGCCCATAAATTAAGTCCTTCGCTCATATTTCTTTCAGCGCCATCGAATGATTCTTGATCTTTCTACTGTGACGCTTGATAAATGCATAAAAACAATTAAAATAATATTCGGTCTTGGATGAGGTCATAATAATAACACTTTTAATGATATCTTCTATCGCGTCGCTGTCATTTAATGCAAATGCTCTCGTTGCACACCATTAAAACACTTTTAATATTGCTATATACAATGATCAGCTGCCAATGATGATCAGTCCCCCTCGGAGCGCCGTTCGAGCAACTGCCTCAGAAGTTTCACTCGACGGCGTGGATGTCCGATGCGTACGCCTTGACGGGGCGAGGGGGCTTCAGCCGATCCTGACATCTGGCCAGCCAGGGAAGATGAGCTTCAGCCCGGTCTGACTCCTGGCCAAGCGGAGACGAGGATCGGTGACCAAGTACGCAAGGGCAACATTACCTCCGCCACTGAAGCGTTCGTGCATTGCACCTCGGTGCTTTGTGCCAGTCTCGGTGCCAGTCCCAAGCCTGGAGGAAGGAGGAGGGCGACGCTAAGGGTCTTTGTTACCATACAGCTAGTCGTTAAAAAGTCCAATACTATGATGATCAGATATCAATAATGTTAGCAACTACGCCACTGCTTGTAGTAACTCCGCCACTGCTTGTAGTAACTCCGCCACTGCTTGTACTCTGACAGTGCCAGTCCCAAGCCTGGCTAAGAAAGGAGGGCGACGCTAATGATCTCTGTTATCACACAGTGTCGTTAAACTGAATCTAATACCAATGATGTTAACTCTTTTCTAAAGTTAACTGTTGTTCATCAAATTCATCAATGGCCAGAGCTTCAGCTGATTATTCAAGTCTAATACGGTAACTGTTTCGTATGGGTGGCTGACGACTCTGGTAATCTGACGATTGCGCTACAAAATCTTTCGTTTTACGGTTTTACCGGGGTTAAGACTCGTTCTCTCTTACGCCTAGTATATTAAATACCCTACTAAATTGTCTGGTGGTCTCGCTGCGCGGCAATTGTTTGTGGTGTCGGCCGCTGCTTGTCCGTAATGCGTGGCAATAATTAGAAACAAAGTTCTTTGTGTGACGTCCCAATAAAATTGTCTAGGTACTGCGCGGCCGCTTCGCGTAACACGGTGCACACGCGCACACACTACATACACAGATTTATGTGCGTTTGTATGATTAATTTCTGATTTTGGATTAAGCGCGTCTAAATAAACTGATTTCCGTCTACTTAACTTTTCTGATTGCAGAAATAATTCGGAGTATTCGAGCGATAAGACTAGTAATCATTATTATAAGGTGAATTATGCGATCAGGTAGGGTTTACGTCAACGGGCGAGACAGTTTGATTATTGTTAAACAGGGTTACCCTAATTAAGCGGGTCTTGTGCCCCTTTTGGGTCTCCTCTGTTCCCTAGCCAATAAACCGATATGTAATAGTCAAGTTATAATTGTTGTTAATTGTTATATGCATTGTGCTTCTGGAAACAAAAAGTTGTCAGTCCGAGAACCTCGCTGAACCCCCATTTAGACACATTTAAAAAGGTTTTACTATAATTTATAAATTTTACCTCAATTTTGGGTTCGATTCAAGTAATAAATAATTTCGTTAACTTAATTGAATCAATTACTACGGCGATTAGGTCCGATACATGGTGTCGTTGTCAACGGCTCTGGGAGCCACAAGATGTCGTTAAACACTGAAAAGTAATCCGGTTACAGGATTAATCCTCCTCTTTTCTTCAGGCGTGGTATAGTGCTATTCAGGCGTGGTATTGCTAGCCCCAAATCTGGAGAAAGGAGGAGGGTGACTCTAAACATCTTTGCTATGGATTCGAACCCTACCTTATCCGAGCGATCGCTGAGGAACTATCTACAAAGCGGTGCCACTTGCCAGTGGCCTCAGAGAAACACGACCTCACAGGCCAGGGACTGAGGATGCATACGAAACCCCTAGGTCAGGGCAATGTGAGTGGAAAATGGAAGTTCTGTACAGTATTGCTACATTTTAATGCGACGCTGTGTCTTAACATGGATCACTGAATATAATAATTCAACACTCCCGAAAAATGTTTATATTGGAGATGAATGTAAATCATTAAAGGTGTCTAAATGAATTTTTCTGTCTCCACAAATTCTTTGTTTTTACTGTATTGTACATAATTTTGAATTGTTGTCAACGGCCTTTGATGTCATTATGACGACTTTAAACATAGAAATTCAAGAATTAAAGGTGCGTATTTTCAGTTTGTTAATAATAGTCGAATTGAGCGTAGCGACATCTTGTGGCATCAACGTACATGGCTTTGTGGCAATTCAGTTAGCTGCTGTTTAAAAACGCTGTGTCATAACAAAGATGATTAACGTCGCCCTCCTTGCTTTGGACTGGCCCCAACCCATGACGGAGTTAGAGTTAATTTGGATGGAATGCAAACTTATGGCATCAAAAACCGTTGGAAAGGACAGAAGTAGGAGAGATAAGATCCGAAATGAGATGACACGGGAGGAGCTGGGACAAAGGGAGCCAATAGTGGACAGGGTCACAAAATAGGCTCACCTGGTTCGGGAATGCTAAAATAATGGACGGCAGAAGGCTTCCAGCCGCAGCTCTGTCATGTGGACGGAACACGAAGTCGAGAGAGACAAACAAGAATTGAATGGACAGTGTGAAGGAAGACCTGAGGGCACAGGACATGGATACGAGGGATGCCGTTGATAAAATCAGAGACAGAGCAATTTAGAGACGTCATGTTGAAGGCTCATCTTCGGTGCACGCCTGACGGAAGAGCCAGAAGAAGATTTGTCATAATTGTCCAGTGTTCCTCCTTGTTTTAGTTCAAGTGATGTTATGTCCTCGTTTATATTGTCTGTCCAGCGTAGCCTTGGTCTGACGTTGCTTCTCGTTCCTTCGAATCTTGCATGGAGTTAACTGTGCGGAATTCACTCTAAACATTATGCCACAATGTCAACGGTCAACGGGAATCCGTTGGTTGGCCCTGGAGACATGTCAGTCACAGTTCAAAACCTATATTTTTCAACAATCATAATGACTGCCATTAATTTGTTGAACTTATGTACAGCACCCTTTCCCTGGCCTAAGGCATTATACAAATCGTCCTATTATTATTTACGTGTGTGCGTGGGCCCACCACTAGTGACTCTTCCAGTTCACTGTGCATTGTTTTACTAACTGGTGAAATATTTTAGCTGTAAATGACATTTTACATCAAATAGGGAAGCGCATTGAGTGCCTCTATTTTGCCCTTGCTCTACGAGCGGCGCTATATAAACGCCCAATTCTAATTTTACAAAATGTATCTTCACCTTGAAACCATCGAAATTTGTTACGTTAGCGGAAATCATCATAAATTTCGCGGAACGAGTTTATATATAGAATTTAAGCCTCTTATTAAAGGTGTTTTATTCGAACTATGTATTTCAATCAATCAATCAATCCTTTTATTGTTTCCATAGAATGGTTTTCAAGTAGTGATCCAGAATAAACATAATCAACAATCATAAGTGTGGAAATTAAAACAGACAGATCACATTATTATCTAATTAACGTTTGAGGGAAACAATCGGGTTCCCAGAAGGGACTGAAGTCCCGCTAAGTTAGGGATACCCGTGTACCATGTTAGCAGAGGGATGACAGTTGAGTATAGTTTACACAAATAGCATTGTCAAAAAATTTAGAATAACTGGCTTAACTAACAACACTTAACTAGGTCACTTAGCTAATTGTGGTATAACAATGAATAATCATATTTAGAAAACGCATTGACTATTGTCAAGGAGGTAGGCTCTGACCTCTTTTTTAAATAGGGCAAGATTCGGAAGAGTGCGCAGTGACTTCGGTAGGTTATTCCAGGCAGAAGGACCAGCACATCTTAAGGTAAAATAACGAGTGTTAGTACGGGCATAGGTTCCATCAAAGTTATCAAGAGATCTTGTATAATGAGAATGTGTGTCAGAGATCTTAGAGAAGTAGCGACTGAAGATTGGGGGAAGAGATTTCTAAAAGTTACACAGACAAAAGCATATGGCGTTAACCGTTGAAACAATTTGATTTTAGGAAAACTCCCGAGTTGGAAGAACGAGCGGAAATGACAGAGATAAAGAAAAGCAAAGAGAAACGTCAGATGATAAATAACTCCACAGACATCAACGGTCTATCGCAAAGCCGGACGAGGCAGTACGATAACGTCGTGGAAGAACTTCCACTTATATAGACACCTGTAAAAAGGTTTCACATTAGATATAAATATTTCGTAAACATTATTCTATCAATATCATATAAGGATGGGACGCGAACGGCTTGTTGTGAGCTGATCGATGAAGCATTCAGAGCTGTAATATGCCAAAACTAATCTTTGTCGGCGGAAACGGCCTCTGTTGTCATAAGCTGCCGTTAAACTGTGGACACACACACACTCTATCAATCTTTTCGCAAGAAATGCGCCATTCATGGCGTCATTGTCAAGAGTCTCAAGATGTCGTCAAAAACTTAAAGTAATCCAGCTGCACAATTATCTTCCTCCTTTCTCCAGGTGTGTTAGTGTTAGTCCAAAACCTGCAGAAAGAAATAGCGGACGATAATGATCTTTGTTAAAACACAGCGTCGTCAAATAGTAACTATTCCGATTTAGATCCGAGAAAAGGAAAATACAAATTAAGTTAAGGTCAATATTAACCCTCAGGCTACCAAGGGGGTGGTTGCCACCCCCCTAGGTTTTATGCATAAAAATTTTTTCCCGTGTGGAATAAAAATTTTGAAAATTAGGTAGCTGTAGCAGATTCATTGGCGCACATTTTGAGGTAAACATTATGGTGGTAGTCCACGCCATTCAAAAGTTATACCCAATATACCCGAGGCACCAGGGGGGTGGATACCACCCCCCTAGATTTTTGACTATATCTTATCCGTCATTTAATATTAAGAGACACAAATTATACCATTCTATAGAGGGAATGTGGGGCTTCATTTGCATACTTAAATGTTTGTCTTTTGAAAACCGGAAGTGATCAAAATAAATAATAATACCCGTAATATGCGTGAAAAATGGCTGAATGGAAGGACTCCCCCTTAGTTTTTTGTCTGTAGCGTATTCAGTTTTCTTCCCAGAAGAAAAACAAATATACCATTCTTTAGAGGGAATGTAGGGCTTCATTTGCATACTTACAGGTTTGTCTTTTAAAAACCGGAAGTGATGAAAATAAATAATAATACGCGTAATCTGTGTGAAAATGTCTGTATGCAGCATCACAACGTAAACCAATATATATGTATGGATAATATATGTATGAATGTATATTTATGCATATATAAACATGTGTAGGGATGTATATGTGTGTATCTTGGATACGTAGATCAGTTTCAAAGCACATAATCGTATATTTGTTTATCTAACAAGTAAAAAATATACGCAATAATATAAAATATCGCTAATTATCAGTTCCGATGTTAAAAATTATGTAATTTCGAGGTGCATTCACATAATGTACAACTAAATATACCATTCTGTGCAGAATTGAATGCTGAATCCATTGGTGTATTACAAGATATGATATGTGAAACCAAACCCGAAATCCAGGGGGTGGTAACCCCCCCTTGGTAGTCCGTGTTACAAAAAAGCTTGGTAGCCTGAGGGTTAACTTTTAGAGCTGCAACAACATACTATTAACATTCGCCGAGCAAATTTCACTATATAGTAAATATAAGTTTCTTATTGAAGGTGTTCAAATTCAAAATCGTATTTCATAGAGTTGTTTCTGCTGTTTATTGACATCTTACACAGACCGTTGACGTCGATAGAAATATTATTGCTGAACCTTTTTATTGTTAAATATTGAAGTTATTCATATTATCTCCATGTGATTTATTAAAGCCACAGACCCCTTAAATTACATCATAAATCACCCGCTTAGCATGTATAGAGGTGGAGGGCTACGTAACTAATCATCTTTCTTACAGGGATATTGGCATATTTTTGTTTTATGGCATTGTAGGCTAAACCAGAGGTTCTTAACCTTTTTTCGCACACGACACACCAAAACTTGCAACCAAATTTGGCGACACACCAATTAAGCAATCGTCATATAATTATGTGAATATCGTTAAAATTACAAAAAAAAATTAAAATTAAACTAGTTTATTTACTTCAAATTTTAAATTGTTAACATTTTTAATGAATGAAATTTAACGAAAATATTGACATTGAATGCTTTCTAGTTTCTAACCATCTAATGATTTTAAAATTCTAATTTCTACTGATCCAATTCTACGATTCAACGTCGTTTCTACGGCTCTACTTAAGTAGGCCTAATAGTTGATGGGATATTTGCTTCTGGATCTTTCTTTGGATCATATAAAACGAGGATCCGCAGTTTTTTAAGTGTAATACGTAAGCATGCAGGCTGAGACGGCACCTCCAGACAGTTTGTTCAGTTTCTTGTTCTTTGTGTTGATCATCTGAGAAAACCCTTGCTCAGATAAGTAGGAACTATGAAATGCGACCAACTCTTCGATAGCTTTGCTCGCAAATGTTTTAAATAATCTTCTTTGTGCGTCTTTGTCCAGAACTGAGTTTTTGAGGGCTGCTTGTACATATCCTTCATTCTGGAATCACATTTCCGCCCCAGATTACGATAAAAGAGACTAGATAAATAGAGTGTTACGAATAATTCTCTCAGCCTACCTCCGCTAAACTGCTAAAGTTAGTAAGTAAGTCATTGTAATGCAAGAATGTCGGACAAGAGAATTCGTGACACACTAATTCTTCGCGACACACCAACGACACACCACGTTTACGCGACACACCGCCGGACGATCCGCGACACACTAGTGTGTCGCGACACACCTGTTAAGAACCTCTGGGCTAAACCACAATAGTGACTGCTTTGTAAACCAAAATGCGGTTAGCAATTGAAATAATAAAGGATACACTAACTTACTTACTTATTATCTTAAGTTGATGGGAACTTGATGCAATTGCTTGTTTTAATTCGATAACACTCAATTAATTCTATTATCTAATGCATCCACTTCTTTATCAGGAGGAGTTGAGAAATGGTTGAACTGCCAGATGATATTCTTCGCGTCTGACAATCTCATATAGCAGATGCATATTCATAATTAAAGGTGTCTTTGAGTTTATTAATTTAATATTATTCAACGTTTAGCGACATCTAGTGGCGTCCGCAAGACCATGGACTTCGTGACGAAAAACCTGTCACCACTGTTGCCACTTTGCATTTCACACATTTACCATTCGATGCAGTCAAACATACAAATATAATTGGTGCACATTGAAAATGACAGTTCTTTGTCATAATATTATATTTGTCATAGTGTTATTGACATGAAAATAAAGAGTGAAGTAATTTCAC